>OX578213.1:13652500-14037500 GCA_951216915.1 Tetheella fluctuosa | reverse complement strand
AAACTTATCTTAATCAGAAACTGGATTGTGATAAAAATGCAATTGCATCGAGAACAACTCGCAGTATGAATTCCTACCAGTAGTAACGGCTTACCAGCATGCATTTCTACTGCGTATTGCAATTTTGAAGTGGCCATCGTATATTTGAATGGTTCACTGGAAGTCAACGTCACAATCCTATATTTTCTCTGTCACTCTCCCGGCTTTATCCAACCTATGACATCTTCTGGTTCACCCTAAAGACCCCAAGTGTATAGGCATATTATATGGGACAAAATACAACCGATGTCTGTGTGCATAGGTGAAGTACACACAGACTAAAAAACACACACATTCTTAGTATGCCTGTGTTACACCCGCCTCCATGGTAATCAATCAATAATCCCTCACCGCACTGCAATGACTGCATTTATTTTCCGTTTGCAGGACTTTTTAACCGACTTCATTTATTTAAAGTTAGAAAAGATATGGAATTTATGCATTATGATATTGACCCAAGGTATATTATACGATATAATATATCTACCTATATAAGGTCCTTATAAATGAAGTACGGTCCTTTTGAGGGATCATAGTATAGGTCATAAGTATACCGAAAATGATAAAATAAAAATATTCGGTCGTAATTTTAGTGAAAAAAAAAACCTAAATTGTACTTCATCACTACTAAGCATTAATTAAAACCATTAACAGCATAATCAGGTGCAAAATTGATTATTTAAAAATAAAAAAGCATTTAAAATACACTACTTTTATTTTATTAATTTTTTACTTTTATTTATTAAGTACAATTTCAGGTTTTTTTTTTGAATATTTTTATTTTATCATTTTCGGAAAACTTATGACCTTATACTATCATCCCTCAAAAGGACCGGAATTCATTTATTAGGACCTTATTATATAGGTATCCCTCAGATACACAGCTCAGATAAAATATCATGTTTATATATGACATAATTATTTATTTTAGCTAGAAATCGATGCTCTTTATAAAATACTTATGATTCTCTCGACTATCTTTAAAACTTTATTTAATGAAATAATAAAAAGATCAGTGACCTATAAAAATCTGACCCCACAACCATGTGGTGTTGAAAATCCAGGGAGAGAGAGAGAGAGGATATTATAAGTGTATTATTATTTAAAACAGCAGAATGCACATTTTATAACTATTATTTTATATATTTTCATGTATTTTCAGGTAGTAGTTTGTACTAAATAGTGATGATAACAATGTAAGTTGTATGTACCTACTTATCATTATGCTTGTTCAAATCAAATTATAAAAAAAAAACTAAAATTGCATAAGCATTAGCTGACATTTATAGATGAATTATATAATATATGTAGATTGTTACGTATTAGTTATAAATGTAATATAGAATGTAGATTTGCATAATCCGTCACTAGGGTGTAAACGTCGTAAAAGGGTGGTGTTCAAGTATTGGTATTATGAGGAGTCGGTACGGATATTATTTTTCACGATGTCAATTTGTCTATGAATGTTGTCACGCAGGCACATACCTATAAATATCATTTATGTGTGAAAGGGGGAGCGCTCATTCACCAATCATGACACTACAGCGCACTGCAATACAAATCACGCTTATATAATGCACGCTACAACTACAGAGGGCTAACATGGACTTCGTGAAATAGAACAATTTGTAGTACCAATATAAACACACGCAAATGCATGTGTGTATTGACTTGCCTAACTACAAGTAAAACAGTATCAGAAACAAACGAGCTGCGCGGTAACAAACTGCGCAGTAATAGATTGCACTATTTGCGAATGCACTAGTTGCAGTTTTGCACTAAAAGTGCAACCAGTCACTAGGGGAGCATAGCCTTTTAGAGCTCATGATTTGAGCATATGTATTCTTGTATAGGGTTGAAGGTTTGTTAAGTTGACAGAATAGAAATAAATAGTTATGTACGACGACGTCCCTACTCTTGTTATAATGACAACTTGAATTTTAATTTCGTTTTAATTCACTTTTAGTCCTATGTCCTAGATGGTAGCGTGAGTCCACATGTTATACCTACTGCCTCTGTGCTAAGGAGCAACGATAATAAATTTGTCGCCCCGTACTTCTACTCCTGGGTCACCAGATGTACCTAGGTATCGAGAAAGTATAGGTTGTCGACATAATCCAAATCCTCTAGAAAATCGGAAATACTCCATTATATGCTATGTGCTTTGTTATTGTTGGTGTTATATATTATGTCATTCATATACACAAGACAGAGGAGAGGTGAAAAAAAAACACATGTAATGCCTCCGATATGAAGCCGTCGTCATACCTATCTCATATTATGATGTTCATTTGATCTTTTTGGGGTCACCAATTTCACGCAGTCGAGACTATAGATGGAAGAGTATCCACTATCCAGTCACTAGATACTCTTCCATCTCAACGTCGACAAATGTCAGGTACAAAGGGTACCTGACATTTGTCGACGTTCTGATGCCTACTTCGAGTATGATGCGCAGAGTATAATTTTAGAAAATTTAATTAGACCATTCGATTCTATAGCCTATCAAATCAGTTCTTCACTCGAGTAGCTCTGAATATCCCGTATTCTAAACGGAATTTTTTGTCAGTAAATAAAATGCTTTGTAACTTTTTACTTGTCATGAACTATTTTTTTAAACTATGGATATGGCTTGTACTTGACCACAATGTTACTAGAACTATAGGTACCTATGTAATGTGGCTGAAGGTGGTAATACATAGCGTAGGCATAAACATCGGTGTATCTATCGACTGAATTCTATCAAGGAGTTGTATGGCCAAAATTTAATGTTAGATAGAAAATAATAAATTTGAAAATTATCCATACTGCATATAAAAAACTAAGCGAGTATCAGTGGTAAAGCTCGGATGCGTATAATTTTACTGCGCATTGCAATGAAGCTATCTACAAAAGGAACTGCAACTGCATAGTAGGGTACCTACTATTAGTAGTATTTATGTTTGCTACTAGGAGCACAGGATTTTCAGACATTAAGATACTATCACACCGGAGCGCTGCGGTTTTGTAGCCTAACCTTTCCAAAATTTTACGATAGTACAGAAGGTTCAAAGAATAAGATATTTAAGTGGCTACTATAAAAATTCAAACCAAGGCACAATAGTTGAAGAGAAACAGATCACATACACATGGTGGTATTTTTTAGTAGCCGGGTGCACCAAACACTTAACGGTATATTCTGTCTTGCAACAGAATTTGAAAACGAGTAGTATCTACTACCAAAATCTACTCATACATAATCTTAAACGTGTCTATCAAAAAAGCTATTCATTAAAAAATCACTTAAGATTAATTTAATGTTCATTATAAATCCATCGAAAAAATAACGTGGCAGTTCCGCATCGCACAGTTTCAATATAAAGAAAAGCCGCCCGTTGTGTATATGATTGGTTGTCTATATCCGTATCGACGTATCTAGGTACAGTCGTTCCTAACCTCAAAGTTTCACCCCTATTCAAGAACCTATGCTTGCATCATTTTACATTCAAATCTTATGAGACGCCATAACGTTTATTAATTGTTTAGTGTTCATTAAATTCACTAGTAAATTACAATTCTCTTGATATCTAAAATATTCACTGACATTTTATTGTTAATTTTATTAATGATGTCGTAAATTTATATAACTGGGAATTGGCAACTTTTAATGTGCTGGATATCAAGAATGTCACTTTATGTGATATTTTGTGGTTGACTAGGTGGAACTGAAAATGGGAGGCCGACGGGCTGGGAGCTTTTTCCGCCAACGTATAAGCTTGGCCATCCAAAAAGGGAACGCTGCCAGCCTGTTGGGAACCTTGCCTATCGACAACAGCGAGGGCATTGAGGATGTTTTCTATATATCATAGTTTGTATTTCATACATTGATTGTAAATATTTATTAAATATTTAAAAAATGGAAGTGTTGGACACGTTAAGTGGCACTTATATCAGGTTAATAGGGAAAAGGGCCGCGAAGACTGAGCCCGGTGCGATGGTTGACAAAGATAAAAACTGGTCTCGATGGCGTCAACTAAAAGTATTTCTTAATACTTACTTCTTTAAAATTGAGGAATATGACGAGGATGAGGTTAGTTTTACTTTAACCACAAAACAGAAAGTTAAATTACGTTTTTATTTAAGTCCTTAGTACGATCATTAAAAAGTAAAAAAATAATATTTATAATCTTTTTAGTTCATTAGGTATATTTAAAAAAAAATAAGTAAAAATTTGAAGTAAGTATGCGTTTTTTCATATCAAAATGTGATAATACAAAATATAGTGGAATTATTAAAATGTACCTAATTATAGAGTTAGCGGTAGGTATAATGTAGTTATATGGTACATCACTATTCAGCTCCTAGTAAATTAGGGGGTGGCTCATATCCAGAAGCGTATTACGTACGATGGTCAATTTAGAATGAAATCCTGTATGAAATCTGACAAAAGAAACGCTTACGTAGCAGAGCGGGCAATTAAAGGCATTGTCTATAGGAAAATGTAAAATACGTGTAAATTGCGTGACTACACTTGTATATCGATGAGAACCAATTCTCAGTTCTTTTATGTACATCTATGGGTTCATTTATATTTCATTACCAATGTTTATTGTTTAAAGACTAAAGATTCATATTCCCATTGGTGAGGTATACTCGTCTACCATCGATATTGTTTAACCAGATTGTGGAAAATAGAGCGTTAATAACTAGCTAAATTTTTTAGATATTCACGAATATCCAGACCTTTTCTCGTATCTAGGGCCTTTAATGTAAGGCCCAAACTTATACTTACTAATAAACTCAATATTATCCTCAAACAATGCGTATTTACACGACTATTATCGTTACGCCAAACATTTTATTTTCCCATTGTAAAAAATAAACAAGAGGTTTATAGAGAACGTGACATGAATATTTAACGGTGCGCGTACGCACTAACATAAGACATGTCACATGCATAGTAATGACCATACAAGGATACTATAGTTTAACTAAAAAAAAAAGGATATTTAAGTGACTATTGTTATGGTATAAGGCCTTGAAGGTGTAGGGAATTACCTATGTAGGTACTGCTTTGTTTGACCTTGGATGGGCTCAGTACTTAGTCATTAATTTGCCCTGAAGAAGATAGTACTTAGATAAGGATAAAGTGACTGGAACGTAATTAATGTAAAAAAGTACCTGCTATGCCTGTTTGTCCTGTGTCTGGTTATAACTATCTATATATGTATGTATTTACAAAAGAAAAGTACTATTTATGTAGTATATCAGTTATCTGGCGTCCTTAGTACAAGCTCTGCTTAGTTTGGGGTCAGATGGCCGTGTGTGAGGAATAATGTCCCAGAATATTTATTTATGTTATTCTGTACTAAAACTCGACGGTGAATTCACGCAGCGACTATTCTCTGTCTCACTCGTGAAACTCGGTAATCAGGAGGTTTTGTTTTTTTAATAGTTATTGTTATATCAATTGGTGAAGACTACCATCAACCAACTTCATCAACCCTTTTTTTTTCAATAAAACACTGAGCTGTCTTCGCCTTAATTAGAATATATACGTAGTTAAACAACGATATACTTCTAAATAGATAGGTAACATAGGTACTTACACAGTACAGGAATTATTGGCATCTCGCTGCATTTTAATTTCTTGACTAATTGAAGTAGATATGTAACTTGAGTAGGTAATTATTAAAGTCTAGCCATTGCTCCGCGATTATCCTATTATCCACGTTCCAAAGAGGTTAAACATTATATTCCCAGGATAATAAGTAAAACTTTATCAGTTAGTCTTCTCAGAAAAACAAAATAAGATAAAACGTTACTTGGTTTGATTTTACTATATTTATCTATTGATAAAATTTATACTAATCTATACTTAATTAAAAATAAATCATAATTACAATACACACTAAAGTAAAAAAATAAAACAAAAGAAGAAATTAAAAACTACTTAAAAAAAATACGTTCTCAGCCATATGACAACAAACATATTTCGGTTTAGTTTTAAAATAGCACATAAACTCATGTAAAACTATAGGTAAAATAAATACTATTCGGTTCTTTGCCGAGCATGATCTATAAAAAAATATCATCTTGTACAACCCATTTGTGTATTTTTCTTGTCAGCCATTTATTCTCTTTTTTTGTTTGTTGGCAGCATAACAAATATGACGTGGGCAGTGGCGAGCAGTTTGAAGACCTGGTGGGACTCATAGAGCACTTCAGAGCGTACCCGATGATAGAGACGTCAGGAGATGTACTGAGATTGTTGCAACCTGTCAGCGGAACAAGATTGAAGGCACAGGAGATAGACTTGAAGGTTCAGGAGATGCAGGTAAGGACTTTGAGACTGTTTTTTTTTTTTTTTACTATAGGTTTGTACGTCTTGGTAACTTTAGTAAACTCGACCATCATAAGTGATCAGTGATGATATGGGCGATATGGCTAATGGTGATAAACCATACAAAGCCTAGAAGGGAAAGTGCGCTCAATAGTACCCGAACACCTAATCACGTAGCTAAGTACGTAGTGGGTAGTAAGAATCCGCTATCTAACGATTTCGATGAAAGTTGCACTACGGCAGTCGATGGGGACGAAAAATCGATCTAGCTGGGTCTCATATCTGGGAATTCATTTTCTCTATTTTCACCCGGGCAGAGCTCGGTCTCCCAGGTACAAATTATTAAATTATAACATAAAGTTTAAATCATCATTCTTCTTAAAAGTCCCAGCATAGAATAAATAGATATAAAGTTGTCGGAGACTTCATTGTCCTTTAGGAAGGAACAATTAATTCCAGAAATGCAAGTCAACTAAGTCAAGACAAGTTAAGTATGCTTGAAAAAGTAGAATAACGCGATAGTAGATAGCAAGGAAAGTGGTTTCTGTACTGGATTATGTGAACTTATAAATAGAGTACCTATTTTTACGACATATTTAAAGAATAACAAAGTTATAGCTTGGCTAAATGATATACACATCCAGTTCCTAAAAGCAAAGCGAAGTAATTTTCTAATCTCTAATGATGTTTTTTTTTTGAGTTTTTAGAGTTGGTCTCATGGTAAAATTAATTCCGCTTGACGGGTTGGTCAAGTAAAACATAGGCTTAAAAAAGAGGCCATCTCAAAATATCCACCCGATATTGGTATTGCGTTTTCGAAAAGTATGTTCTTGCTATTTACAAAATCAGACACTGTATAATACTTACCCTTTCATACATAGCTTGTGATTAGTTAACTTCTAAAGTATTGCTTGAATTTCTTCGGATATGCTTTACTTAGAAACCCATACATTGCCCCTTGAAAGAGTCCCTCTCTTCCCTAAGCCGTATTATTCTTACAGGTTTGCTATAAATGTAATGTCAGCAATAAAAGAGCGAAAGAAACAACAACCTTGCATAGCTCTAATTTACTTAAATCAATCCTTTTCAATAATTAAGACTCAATCGTCACAAGGAATTGTGACTTAAATAAACATAAATTTAATCATAAATTCAATAAATGTGACAAGTGAGCTGCAATGGTTATTGTTATGCGGCTATTTGTAACGACTTGAATTACGTATTACATACTTGTAGAATTACCTGCTTAGACTCTGCACGTGTTTTATAACATGTACGATTATGTTGAAATAAACTCACATTTTGGATCAATTACCATACAATACCATATCATTATACTGTCTCTAAAAGAGATCTGGTAATATGTACGTAGGTACCTAAATTATTGATGCAGAATATTTTAGATTTTAGTTTCGGTACCTAATTAAACTAAGTTTTAACCGGCAGAAAAGAAATTAAGGTTTGCGTGATTTTTTCAGAAACTACACAACTGATTTTTTAAAAACGACACGCCCTTTTATGATTTTTTTATTGATGCATGCATAACCTCGGTCAGTGATGTATCTTGATAAAGTATAGTAATACAAAAGGAAGTCAATATTGATATTCCTACATCTTACAATACATTTTAGTGTAAACACATTTTGAAATGAGATTTATTTATTGTAAAAATAAAACTAATTTAGGATATCAATCTATCTATTATAGTTAGAGACTGACCACGTGACTGTTTGTTTGCATTCTATACATAATAGAGGTATTGCCATCTGTAATGTATACTGCATTTTTTCCATTCTCCACTGAATGCATTCTTTGTAGTTCACGTTATACAGCCATGTGATACAGATGTAGAAACAAACTGGTGTAAGTATTCCTTAAAACAATACAAGTAAGTATGGGGTCCCATTTGATTCAAGCAAAGTAAATTAGTCACAGTTCTAGGGGTCCGGGGGTACTTATAATTATTATTTTCAAATCATATCATTCTCATAAATAAATCTTGACTTCATAGTGTGAGTGAGCAAGGAGCATATTATAGATGCTTCAAATTACTTTACATATTTCCACGGTGTATTGAAATACAGTAGCAACATTTGAAACCCTCATTACATAATATACAAATATATACATACACATACAATAAAATTGAAGTGTCTGTTTGTAATGTCAAATTAACAGCTTTTTACTAAATGCATATGAAAACGGTACTTGCACTTATAATGCAAGATCTCTCTTATCAAACGAAAGATTACTAGACTTCAAACTAGCAATTTCAAAAATAAACTATGATATCATCGGCTTGGCAGAAATAAGAAGAACAGGATATAATATCGAAGAGGATGATGAACATATATTCTGTTACTATGGCAAAACTAAAGGTCAATACGGAGTAGGTTTTCTTATAAAAAAGAAATATAAATTAAACATTGAGAGCTTTATAGGAATATCCATAGGAATATGCACCTTGTTCATACTTATAAAGAAGCCAGTACTTAGTATTTTAGAGATACTATATATATTTTTTTTTTTTTTTTATAAATTTGACCTTGTTCAGGTTATTATTTTTTATTTATTTTTCTTGTTGTTGTTTTTTTTTTCATCTTTTGTGTTTATGTGTATTATATTTCTTTAAAAATTGTTAAAAATTTAATGGAAAAAAAGCCAACATTGTCAGATTGTCCAAAAAAAAAAAAACAAAATATATAAAAAATGTAACCTTGCTGAGTTTCTTGCCGGTTCTTCTCAGTTGAAGGCGACTTCCGAATCGGTGGTAACTTCAGTAGTTTCGACGTTCATAAGTGCCCTCTTAGGGCCTAAACTGAATAAATGGCTTTGACTTTGACTTTGACTTTGAATATCCGAACGAATATGTATTCTAAACCTTCATTTTGACAGCACAACGCTCTCACTGGTTCAAGCTCATTCACCAACCATTGACTCAAATGATGAAGAAATAAATATTTTTTATAACCAACTCCAACAAGCTCATAAACAATGCAATAAACACCTTATTATACTGGGAGATTTTAACGCTCGTGTTGGACAACGCCTTGCTGGCGAAGAGAGAATACTAGGCAACTACTGCTACGGGAAAAGAGACAAACGAGGCGAAGTGCTATTGCAGTTCTGCTGGCAAAATAACTTATTTATTACAAATAGCCTATTCAAAAAGAACACGAATAATATGTGGATGTGGTTATCTCCAAAAAAGAAAAAAAGTCAAATAGATTACATATTAACCAGTAGCAAGGCAAAAATCACAAATGTTGACATATTAAATAAACTGTCATTCAAAATCATTCTTCAGTGATCATCGTCTTGTAAGAAGTACCGTTTTGATCTCAAAAACAAGAAAAAGTAGAGCCAAGTACAAAAATAATATCACCAAACTAAATACATCAGAAGAAAAGGAATCTTTCCTCAACAACTTAACAGAAAATTTCAAAACCGTAATAATAGACGAAACTGAGGATGTAGAGTCCCATTACAACAAAATAAAAATATGGATATCAGAAAGCCTAAACTGTATAAAAAAGGAAACTACGAAAAAGCACAACATTATTACGGATGAGATAAAGCGCCTTATAAAGAAAAGATGCGAATTAACAGCCAAGAAAGATATAACAAAAGAAGAAAAGAAAGAACGAACTTACTTATACAAACATATTCACAAATATATTAAAAAAGAAGATCAAAAACGTTTCAAGGCGTTAAACAACACCAAAAAATGGATTCCCTGCTTGAACGAATCCTCTAAAAATAGCAAAACATTTTCTAGAACAAAAATAATACAGACTGCCACATCATTTTATAAAAACCTGTATTCAAATCACATCAATGGCCAAGAAGAAACCCCACTGCTCACTCATAACTCTACCACCCTAGAAAGCTTTTCAGCTTCAGAAATTATGACAAAAATAAAAGGTTTGAAAACAGACAAAAGCCCTGGACCAGATGGAATTCCAAACGAAGCATTTAAAATAGGCAGCTTTCTTCTAGTATCACCTATAACAAACTTGTTTAACAAAATTCTCGATGATAAAAAAATACCTACAGAATGGGCCATATCTGATATAATTCTGTTGTATAAAAAAGGTGACCCGGCCAACATAAGTAACTATAGACCCATTAGCATACAACCAACTATCTATAAATTATTCGCTTCATGCCTTGAGATCGTCTTGCGAAGTATACTGAAAAACATCAACCACCCGAACAAGCAGGCTTTAGGAAAAATTTCTCTACAACGGATCACATCCACTCGTTGGAGCTAATCATAGAGAAATATGAAATATGAATGATACAGAAAACCACTCTACCTGGCTTTTATAGACTATGCCAAAGCGTTCGACTCGATATCCCATAATAGTATGTGGAGAGCTCTAAACGAGTGTGATGTACCGATAGAAACTATAGAGCTTACAAAAGACATATACAAAAAAAGCATATCCCGCGTAAAAATGGAAACAAAAGGCTCGGAAATAAAAATCTGCAGGGGGGTTACACAGGGTGACCCGCTCTCGCCTAGAATTTTCATTACTGTACTGGAAAGCATCATGAAAAAACTAAATTGGAAGAATAAAGGAATAAACATAAAAGGAAATTTTCTAAGCAATCTTCGCTTCGCCGATGATATTATTCTTTTCTCAGAAACAGCAAATCAACTACAGATAATGGTGTCCGAACTTCATACTGCTAGTCTCGAAATCGGCTTGGAACTAAATACATCAAAAACATATAGCATGACAAATGCTGAAAAGAGACCTGTTACAATCAACAACACCCCATTAGAATATGTACATGAATTCATATATCTAGGCAAACAAATATCATTTTCCAAAACAAGAATTCAAGACGAAATAGATAGACGAGTAAATATTACATGGAAGAAATACTGGAGCTATAAAGAAGTGCTGAAATCAAATATCCCTGTAAAACTTAAGAAGAAGGTTCTAGATTCCTACATACTTCCTTGCCTCTCATACGGTAGCCAAACGTGGATATATAATAACAACACAAAAAACAAAATACAAACATGTCAATGAGCGATTGAACGAAGTATACTAAACATAAAAAGAAAAGACAGGAAACGAAATATTGCAAAGGCTAATAAGGCAAAAAACTAAGGTAATAGATGCCTTAGAACATTGTAAGAAACTCAAATGGAAATGGGCTGGTCACGTGCCACGTATGAATAAAAATAAATGGACATATAAAGTAACAACATGGGGCGGACCGCTTAATAAGAGAAATAAAGGAAGACCGAGAGAGAGATGGATAGATGAGATAAATAGAGTGGCCGGCAAGGACTGGATTGAAAAGGCAAGAGATAGAGACCTATGGAATGAAATGGAGGAGGCCTTCACTCGTAGAGAGGTCCTTAATAAATAAAATGAAATTAATTATTTAATTATTAATAATGATTATTGATGTAATGCATGTAATTTTATAATTTACATATAGTATAATAAGAAATGTAACTATTAAACTGAAATACCTAATTATTTTGCTAACTGGATTATACTTATTATATTATGCATGCTAAAAATTAATATGAAATGTGAATTGAAATGTAATATTTTTTATTAAGGAAATAAAGAGGCTATTTATTATTATTATTATTATATGACAACAAACAAACAAACTAGCTTTTCCACGTGGTTTCACCCGCGTTCCCGAGGGATCTTGTGTTTTCCCGGGATAAAAAGTAGCCTATAGCCTTTCTCGATAAATGGGCTATCCAACACTGAAAGAATTTTTCAAATCGAACCGTAGTTCCTGAGATTAGCGCGTTCAAACAAACAAACTCTTCAGCTTTATAATATTAGTATAGATTAACTTTTTTTAAGTATTGTTCAGCTTGTCTGTCTGGCTAATCTGCGAAACGGCTGGACCGATTTTGAAGATACTATCACTGGCAGATAGCTGATACTATAAGGAGTAACTTAAGCTTTTATTGATTATATTAGGCTAATTTTTATACCGGAAACGTGGATGAAACCGCAGGGAACAGCTAGTATAGAATATAGAGCAAATACAATTCAAATTCCTGAAACAACTCAATTTCAGAAGTTACCTAAGTTCAGGGTTTACCTAGGCTGGGTGTTATTATCTATTTAAGTATGTATTTGAAAAAATAAAAATAATATATTATAGTTATATGGTATTTATAGTAGAAGCTCTGCTTAGTTTGAGATCAGATGGCCGTGTGTGAAGATTGTCTTTTATATTTATGTTACCTAATGAAGATAAATGTTTCAGGATATGGAAGACCCTCAAAAACTGGAATACAAGTGTGGCTTTGACGGCGAGTTCCACTCATTGAAGTTGTTGGAAGACAGACACGTCTTCACAACCGACGAGGGAATGAAGCCAGAAAACGCAGCCAAAAATAGATATCGGAACATCTTACCATGTAAGTTAAAATTAAGGTCTTCAAAAAAAAAATCGTAACCCCACTTATGTTACCTCATATTATAAGAACTCTTATTTGATCGATCTGATGCAACGATATGTTGCTATACTTATATTTAAAGAAATAAACTCATCGTAATGTGAAACATCTTAAAAAAATATGATCTATTCTTTCATATTTTGTAATTTAATTGCCTTTTAAACTTTCCGAAATCAGTAAATCAAGCTTACTATCTATGGTATCGTTCTCGATGACTCCACAGATGACCAGACCCGTGTGGTGTTGCGCATGCGCGACAATAAGCCGGGCACAGACTACATCAATGCCAGCTACGTGCGTCCTTCCCGTCTGTGTGACTCCTCCAGCTCTGTTCAGTCTTCCAACGAGAGTCTGGACAGTGTTCAGTGTAAGTTAAATAGCTCAACTATTAATTAAACTAGGTCGTCTGTGCAACGCGCCTATAACGTTTTCCAGTAAATGGGAGCTATATTCAATAAATTCGTAGAGACTATGAGCAGACTTAGAGCGAGCTGGATGCAAGCGGCTTATTAATAATTTGTTATGGAAATCTAGAGGGTCCATGATCAGCACAGGCTGAATACTATGATGATGATTAAAAATACGGGATACATACGGGAGTCGTATTTTTTGGGGTGGCATATTTGAGGGAGGTTTTCAGGAACTTTTTGGGCTATTATTATGCTTGAACTCGCTCCGCAGCATAGTTATGAGGTTGTACTTTGCTAACCAATAGACTAATATAAACTGATAAGATGCTAATGGAATCAGCTGTACAGAACTAGTAAATCCCAACGCAACTTACCAAGTCAAATTGTGCCGTGTTAAACACAGTCTTGCATAAAATCGACAGTTCCAACGCTTCAGTGTTTTGTAAAAAGTTAATCAGTATTTTTTCAACGTATTTCGTATGTTTTTACTTTACTCCAATGACGTTATTATAGATTGTATCTTTTTTAGGTACAATACGTTTCTTATTGAAAAATTCTAAACCATAAAGCTAGCAACGGACAAGCTTTACCCTAAAGAAAGCAATCAATTCTACAATACATAAATTTTCACTAAATAAGGTACATTTTGGGCGAGTCTTATAGGGAAAATTACTTGTTCTATCAGTATGTGTCATAAGAACGATAGTTGAATAACAATAAGATACATAATCGTCAATCATAATGGAATAATAAATTCTAACTATATGGCATACATCACGTAGGCACTCGTACGTAGCGCAAAGTACAATGAATGATTTTCATTTCATTTAAATATTAATGGCTCCCTGCTTAACCTCTATGGTATCTACAGATATTATTATGTAAAGTATGCAGCTTAATGTACTAGTGTCTGGAGGTTCTCTACGATTGTAGGTACCTACTCGTGTTCAATGATCTTATGTGTTACTATCGTAACTAAATTAGCTGTTAACGGCATCGACGCGTTGCCATTTTGTATGCAAGTAGGCATATCGGACATATTTCGCAGCTTGACGTTTTGTTTTGACGTGGTTAGTTTGACGGTAGAAGAAACGAGACCAACATGGTTTTCAAAGCTACGTCTTGTGAACTCTCGAGTGGCTACGCAATTGTGAGAAATGTTTGTAAGGCGTTGCTACTCTAATATTTGTAAGTTTACTGCTCATGATTATGTTCTCGAGGGACTAAGATTTATCATCGGTAAATTTCGATATTATTTCGATTTCTTCAGGGTTCTTCAGACATATTGAATGATAAGACATAATAATATGAGAAACATTTTGTATTACCTATCACGTAGGTACCTGTGTGAAATATATTATACTATATTTTAACAATAACCACTAAGTATTATATTTCAATCGAAAAGAGTGGAAAATGAAAATGGAGATCTTTAGCCAGCACTGAAACAGGATAGGCTATTGATAAATAATAATAATATATTATAATCTATTTCATATTGGGTTCAGCGTAGCTTGTGAAATTTCACTTCCATAAACTATCGAATTAAATACTAACTAGTGAGAAATCTTATAAAATACCATGTATCACAAACCTACTTTAAGTTACACAATACCTAAACTATTATTGTGTTTGTGAGTTATGGATCTGTTTTTGTATAGTTTGTTAAATTTGTTACAGCTTTGATCCTCAGCACTAATACTATGAAGAAACCTGTGCCTTTAGTCACAAAGTCTTTATCAGACGATGCTCTAATGGAAGTCAAAAAGTTCATGAAGCTCGACAAAATCAATGGGAATCTATGTCGTGATGCAGGTAAAAAGTTTTATTTAATAAGTCTAACAGCGTCCGATATTCATACTGAAAACCAAGTCAGAAATGGGGCTAAACTTGCAAACTCTAAGCGGATGTGGTCTATTTTCATAATATTTGAAATAGTTTTCCTCCTTAGTAAAATTTTTGAAAATCCTTTTTATTACACCCTTACATTACAAAAGGAACGTACTTTGGTATATTCCAAATTTTCTGGTTCTAAGACTAGAAGTTTATGCATTGCGTTGATATCACTTGTCAGTCAGCCAGTCAGGACTGCTTCTTTTATATATACCTATATACTTAGTTTAACTAAAGTCTTACTGAAAATATTAACGGAAACGTATGAAATTATGGAGTATGTAAACTGTGGAACCAGATCAAATCCTGAAAGTGTGTAAATCGACTATAAAACTATTCTTGTATCTGTTTTAGTCAAGGACAAAACATACATCGCCGCGCAAGGATGTCTCTCAAATACGAAGGAGGATTTCTGGCGGATGATATGGCAAGAAGACGTTAGAATCATTTCCATGATCACAAACGAAATTGAAAAAGGAAAGGTAATTAAATATATTTATTATTTTTAATATTATAAGCATAAGCAAGATTCTTATTATTCAAGTGATAATGTGGCCGTAGGTGGAAGCAAATTAAGATAAAAATGATATAAAATGTGATACACTCGATAATGATTTGATGACGTCTAGAGCTAAAGCTTTTAAAATTTACAGAAAAAGTGTGAGCGCTACTGGCCTCTATCTGGTCATGAAGAAAAGTATGACAACCTTATCATCAAAGCCATGTCAGAGACACATTACGAAGACTACCTCTTAAGAGAATTCGATGTCAGAGATGAAAAGAACGTTTGTAGAACGATATACCAGTATCAGTTTATAGTGAGTACCAAATCTACTAATATATTAATATTAATATTTCGAATTGTCTTACCCAATCACGGCTATACGGATAGATGAAATTAATGTTTCTATTAATCCGTTCTATAAGTTCCATGAATATTTCATATCATAATGGTATCATTGCTTCCATACATTAGTTATAATAGGCCTCCCCTAATTATCTCCAATAGGACCGGTCTTGGGCGGCCTGCATCTAGCGTTTTCCGACGACCTTTATAAGGTCGTCCGTTCACCTTGCAAGTGGACGTCCTATGTTCAGCAGTGGACGTCTTGCTGAGATGATGATGATGATGATTAGTTATAATAAAAAACTATTAATTCCATCTGAATCAAGGTTGCTACCAAGGGGCGATATAACTTTGCTTGGTCTTTAAAATATCGGAATATTAAATTAAATGTCCATCTTTTCAGGCATGGCCTGACCACGGGACACCTTCAGAGTCAGATAGTGTTCTAACGTTCATTGATGACATCAATAGAAGAATGTATCAAATAACACAGGAATGTAATGCTCCAGAACAGGTACATAAAAAATAATTTCAACTATATTTAATGTAACTTGGTATTAATTCCTATATGATTTATTACATTATATTCTCTGGAACTAGTTTTATAAACTTACGTCCTCACGGTGTTGCTACTAGCTTCTGAATACAAACCTGCATTGGAGTCTACGTCTATGGAGTAGAATTCAAAAAAGCATGTGAATTCAGCAATCCGCACTGTGGGGATGTCCACAGCCAAAGAATAAGCTTCCCTCAAAAAAGATCCTAAGTCGTTTAATTCTCGGATAGACTCTGACGTCGTAATCCATGACGAAGGTCGGGGTTCAAATTCTATGAGCTTGAGCTTCCCATGAAGGGAAGGAGAATATCGTCAGGAGATCAAAGTGCTAGGATAATCTGAAGTCCTTCTAGGCGTTATGTGTTATAGCTTTGCGTATCTTGGAAATATTGTGGTCTAACACAGCCTTATATAAAAGGAGGAACTGACTGACTGACAGATCAATGCACTGCTTAACCAGCAAGGTCTAAAAACTTGAAATTTTGCACACAGGCTCCTTAAATAACGTAGGTAACCAATAAACAAGGATTTTTAATCATTAAAATAACTAGGTAAATCTTGTTCACGGGTGAAACTGCGGGGCTAAAACTAGTAGTAAATAAATAACCAGCTGCTTACAATGTTTGATTTTTAAATACAAATTTTCAGAATATCCTCTGCGTTCACTGCTCAGCGGGTGTCGGCAGGACAGGAACTTTCATAGTTCTTGATATGCTGATTGACAAAATAAAATCGGCCGGTAAGAATTGTTATTCATAATCTACATGTTCCTACTGTGTATTATATTCCATAATAAGTAACCACATTACTTTACTAAGTAGGTACATTGTTGCTTCTTTAATATATGTTATAGGTATATGTGGATATTACTGTTATGCTTTTGCGAATGTATCATCTATTCCTATTTCGTATTCTATGGTAATGTGTTCTCTTTCCTTAGTTTATAATGGCGATCGTTAACGTTGGTGTGCGTTTGTTCTTTTATTTATCTTTATTACTTTTAACATTTTTAAATCTGCGAATGTATTTGTGTAGGTATTATTAAGCGTTCATCTCCTAAACTCATCGTAAGTATTGTAATGATCTTAATTATCTTTTGTTCTAGGTTTTAACTGTGACATAGATGTTCACACTACATTGAAACAGGTTCGAGCGCAGAGAAGCGGTATGGTGCAGAATAAAATGCAATACAGGTTCATTTACCTCGCGTTACAGGACTACATTGATAATAAAAAAAGAAGATTGAAGAAAAAGGTGAATTCATACCTATACATATAAGTTAAAAAGTTTTCGAGGAAAGGCATTTGATAAATTTGCAGTTTTCTTAAAGCAAAACATAGTGCTTTTGGGGAGGTGATTTCTCAGTGCCTTGTATTCTCAATTGCAATGTCACCATGGTAGACGAAAATATGGCCGAAAATTACAAAACCCAGAAGGTAACTGACTCTCAAGTGTAACACCCGATGTGTCCATAGGTTTACGTACCTACCTACGACAGCTACAATGATTAAAAATTCTAGTTTGTATGTTTGTGTGATTTGTAACGCAATCCGTAATGTCTAAACTTTAGTTTTCTTCCATTTCAGGTATACATATCGGATGCCTAGTGAACATCAGTGAACCAAAGTGTTTCTATGAAATGACTATCATTTAATTAAGTTATTTATATATATAATTTCTATTAATTTAAGGCCCATTGCGTAATACAAAAATAGAAGTTAAACTTCATATGTACCTACCAATATTATCAGTTATAATTCTTAAGGCTTTTTTGTAATAAAATATTAAATCTAATTTACCTACCAATTCTTTATCGCCTTTTCCAGAAACCAAAAAATATTCTATCGATGGAGCAATAAAAAAGGTACATAAAAATAAGTAAGTCAATCTTTAAATTAAAAACAAAATCAATTCACCTTCCAGACACGTCTGTAGCTACCGGCACTGCTGCTGCACAACAAGAGTGTCTCAAGCGTCGCAAGTATGCTAGTCTACAGAGGACTTACATATTTTCGGCGTTTGGGGTTGAAATTCTAGGGCCTTGGGGACCGGAGGGTCATCGCTTGTTTAAAGAGGTCTCTTTTCGACTAATTGAGGCTTCCCGTGACAAGAGGGCTGGCGTATATTTTGCCCAAAGAATTGGCATTGCCATTCAGCGTGGCAATGCTGCCAGCCTTTTTGGCACACTTCCGCTCGGCAGCGATTTGGGGCAATTTTTTTATTCATAAGTAAGTAGTTTTTAATTTTATTTCAGTAGGTATATATTAAGGTTATTTTATTATTATTTATTGTAAATCATTGATTTTTACTAAATCAAAGAACTTTACGTGTATATCCATTTAATTTCACATTTAAACATTTTCTTTAAGCTATCATGATAGGTATAATTAACACTATTTTCCTTACATCTGAACAAGTAATAATCGTAATGTAAAAATTAGATACATGAAATAACAAAGATAAAACATACAATCAAAACTTCATAATATAATTTGTGTCAAAAAGTGAACACAAATATAATTAATTTGTATAGAAATAGGTAAGAAGCTTTTAGCTTGAAATTACTGCAAAAACAATTGTAAAAATATCTAGAGGCAATATAAGTTTATAACTAATTATGCAAATTATTCTAAAATTTTATTATAAGATTAAAAACAGTTGGTAACACCATTGCTGTTATTTGCATGTTATTGGCGGCATTTTAATTTTATGGAAATTCTCTAGAAAATAATTACTTAGTTATCTCGAATCGCCGCCGGCGCAGCGAGTTAGTTAGTTAGTTAGGTTATTTCTTGCGTTATATAAAGTTATCAAGACGCAGTACATTGTTATTAATCTTATAGAAACATAACTTAACATACAATAGAGGCAATAAAAAATATAACCAACATGAAGGTAATTAACAAGAGAGCAAGTTAATAATTTCGTTCAAAAATAAGAACTTAACATTTACAATAAACATCAAACATAAATATCTTAACCAGAATGTTAATGGTAAAATTAAATATAAGTAAATTGAGTAGTCAGATAGTATATACTGAAGACAATTCCTTAAGTTTAATTTACTGTTTACTGACATTTATTTCAATAGATATTGTTATAAGTGGTATTTATCTGGATACAAAGCATTTTTTTTCTGAGAAAATATAATTCTAACAATTAGCGTTTAAAGCTCATAAGAAGCAAAATTTGTTTTTGAATACATTTATTTATTGTTCATAGCTTGATGGTTTACATAAATGTTAATTTCTAAGTGCTGTTATTCTTGTGCAATAAGTATTCGATTACCATAAATCTCGCCGCGTGTAAATTGCAATGAACATTAAAAAAGCGCAAACCTTTAGTTTTTACATGCATACATAGTTTTAATAGTTATGTATTAAATAACTAGAGAAGATGCCTAGACTCTAATACTATTTTATGCAGATATAGTTTGAGTCTGAAAATAATGATATTTAAACATAAATCCTTATACGCATCAATATCTGATCAATTTGACAACATTTAATACTATTTTTTTTTTAGTTTTTTTTTATTTACTTTGACTTGGACTATGCTAATATTAATGACGGATTCTAAGTGCGAGTATTGATGAGAAAGCAGACATTTAACTATCGGTTATGGTTTCACATTTTCTATATCTATTTTTAATTATATCATAGGGTACATTATATTTTATCGATAGTGGAAAATGAAGGGATGATAATTTAGATCCTGTACAAATACTTGCAATATTTGAAAATTTACACGAAAATAATATAGCTGGTTTTAATGCTATTCTTGTTTTTTTTTTTATTTTAGCTGTGCTGCCATGGTTGGTTTGATAAAATTAGGTACAAAAAAACATAATAATAATATATCGATTAAAACGAGTCACAAAGCATTGTTTATTGAATTTGGTTTTGATGTTTATCTGATTTTGAAATAATTGAACTCATCAAATTGTAATATTCAAATATTGCAGTTATACATACCAGAGTAACTTATATTTTGGCAAGTCATTTTATTTTTATATTGTTCCTGAAGCGGCCACAATTACGTACTAAATTGTGGTATTATTTAGTTAATTCAATTCTTACGCATTTTAACTAGGTAACTTTTCTTATCACAGTCAATTTAGCCTATTCCCCATAAAAAATATCTAAGCCGAGCCGTCAAAAATATTAAATAGTTTACTTTTTCTATGATGATCATAAATATTTTTTAATTGATAGATAGACAACATCTTTCGTTGTATAGCTGAGAAATTCTAGAGAATACAAAATAAAAAGGATTTAAATTTCTAATTCGTTCAACCAACCTTTTTCAATTTCCTGTATCGTTGCTTTTTCTTTAGAAACGATTGATTTTACTTTAAATATAATTAAGTAGTTAAATGAATTTTGGCACTTATTATTGTAAGATGTGTTTTATTTTTTCATTTTTTATCATATAAATTTTAGGAGCTAGTTTTTGATTAAAGTTTCACCTAAAATAAGTGGTATATATATTTACAAATATATTAGTAAACAAGAGAGTTACTCATCGAGATTATATAAGTACCCACATACTTTCCTATACCAAACGTGGTAAACTCGTTCCGAGGCGATCGAAAACATGTAAAATGACATGCCAAATATTGATAGATTGTTCAAGTTAAATAGTGAACAGGTTAGGGCAGTTACGACTACAATTAATGTTGATTGAAATGAGACACTTATTTTTTTTTTGGTTTTTTCTTATTTGCTCTTTCACATTTAAGTAAGTAAATCTGTGGTACCAGTGGTTTGCGTGTGTAGTCGTTAGTTGTATCGAATGGTTCACGGTCGAAATTCGCGTCACCTTTAAGTTAATAAGCGCAATTAAAAGCATTTAATTTGAACATATTAAATTAAGAATGTAATACTAAAATTGTACGAAAAAAATCTTAAATTTAACGTAACTTTAATAAGCTGTGGTTTCTAGCAGCAACCCCAAAATATTTATTCTTGTTTTATTGTAGCAGTAATACTTAATTAAATATGAAAAATACTTTAAAACAAGTACGAATCAATTTACTAATCAGACATGCTAAAGCAACGACCCGACGAGCTAGGTCACAGTATATCCGTTTCATATACTTTATTAGTAGTCGCTTCCGATTGTTTAGATACATTTTGGAAGCTTGGTATATCCATCGTGCATTCAGAGGATTTCCTATCAATTTCACCGGACAGATGGGTCATGCTGCCGGAGATAGACGCGGGCGCAAGATTTAAATTCATTTTGGTTAGTAAATTAGATTCGCTACCGGTTTTCTTTAAATCGGGTTGCGCATTTGGCGGCAGCGTGGGTCCACTCCTTTGTATCATCTGAAGGCGCGCGTACTGTTCCTGTAACGCTTTTTGTTTCTTCAGCAATTCCTGATGTCGTTGTTCGAGGACAGCTTGTCGGGCGGCGGATTTTTCGTCGTTGGGATCATCTTGAGCTAGGGGGTTGCAGGGGTCGGTTTCGACGCGTGTTGGTGACGCGGGTGAGGTTGGAGAGGCGAGCGGCGAGCGCGAGGTGGTGCGCGGCGGTGGGGGCGGAGGGGCGCGGCGCGCGGCCATTGCCAGCAGCTCGGGGTGCCGCTCAGGCACCGGGGGCTTGGGCGGGTGCTGGCCGCGCGCGCGCACCGGTGGCGATGCGTCTGTGTCGCTGCCACTCGGGTATGAGTGCAAGCGACGCAGCGGGCCGTCGCCCCGGCCGCCACGCTCCGACGGCTTCGCGAAGGTCTGCAGCTCGTCTAGTAACGCATCGAGTGCGTTCTCTGGTCGCACTTCCGCTGCGCCTCGGCCTGCTCCGCCTCGTCCTCCGACTCCTCCGACTCCTCCGGTGCCCTGCGCACCATTCCACGCACTTCTAGGTGTGCCCGGGAATCTCCAACAGACATTATAAAAGCGTGGTTGCAAATAGGGCCCGATCGCGGAACGTAGAACGATCCAACCGATGAGTGCGAGAAAGAAGATTGTTTGCAACCACGCTTTTAGAACATATTCGAAAGTAACACTGATTCGAGAGAAACATTTAGAAACAATCATTCAAGTAGTAAACAAGATCCATTAAGAACACTCAGTACTCACAATCATTTATAGAGCTAAATGTCTTAATGCGACCACAATCATTCAAAAAGAATAAAAAAAGAACAAAAGGTGATTGGCTCTCTCTTTTGTCGCTGCATAATATGTTTCATTTAAACAGATTTTTGCTTATAATCATGAATTAAACATTCAATAATAATTTACAATTACAACATTTTATTCAGCGACAAAAATGAAATGGATGTGTTGATGAGCGATGATAAGTAAATCCCAAAATATGGAGGTCAATATTGGAGATGGCGTAAAGGCGAAGGATGTATAACAAGATATATATATATATATCGAATAGTTATGTAAGTTAACATATATGCACTTGACTGGAGGTGATACGAAAGATTTAACGAATTTCGTGAGCTTAATGCATTATAGGATAATTAAAAAGAAGAACTTTACTCTTAACAATTGTGACGATTTTGCCATTAGTCAAAAATTCTAATAAAATGACTTGAAAAAATACTTATATACTTTACTTTGAAAGATGTGCTACTTTATATAGGAAGCTCATGTCGATAACGACATTTGATTAATATTGTTTAACTAATCTAATTAAGCTAACGAGAATTACTGTGATTTCTACGAGTGTCCATAATTAACTGACTGTGCTGTATTATTAATAAATTTAAGATATTAGGATAATATAATTTTTAATAAATTCAAAAGCGAATACAAATTTTAGAAGAAAATTACCTGTTCTCCGGTAGGGTTCTTTTTATCGATACCACTATAGGTACGCCAAATTGCTATAGAATAGGTAGCCAAATAGAAGGGGAAAAGACCGCTTCCAATGGTGAAATATATAGAAAGTATTATATTTGATTTGGGGCACTGTACGTATCAACGAATTGAAATAGGTGAAGTTATAGAGAAGTATATGAAACCGAGAGAGAATGGTGATGTAATTAATGGTGTATCCAGTATAACCAGAAAACAGGAAGGGTTAAGTATCATTCTAAGTCATCTCATTCATTTCCAGAAGATGTGTGTTGAGAGCTGCTTCTGCTATCGAGAATGCGCTGCAACAGAAACAAAAAACAGCAAGATGCACAAACTATTAAAAGCGACTATGATAATAGTACCATGCTTGTTAAACAAACATCTATGACCCTGTTTACATACTTTAGCTATGAGCTAAAATAGGAAGATACCAGATTCTCGACCGTGAACAGCTATAATTAGGTGCATTGCACCTCATATAATATTTTGCCATCTTATTCACGCTTTAGTCTGAGTACCGATGTCTTGCTATCTCTGTGACGTGTCATTTATATCCAATAAT
Organism: Tetheella fluctuosa; assembly: GCA_951216915.1. NCBI lineage: Eukaryota > Metazoa > Arthropoda > Insecta > Lepidoptera > Drepanidae > Tetheella > Tetheella fluctuosa. The sequence goes on along the minus strand of OX578213.1, from coordinate 14,013,605 downwards.
TAGTGTCAATCACGCGATGTAAGAACGTACCATATTTGTACCGTGTTCTCTTTTTGCTATAATCTAAAGTATAAGAGGCATATTTTGTGCACCGTAAAATATTGTTAACAATAACAAAAGTCACTAAAGTATGAAAACGCGTCCACATTACAAACATGTTGTACCATGATTAAAGTTATGCGCCTTGACAATCACCGTAATTTACGAAAATATGGTTGTAATAGATACGAGTGTGACAAACCGAGTATGCCGATAGGTATGCGAAACTTTAACCGTAGTTCCAAATCTAAGACTTAATATTTCATTGCATCTTATCTAAGTTTACGACTGTGAAGTGAGACTTTTCATCGGTATTTGTTAATAGAAATTAAACACGAATAATGAGGTACCTACGGCATTAGAATTTCGCTTATTTCAATTTTTTATCCGAAAAATAAGGTAAGGTAACTTCACAACAGTCAACATAGAATGGACGCATTGAAATTGTGTTGGTTTAAAACCACAGATATACATTATCTGTGGTTAAAACGTTTTAATTTAATCGTACTAATTTTGATTTCGTTTAAATGAGGATAATTTTCGGAATTTATATTTAAATAGAGATTTGTCTCTTTTCTTAGTTTATTGTGTTTTATAAGCATATTGATTTCTCAAAATTAGTTATATTAGTAATATTCTAACAACCAACATAAATGACCTATTACAAATTGTATCTATGTAATAGGTATGTAATATATATTCTATAAATGACATTTCATTTTTGTTTTCGAGGAATATACTTAATAAATATGAGAATCATACATGGTTTTATAAGTTGCTATATTAAAACATGTTTGCCATTTATAGAAAATATTGTAAGTATTATATTATTGTAACAAGACAATGTCATACGTCTAGCATGCAACGTGCAAATGTTAGCATGTTGTTCACTTTAGTACTTAATTAATAAAAACTTTGAACTTATTAAAATTATTTTAACTAAACTCGGGTCATCCAGTCATTGAAATTTGGACAGGTGTCTAATCAAAAAAAAAATTGTCGAAACTTCACAAATTGAACCGATTGTTTGGTCTAAACCAATAACCCTATATAAATCATAAAATTAATCTGTTATAGGTACATGGGTAATCTAAATGACGTTAATTGTAGCTAGGACCTTGTAAATTTGGATATAATATGCCGGCAGAATGGTTTAAAATATTTAAAATGATAAGATGAGGCCAATAATTTTAAGATTTTTCAAATTTCGTATCGAGTTTAGTTAGCTAAAATTCAACATTTTTTGGGGTTCCGTACCTAGAGTACACCCTCGATATTTCATACAAGCAAACTAATTTACTACTACCGAAGCACCGGCCTATCCGCACCCGCACACATCGAGCGGTGAGGCCATGGTAGATGGGACAGCCAATACCAGGTACTGATTAACATTACGTCTAGGGCGACAATATACGACTTTTATCATAACAAGCGATAAAAATTACGACAAGTAAAAACCCAAGGGCTCCCATATATCTATAAGAAACCACAAAATATACATTTTTTTAACGTTTCTTGTTCGAATAAAAATGGATCGCCGAAATGTTTATACGCGCATTACTTCCGAACGACTGCACCAAATTGGATAAATCTTTCTTTTATGTGTTTGTTATTGTCAGGTTTGTATGAAAAAATTACACCGGGAACGCGGGTGAAAACGTGGGGAACAGCTAGTATAAAATAGTAATTGTACTATAGCTATTGAGTTATGACTATATTTGGTGGATATTCCGAGATGACATAATTATTTTCGAAAACTAAGCTAATTATATTATAACTATAAATATTTTGTAGGGCCTTCTAGTCATTTCATAGCAAAACTGCAAATGCTACCGGACCGGTAAACTCGCACTTGGCCGGTATTTTTTTAAATTTAGGGCATTATAATTATGTCTCTCATTATCGAATCGCATGGGTGTAGTAGGTACCTTAGATAAATAAAATCTAGTTGTTTGCTATTTTACTACATTAAATGTTGAAGCTAACTAGCTTAAGTTTAGGTGAAAGTACACATAGTTTAGAATACTTAGGTCGTATCAGGTTTAAGTAATGCCAACATCTGAAGATTATGTTCCCAAAACATCACAATATTTCAAGCACAATTTCCCGGCATATTACCCAATACCCAGCCAAATAGTTAAATAACGCTTTTTGCCAATATCCTGCAACAGTATTTTACTTGCAAGAATACTTTTTTGGTCACAATAAAAAAATTGGACTTAATATATAGGTTATGATTAAATTTTTCATACTCATTGCTTTGTTACCTATATTTTATTACTTTTTCACTTTAAACTATGCAAACAAATGTATGATTTAAACCAAATTAGGATCTGTCAAAATTATCATTACTCGTTGCCCCTAGTTTAGTGCAGGCAATTTCTTGGAATAGGCAAATGTACTCTGGATAAATGATAGCTTACTTAACTATATTTATTAACGGTTTAGCAACTTTCAACTTGGAAAAGTAAAAAAGACATAAAATTACTTAAGTGTACGAGTTGTTAGTTAAAAGTTGAAAGTTGAGCTCTATCTGCTTAACCTACATTATCATTATAGAAGCTCGGAATTACTTATCAATGGAAACGGCTGCATAGTGTTAAAAATATACAAATGTTCAATGTGGTCTTGCAAAAATAAAAGTAGGAAACCAGAAATCACTGGCCCGTTTCCAAAGATCTTGTTTTTCCATAAACATCAAGACCAGAAACATGTTTTTCAAATTGCTACCGATAAATTGTAATAATAATAAGCATGCGTACCAATTCGTTCGAAACTGATTGAACTGAAAAAAATATTCAAAAATCTGTGAGTCCCACCGATATTATATTATTTTGTTAAGCAAACAGACCCGATTTAGGTTTGAGAATAGATACTAAAGCGCCGTGTACGGTTAGTGCACCAACATGCCTACATAGATAAGCAAACTTTATGATTTTTACATAAAAAGATGAGTGTATCAAAATAAAAATATAATAAGAAAGTAATAATTACGGATGTGGTATAAAATATAAGTACAAATAAATTTTAAACGTTTTAAATGAATTATAAATATGGAATAATAGTGGATATAATAATTATAACGAAGAGATTTATTACTCATTAGCAACAATCGCTTCTCTGAAGAACTGACTGTGTCTCCAGGCGAACTGACGGGTGGTAGGTACCATCACGGAAAAAACAGCATGAAATCCATTGTTAAATAAATTTAATCAAAATATGACACAAGATAAGAATATAGTATTTTACATAGATGACGAGAAAGAGGTTTCGAAATTGTGAGCACATTATTATAAGAAGGATTCTCCCTTCCGAATCAAACATCTAATAGCCACCTCATTTGTGATTTATCATGAATATATGATGTACGCAAATGTCAAAATGAAGTGACTCAGTAGATGTATGTGTTGTAGGCAGATCACAAAATGAGGCAGATTGCAATATACCTAGGCACAACGAAAAGTGACGCCATTTCATGAAGCCCTTAACTTATATCAGGCCGATAGTTCAACATTCATCTTTTGACGAATTAGATCGTTTTAAGATTGTTGTAAGAATCTTTATTATTAATAAAAATCACGCGCATCACTTCGAACGCCTGAACCTATTTGGCAATTTTTTTGTTGTGTTTGTAATTGCAAACAAAAAGTTTGATGGAAAAAAATACCGGGAACGCGGGCTAAAACGCGGGGAACAGGTAATGTACAATAAATTATATGGTATGGAAATTATGAGAATATGCTGCTCAAACATGACTTACCTACTATTTCATACAAAACTCCATACCTAGTAAACTAAATTGTTTTAACATATCAGTCAACTTTCTTTATAGTTTTTAAAAATAGCTTTTTACCTAATTAGGTTGTATTAAATTATTGTGTGACGATAAAAGATAAACGTTAAATTAAACTAGCTTAGCTTATAGCCTTTCTCCATTACCTCCATAAGTAACCACTCCCAACCCACTGTTTCCTCCACTGATCCCACTATCTAAGGTCATCAGTAAACTTAGCTCTTAGAATTCTACCACATACCAGCACTTTTTATAGCACATTTTTTATTGTTGAAGCCGTTCGCCTATGGAACTCCTTACCCCTTTCAATCAGACGTGCACAATTACTAGGCACATACTTTTAAGGATCAGGTCAAAAAGTTTCATCTGTCTAATTAACTGTACATTTACCTATACATATATATTTTTTTATTTATTAGTTTATATATTTTATAAGTATTAAGTCTATGTATATTTGTCTTAAATAGTATATTATATATGTAAGTATGTGCAATACATAAATACATATAATATTTATATATCAAAGCAGAAAGTATATAATTTTGTTTGCAGTTTATAATTAACTAGCTTCCGCCCCGCAGTTTCACCCACGGTCCCGAGTGCTCTGATCGTCACCAAACCTTACAGGATTACCCGCGGGGCTAATATGAAGATTGTCTGAAAATTTCATCATGATCGGTTCAGCGGTTTCGGAGTCTATAAGGAACATACATACATACTTTCTCTTTTATATATATAGATTTGTTTATTTTTTATTTTTAGGTACTGTACGTACACTCTCGTCTTATTTATACAGATTTTAACTCCTCACCAATCAAAGTTTGCCTGATAGAGAACACTTTTAGTAATAAGGCCACCAATTGTAACATATTCACTGTATAAGTTTTTTTTTTAATTTCTTCTCTCATTATGATGTATGGTGTAACAATAAAGTGTTATCTATGTATCTAACTCCCTAGCAAAAAATTACGTATTTATGAAGACCTCTTGATCGCGGTAACATGAACAAAACATTGACAGCGCTTCTAATGGCGTATTTTACAACTATTCTTTGATTTGTCTCGCTACATTGTGAATTACTTTAGTGATTAGGCAGCTTGTTCAACAGTTATCAAATAAAATATCATAAGGATGAAGTATCAACAGTCTCCCCTAACGTTTATCCATATCGTGCAAAGGCTTATTTAAAACCAGGAATATCTAGGGGGGTATTACCTGCGTACAAACTTCATGAAATAGCACCATTTTTATGATGTGGCTAGGCGTATTATGATCTTCCTGATTATACGGTCGGCTGGTATTGGACAAAATTGCTGACTCACTATGATGCTAGTAAGGTACAGTAACTACTGGAAGTATAAAACTAATAACGAGTTCAAAATGGATAACAATTTCAACTGGGCGTGGTGGTGACGGAGGCAGGCCCGGCTACTTTATCAATCCGACTCAATTTCTGATAACTCTATGTTTTATTTAAAAATTGGCATTATTTTCCTGAAGCAAGGATCATAAAATGCAACGTTTACAAATAGTGCATTGGTTGCAGGGATATGTGCAAAATAATTTTAAGTTTATTGTATTCTGTTTTATTTTCATCACACTCTGTCACGGGCTGCTTGGAGGTTTTGTCATTTTACAAAAAGTATTGATCCTTTGATTGTCCATTAAATAATATTTATATAGTAGGTACATGATTTTCTCATATCATATAGAGCACCATGGAATATTTTTTTAAGGCATGAATAAAGGCGTTTTTTAAAAATTATTTATTGCATGAGGATGGATGTAAATGGCTGACTTTCTTCTTTGATAAGTTGTTGCACAAAAAGACGATCCCTGTTAAATGGTTGGCAACAGTTAAAATAAGGGTGATATCCAGGAATGCAATAAATGATGAATAAAAGTCATGTTAGGACTACCTGCATTGCATTGCATTGCAAAAAAGGGAATGATAAAAAGACGACTAAGAGAGGAGAACAACGTGTGTCTGGAAACAACAGACGCCATATTTAGAGTTCAAATGCCATTTGTATGAAAACAAGCGCGCACATATGAACCTGCCCATAGTGTTAATCGAATGAATTCCCCAAAATGTTTTATAGTGGGCATTGAAAGGGAATGATATGCCTGAAAAACACCAGCAGCTGATTGAACCTATGTACGTACAATAGGTGCAGTACATTCGTTCGGTTTGAAGACTACTATAGTCTACTCCACCTTCCATTACCTCAGTTCACTCATGCAGAACGATGGCGATATTGACCGTGACATAAAGCAGACAATCAGCTCAGGTTCCATGAAATGGCGACAGGAAGCTAAAGGGGAATATTTTATAAGTCCACGATAAGACCTATCTTAATGTATGGTTCACAATGTTGGGCATTAAAGGGGGCGGTAGAAAGACGATTTGCATGTAGCTGACTAGAGAAAGTTAAAATGGATGCGTGGAGTGACAAGAATGGATAAGATTAGGGAGTAGCGCCAGTGACATAAAAGTGGAGGGATGAAAAGAGTTATCAATATGAAAGTGGATGGATATATGGGAAGAGGAACATCTCTTTTTTGGATGGATTGTATAAAAGTTAATAATGTATCAGTAAGAAAAAAGTGTATGCAGATAATGATGATTAGGTCTGAGTGGAAAAAGAGTACATATTACGCCGACCTCTAATGATTGGGAACACGGCAGGAAGATGATTATTTATTCAAACCTCGTTAAAAGAAAATAACCTCCTATATCTAATAGAAGCTAACCCCGTGAAAGAATAATGTCTGTCAGAGGCTTAATCTACGATATGGAGGAAAGAGGAAATAAATTTTCATTTTTGAAGTTTATTCAAAAGAGAATTTTTGTTTATAGATTATGTTTTTAACTCAACAATTTAAAAAAATGGACAGAGCGTGACGTAATTATTGCAACCATGTATAATTTTGAACGCCAATTTCAAGTGAATTATAACGAAATGTAGCACGCACTTCGTAAGTTATGCAAATAAATTTAGAACCAATTATATGATCACCCAGAATACATATATTCTAAGAACGTACCGGATCATTCCATAATGCTTAGAGGTCCAAAACTCTTTAAGAGAATGTGAAAAGATCTAAATGAAGAGTTTAAATAAGCAAATACCGATGATGACGGTACGAGATAGACTAGGTATAAATGCCATATAAACATGCTAAAATGGTGTATTATAAACCAAAAGGGCACAATAATAAATTATTATTGATAATTAAATGCTAGAATAATAAAAGGGAAAGCAGTCGGTGCAATTATTGATTTAAGGGCATGACACTACTTATAGCGAAGTGATATGGGGAGCAAATAAAAAATCTAACAATCAGCAAATAAATTGTTGAAGTAAAAATATATATAAGTATTGGAAAAAAATGCAAATTTTATAACTCTTGGCAAACCTGCAATTGTTAAGCACATGTATCTTTGAACAATAAATGAACATCTAAAATACTTTGAATATCCTAAAATATGAAAGTCTCCACAATTACACTGAAAATAAATAATTCAGTGAATAAGTATTTTTACATTAAATTTCATGATTTACAGGGAAATATTTCTATAAGAATATCTACTAGCTTTTTCTAATTATAAGTAATTGTTGGCAATGTAGCTACCAAATAGCCACCTAGATATTGAATAAAATGTTACCATTATTAAACTAAAATAAATTGTTTACTTTTCTCAATAGAGGTGTATGGTTATCATACCTTATTTTGTCCCTGAGGGACATGGCATGATTGGCTGTCTGAATTGAAATCCTCAGAGGATAGGCCAGCAGTGAAAGAGGTTTGAGAGCTTTGAGAAGACCCCGGCGAGACGCGACCATCATTGGCCGGCAGGCGCTGCTCTTGCACACATGCAAGCCTGTCGTAAAAAGACAATGAATATGGCAATCAAAAAGAGATACATTCTTGACGTTAATCTCAAAATCGCGATCTTAGCTCTCATATATTATTATAATTATATTATAATGGTACATTGAGTTACCTCTTCAAAGTGACCAAAGTGCCAGTCAATTTCTTGCAGCGACGCAAAGCTAGTTCAAGTCGTTCAGGCTCTTCTTCAAGCATCTTCTCCTTGCGAACGATCTGCAAAAGGCGCGCAAATATGACTTGATATGAAAACTGTCTATCATTTTTTTTATTTAATGTAGTAATAATCGCTCACCATATTTATATGATACCTAAAATTCAATTAACTCACTTTTTCCATCTCATTCGCCAACTTTGTTTTCATGGTATCTTGAAGAATGGGAAACTTCAATTTCCAATCAGCGACAGTCTTGCTGCTTTTAGAAAGCACCATAGCAATCCTTTCGATATCAGCCATATTGACACGTGTCTCCCTAAAATATGTCATGATTATATAAATCAAAACTATGCAGATATTATTAAAACGTACGTGAACAAACGTTGATGGTCGATCTAACGTCATTACCTGTTAGCAGCTTGGCCACGAAGACGCTCGACTGTGGCTTCCAGATCATACAAATCATTCTCAAGCAGGAGCAAATCCTGACGATAGATCTCCTCCTCTCGAGTCAATTGCTAAAACAGTACGGTTATTTAGACATGCATGTTGCATAGACACTAAATATATTCGAAACAAGAGGGCGTGTAAACCAAGTATGTCGGAGACTACATTCAAACCTATAAAACCTCGGTTATTTTTTTTTTCGCCCCTTCCGGGCAGGCTAAGGTCTTGGACTATACCTCGGTTATTATAGGAAGAGCTATGACAGTTTCGAAACATTCCATTCCATGTAAATTATTTTTTTGGTAATCAAGATACATTAAATGATTATATAATTTATTATAATTATATAATCAATAAAAATAAATTATAATATATTTTTTAATATGTTCAGAAGTTATAATTTCTGTTAAAACGAAACACAAATGTGCTAGTAATGCATAGTTTTTCGATAGTTACCGAATAATTGGTAATTGATAAAATTACATTTCAAATAAAAAATATTCTAATAAGATTACGTTATTATTGTCATATTCGAATAACGGACATTAATAATAGTAGGTAAAATTGAACGTATATTTTCAAACATTTCTCTGTTTTAATTCAAAAATTTTAAAATTGTTTGATGTGTGCATTCCTGTTTATGTGTATATTTCGGTGGACATTAAACATCTAGAAATACAATTTAATTATACTTTAATTAACAATATAAATTCGATAAGATTTTGTTTACAGCAGTAATCGAGTTGAAACAAAAATCTATTAAATTTGTGTTCGATTAATCAGTGCCTGTCTCTATAGTTTTTAAAATTATCAACTGTCTTAGAAATCTTCCTATGAAAACCGAGGGCCTGCCCTGAAGGGGCGAAAGGAAAAAAAAAAAAGAAGAAAACCGAGGTATAATATCTATAATTAGAATGTGATGAAGCATAGTTGGAAATAACAATGGAATTTCTAGTAGGACAAACTACTTGTAGTAAAAAAATATCAGCCGACATTCATCAAGGTTTCCACATGCCCCACATTACTAGAATTGTAAGTGATACGGACCGACTCAGGATCAAGCTCGCAGAAGCTTGCTGCTATATCCCCAATTTGCATTATTGTTTCAGCCATGATTTGCCTCATATGAATGTCGTGCGACAATGTAGAACGTCGCAAATTGCGTGTCTGTGAATCAAATAACTATATTATACAACATACATATTATATTTTCAAAACATTTTTACGATGATCATTCGCATTTTCCATAAATTCGCACATGATCATTTTATTATTTCACTTTCGCATTAAAATTAGTTTATTTTTAATACAACTTACCTCAATCCTCAAATCGCTGGTTTGGTTTTGCAACGAGCGTAATTGTGCAAAAAATTCTGCGTTGACGTTTATACTGTAAATCCTTTGCGGAGGTATAGGCAGCTGACCGACCAACCCAGCAGGCTTTGGCGGCGGGGCCGGCTTCAAGCGGTCACGCTCTGTAACGTAGGTGATGAATGTGTAGCTATAATATAACCGTGCAAATTGAATTTATCCCTGAATCTTTGGAATTGCAGCTAATTTACAAGCAATTTTCATTAAGTTATACATTTATGAATTTAAAACAGCAACCAAAAGTAAATGTGATTTGTTATAATTTAAGCGTTAATACCGTCAATTTGCCTAAATTAAAGCTTGTACCTATTACTTTTTAAGCCCTCGAGTGAGTAAATATTTATTAGTTAAATAATGTATTTATAACCTAATAACACATCAATTAATTTCAAACAGTTACCTTGTGACGACGTCCTCGGTAAGGTCGATGATTTAATCGCTGGTTTTGTTGGTTTTGTATCAGCTTGTTATGGCAAAGAAGTAAGCGGAAAGAAATAAAAGAATTATGATTATGGTTATGATAATATCTACGAGAGTGACTAAAGAGATAGACAGAGAAAGGGTTATAGCTCAAGGATCAGGCTGCTACGAGGAAGATGTTATTTTACATCGTTCTCGGCAGCTTTTACTAATATATCAACATGACACAATGGAAGGATATGGTCACACTATCATCAATGAAAATAATGATGCCAACTCATAGCGAATTAGCCTTTTGACCGCCAAGTCTTAATTAGAATTGTGTCTTAAACTCCGAAAAAGGCATATGGTGAAGTCTTCGTGAACTTCTTTCGGTTTTATGAGTATTTTGTAACTCATGACAGATTTAAAATCATTATCATTTATAAAAGTCTGTGGCGGTCCTAAAGCTTACAAAAATAGCACACGATATGGTAATGATCTATTTGATGATCATGGTGAATATTGTACAAAGTGGTAATCAGTCCCATTATTGAATCAATGTATCTGTGATGATACTGTCTATATCTTAATGTACATATATAGTGCCGTGTGTCAGTGTTACTAAATAACGACAAAATATCACACAGAGTTGACAAAACTATTTCAAGTAAAGAAGTTACCGAAATAAAATATGTTAAATTATCAAAAAATAAACAACTCAATAACCGAATAAATATTTCGAGTCTATAAAACAATACGTGTACAAAACACATAGAAAATAACTTAGGTATTTCCTAAACAATGCGAGCTTGTTGTTGTTAAATAATTTAATCACACAGATTTTCTACCTATAACCCATCACCAAAGTAAGGTTTCTATACTACAATTAATTGACTATAGTTTTAATTAAGTTTGGAATAATTATAGTGTTCGTGAGAACAATGACAATTGTTTGCATACCTGAATGTTGAGGAGAATGTTGCTTTGGGGAGCTCATGTCAGGGGGGTCATCGCTAAATGAAACCGACTTTTCAAACGACACAGATTTCTCTGAAACCACAAAGTTTGTATCGGTGAGTCACCTTTACTTAAATTTATTTTTACTTCACGTTTTAAAAAATGCTTACTAAACTTAAATAAAATAGCAACAATCTACTGGGACAGCACGATAACATCTCATTAAATTGAAATAAAATGTTTCGATAGATGGTGTATTTTTTTTGTGGATAGTGCAATCATAAAGTGCATTAAAGTTCGAAAAATTTGAAATAATCTTATTGTGAATTAGGACTTGCAGCATTTCTCGTATGGTGTCTTTTGAATCTCAAGTGTTACGAGCAGGCAAAAGATTGAACAAAAGTAAAGAATTTGTATAATTTTGAGAATTGTAATGGGAATTTATGGAGGATATAATTGAAAAGTAAATCAAAAAATATTTGCATAGCTACATTACGATAAACAATGTGATTTGTTTTTACAATCCGCAATGTGATTATGGTAGTGTTTATCGTGACGATGGTCCCAACTATGATACTTAAATATACTTAAATGGTCTACACATGTATAGTAATGTATACATGGTAGTTTGGATGATGGTAATGACCAAATGAGTAATGAGAAAGTCATAGTTTTAAATAAGATAGCAATCGAAAATGATTACCACCAGGCTTGCACTAACAATGACATTGATCAGAACAATCGTTCAAGATGACGATGGCTTGACGTTCTAGACTAGAATGACACAAATAATGTACAGATGAATCAGAGCTTAATATTTTTTTATAAGAAAGCTAAAAAAAGAAAAATTCACCTGAGTTAGCAAGCAAGCTTTCAACGTGATTATGAATAGTTACTGCTTCGTGCATTGCGAATATCATTAAAAAACTAAGTTTATTTAGACATTTAGATAAATACCCTTAGGGTATAAATATTTTGATTTCATACTAATCTATAATTGAGTGAAAGTGATACATTCTCTGTGCAACACACTGATGTGTGCGGAAGCACCTTTTGCATTTATTCGCTTGATAATGGATTGTGGTGGAGCCCATAATTTGCGGTTTTGTTTATCTCTACCATTAAAACCCATTAGCTTGGTGAAGTCAAATGGCCAGCTAAAAGCTAACGTAAGAGAAATCTTTGATGACTTCCTCGGGCTCTAGTTGTAAGAATAAAAAGAAATATATTTACTTTAATTACAACTCGAGATGTGTCTTACAAATATGACAGTTTGGACATTAGCAATGCATTAGCACAAATTGACCCGCGTTCAAACACACTTACGAAATTTATCTCTCCCTAATTTGGGAGGTCTCTCGGTGCTGCCAAATCGCGCGGCATCTGAGTGCAGGAAAACGCAAGCCACATTAACGAACCAAGTTTTTTTTATAAGCCGTTTAGGCCTATTGGTAACAAAGATTAAGAGGTGTATTTTAATATTTTTAATCATTTTAATTAGAAGTATCTAAGTCCGTTAATATGGTTAGAGTGACATCTACAGGCGACACCACCGAAAACGGACACACAGATTCATAAAGCAAAGAAAATCTTTTGGCTACGGTCATAGATTGATAGATCTATGACGGTATTGCCGTTGATTTTTAATGTCGTAAAGAATTATAATTTTTGGACAGCAACACTTATTCTTTTATATAATATATATTGTTGCCATGGCAAGTTAAGCGTGTTCTTAAAACTTTTACTGCTAATTTAGTTATTCATATAAATCTGGAAGCAATTTCCGTCTTCAGCGACTTCAGTGAAAATCTCAGTTACTATCCAATAAGATTTTCATTGAAATAGGACTTGTAGTTTACTTGCACTTCCTTTTCATCAAAATAAAATTTCATACTAGTCAATATTACCCATGAGTATAGATGAATAATAAATCAAAAAGTCATAACCAAAGTACAAAACCAGCTGACCGGCCTTTTTAAAAATAGTTAATTGTTGAAGAGCAGCTCCTGTTAAAATCTTATCTTTATTTACTCTTCGTTACCTTGGTTAGCAGGTCTTGGTGTTGAGTAGGTCGCGAACTCTTGGCGTGGAGCCGGTGCTGGGGCAGTACTGGGCCCTGGAACTTGTAAGGCCTGCTGCACAAGGCCTGTCAGGTTTGCCAGCTGGCGCTCCATCTTCTCAACGCGTAGACGCTGCATATCTTCCAATTGGCTAGGTAGCCTGAAATATTATATTAACAAACTCCTATTTGCATTTGCATATTATAAATTTATTGCAAATAAAGAATTTATAAATGGAAATAAGTTACTCTCACTAATGATTATTCGCCAATAGCCCTGAATATAGCAAAGCTCCTAGCGAATATTGTGGCCACAATGTCGCAAAGCATTGAGTTTACAAATCGACAATAATCTCTAATAACAATCTTATATAGATTAAATAAACTAATAAAGAGTATTGTCATGACTGACTGACTGATCTATCAACGCACAGCCTAAACCGTTGGGGTTAGATATATAAAATTTTGTACACATGTTCCTTAAATAACGAAGGCATCCACAATGGCAGGGTTAAGAGTGATGTTTTTTGAAAAATCACCCATTAAAGGAAGAAAGTTTATATGGGAATTAATATTTTACTGGATAGATTTTTTAACTAGTGTAAATATTCTTCAACACAATTAATGAAATACGTATGTGGGCGTTTTTCAAAATTCACATCCTATGGGGATAAAAAGGGATGCAAAAGTTTTATGGGAAAATGTATGTTTTTTAATGGAGTTAGAAGGCGTTATTTGTTTGTACAAATCCGGGCTTCTTCTTATAACGAAAGGCTAAAAAAACTAAGGATAAATTAAGGATAGATTTTCAGAAATTCAACCCCTAAAGGGGTAAAATAGAAGACCGCGGGTAAAACTGTGGAGTGGAAAGCTAGTTTTATAATATTATTTATATTTAAATCAACAATGAGTTCTGTTATTATAATAATAATAATAATTTATTTCACAAAGTACCTACTACATAATGGTTTAACTTTTCCTTAACGTCGGGCTAAGTTGCTGGCTTCGTACCATAGCTTTTGCCGTCAAATTACCTGGTGTCGTATGGGGGCCGAGGCATCGGCCGAGGAGCTGGTGTGATGGGATTCACACTGTACATCTGATACGCGTCATCGATGACTGCATCGCTGAAAATATCATGGTCAGCATTTTAATGGAAAAATAATATATTGGTTTGTAATTTAATTCCAAAATAAATTAATATAATTAGAAATATGAAAAGTTCAATTAACTAGTCTTGTAAAATAAAATATTCTGGGACATTATTCCTCACCCACGGCCATCTGGCCCCAAACTAATCAGAGCTTGTACTATGGAAGTCAGATAACTGATATACTACATACACTACTCTTCTTATGGAAATACTACATATTATAGATGGCACCCAGACTCAGGACAAACAGACATGTTCATTCACGATGATATCTGTCCTGAGAAGGAATCGAACCCAACTGAAGATTATCAAAAAGATTCATCAAAGCAACAAACCAAAGCCCCAAACGTATGTTCCAGCAGCTGCGCTTGAGGGATAATTGCCTTCTAGTCTTTATGTACTAACCACCTTCGAAAGCATCATCATTTCATTATTCACCTTAGTGAGATTAAGAATTGATTAATTGATCAAACACAAACCAGTAAGAAAAAATATAAAAGGACGCTTACCAATCATCTTCATCAATAATCGGCGTGATGTTAGGCCTGACAGCAGATGGTCCCAAAAATTGAGTATAGTATGGGTCTTCGTAAGGTGTTCTGCTTGCACCTCTCTCAGGAGACGACATATAGGCCTCGCCAGCATGTCCTGAAGTGATTAATTTTTAAAACTAACAATAAATCAAGGAAGCTCATTATATGCAACATTTAGAAGAAACAATAATATTGTTCTTATAATAAATAAATCAATTTAAAAATGTAAAGGAAGCTACGTAATATTTGGATTTTTGAAGATAAAGCATGCGAATCATAAACGACTTTGTCGAAAGAGACGTATTGTTATAAACGCAAAGATAAAAAGTTTGATATAAGTATAGAAATAAAATTAATTGTAGATTCAATGAGACAAAATTGTTTCTAGAAATAATGTTAAACCTTATTATAATTATAGACTATTTATAAAAAGATTTGAAACCCCAAATCGATATCCATATACATTTTTATGCGATACAAATAGGATGAGGACTAACTGAGCTGACATAATCACCGATATAGCAGGTTAATTGAATTAAAACCAATCGTGATTATTTAGCGCTATTTAGCGTTTCGGCGATTGATAACGAGGCCCAAGCAGCATGGTGTGATATGCCCAACCGTTTCAGTAACTAACGTACGTAATTTGAAGACCAAAACTTTTTAAATAGATAAAGCGTTGCAAAATAATGATGTCAAAGCAAAATTAACATGACAGGATGGTCGGTTTACCGGGGATCGTGTACAGTTGTTCGGGGCCTCGGGAGCAGTCAGCTGCGGTGAAGGGGAAACACCTTTCTGACCCACTCCCTGGCACGTAAGTGCGCAACGGCTTGGCAGGTGCTGAAGGACCTACACATATACCTCCTATGACCCCGCAGTTCACAGCTCACTAAGCTGATTTAATTTTTCTAGTCCCCTGAACTGGTCTCTTTCTTTGGGGAGCGTATCATAGGTTGAAATATAAGTAGGTTTTAAAGTATGTTATGATTTGCTTTTTGTACAAATCATTCATCATGATACTTACTACCTAAGTATAGTATAAAATAGTTGTGAGTTTAATCCAAACATCATACTTGCATACAAGATGTAAGGGACAACCCTCTGATAACTGACTGGGTACATTCAGCTTCTTATTTTGAATTATAATTCACCGGAGATTTTCTCCGATTTTTTTAAATCGTTTTTTCAGTTACTATCCCTTTATTTCAATGTCAAATTACATTATCTGTACGCAGCACTCCATTTATGTAGAAAATAAAGCAGCTAAAATAAAAAAAACAGCAATGGATGTTGAAATTCTTTAACGGACGACGCGGGAGAGCGATGACTACGGCTCGTTACGCTGCCGTTCGCTACGTGCACAGTAGATAACGCAAGTATCATGATATGTATTGAAACCAAGCCAACTTTTGAACAGAATATTTACGCATAATATAATTTTAAAATAGCTTGCCAGTGATAGGAAATATGTCCTTGCCTTTGGGGGCTCGAAATTTTTGCTATTGCAGTTAATTATCACGCGACGAGGCATTTTTTTAGTTGCCGTCCGGCTGCAACAATAGACGCGCGCGGACTGTAAGTAGCGGCAGCCAACCTTGACGCTTTGTCGGGGTTCGGACACGGGAAGTACATGCATTTGCGTTATCTAGTGTACATATATATCTGTGGCTATGTGCGTATTGCCACGGTAACGATACATTGCGAGTGAGGTAATAAAACAAATCAAGGTTATTGGATTCCCATAACGTTCCTGAAATAATTATGTACCGAGCATCTTAGTATGACATTATATTAAATTCACCCCATTAGTCTGCGGAGGGCTGTCCCTTTACACCCTGTATAGTCTGAATATTTCAGTCATCTGGGAGTATGTTTCAATCATTATAATATATTTTATATTTATATATATTAATATACATTATATATTTAGTTTTCCAAAGCAAGAATCCTTCAAATATAACGACATATAAAGTCAATGCGATATCCTTATTGAAGGTAGTATTTTTTTTTAATAATCGTGTGGTTCTTTCGCAGGCATCAAAATAATAGGTATTATGTGCTTTATTAAAATCACTTACCAGCTACTGAATGGGTCTTCACCCGATCGGCTGGCACAGGTGGTGCGCCTGGTGAGAACGCACGCATCATCGAACCTCCACGTGGGAGAGTACTGGGAGCTTGGTTGCCAATGTAATATGCAGGTGCTTTCCCCTATAAAACAAACGCTACCATTAAACGAGGAACTAGAAATACTTAGATACCTAAATTGATGGATAAAGAATATATTACATGGCCTAAATTTATGATAATATTTTTGATAAATACACCAAATCTGAAAGTGAAAGATCAATTTGTAATCTAGTTTGAATTGTAAAATAAGTTTCGAGATTTTTTTAAATAATTCAATAAGTATCTTTATATATAACTATAAATAAATGTTTATAAAATATTAGTTATGATATTAACATAGTTTACATTTGATGTTGGATGGCGCATGCTACAGTTATGAGATAAAAATTCAATAGTCATCTACACAGTAAACAAATACACTGCATGAATGCATTTATTTAAGAGTGGGACTAATCATCGTTTGTGAGATGAGAGAGAATCATTATTAAGGGGAAGTCGGCCTTTAAATTATTTTCTACAGCACAATCAGAACGCAACTATGTACTGTAAATTACATCGCGGTTTACAAACATAGCATCAAAGCAAAACAATAATTTGAAACAAATGGAAAATAGTTGTCAGTGTTCAATTTGTGTTTCTTGTGAAAGCACACGAGTATTTTATAATTAACTGCTATATTGGAAGTAGCTGTCGGTTTAAAAAAAACGGAAAAGTGTAAGTTTATTTCTTTTAACAAATAACAAAATAATAATAATTAAGGAAAAGGTATTTCAAGATGTTTTAAATGCACTTGTAGATAGATATTTGATCTGTGATCCTAAAAAGAGTAAAAGCAAGATATATCGCCTATTGTACAGTTATTAATATTAAAGTGATAATTGTTCTTTTGAAGAAAGATAAAGAGTTATCTATCTATGATAATATCAGATTTTCCTTATTTCCTAAACATTATCATACAATATCATCAATATGAGATCAATGGGATTAAAACCTTACGGTCCAGCTACTCTTGGATTAGGCTTCTTAAAAAGCCTCCTTCATTGGAATCAGTTTGTTTAATAATTGAATGTTTATTTTTTATAGATATTCATATTACTTATTAGCAATGATGTGGTGTTCTTTATTAATATTATCGTTATTCCTTGGATTCGGGAGCTGCATTAACAGACCTGTATACAAAGTTGTACTCGCTCAAAAAGGATTTGCACAGGTATTTATATAAAATGAGCTTCAAAGATCTTTCAAAATAAAATTAATTTTATCCATCACGGGACCTCAGTGTAACTGCACTCAACACAAATTGGAAGGATAAACTTATCCTTCTAATTTGTGAAATTTGGCAATTTTATCATCCGGTTTATTGAATTAGTAATAAATTATAAATTCTCTTAAATCATGAATTCAAATGATTGATTATAATTTTTAGGTATCGTATTCCTCTATGTACACATATTTTTTTTAATGAACCATGACCTACAAAATCCCTGTTCGATCAAAACCAAACTATTTTAATTAATTAATTAATCCGAACACCCTGATATAGAAATTGAAATGCAGAACAATAGTCCGAAATTTCTTTAGATAAGTTTGTTAATTAATTCAGGTAAAGGAATTTCTAAGTACTAGAGTCTTATGTTTTGCAGTTTCTACAATACGATGTCGAAACTCCGCCTTTAAGGGAATTTACCTTCTGCATTTGGATACGTCTTTATGAACTACTCAATGATCAAACCATTTTCACTTACGTCGGTAAGTATCGCATTTCAACGAACGTCGTATTCAATTCAGGTTTTTATAGGCATTTTAAGGTCGCCATAAAACTTGTCTAGATGAAGTAGAAAGTAAAATACACTAACGAACATAAAAATCATTTATTACAACAAAAATATTGAGCAAATAAGGTTGCGTTATAATAATTAATTTGACCCCCTTTAAATTCTGAACATGTTCAATATATGTCCAGTTGCACAATTTAGCTTTTGGATTTTAAACTTTACTTTCATCAAGTAGGTATTGGTAATAAGCCAAAGATCGACACTCAAACTGTTAAATAAAGAATGCCTTAAATTTTAATAAGTCGTTTTTATCTCGGAAAGCAAATATTACAAAACTTGAAGCAATGTACCTAATATCCCTTCAACGTGTGAATGGAGCAACAGTCGGCGGTAACTACACGAGATTGAGTGTTTCAAAGTTCAACGTTTTAACATGTTATATAATTGAAAAGTATGATTAAATAATTTTGAACCCAATAAATTATCCCTCAACTCTTTAAATTCACACTCAAGATCCCCAAGTTCCTATAATAATGATGATATTGATTTATTTCGAGACTTAAAACCAATTTTTAAACACTGTATCTAGTAGTTGCTGAGTTTCTTGCCGGAGTCTTCTCATTCCAAGTGTATTCCGAACCGGTGGAAGAATCAATTGTAACGTTCATAAGTGCCTTATTAGGGCCTAAACTGAATAAATGATTTTTAAATTTGAATTTAGTACAAATCTAGAGCAAACTATCATTCATTAAATATTTATGCAAATAAGAAAAAAAAAACCGACACCAATATTGCAACTCCTTCTTGTGCCCATTCCATTGATTTGGACGAATATGGTGATATGAATAATTAATGATTACTTTGTAGGTTACTACATGGTCCATTCAATTTTAACCCTTTTGATAAGAATTTATTTTTTTCAGTAAAAGGTAATAATCGCATTGTAAGGCTGTGGCTAGACTCCGGTGGGTATAATATGAAGATTTCTATAGATGGAAGAATTACGTCAAGTACTCCAGTTGGAATCGTAAAGGACGTGTGGCGTCATGTGTGTTTATCCTACCAATCAAACTATGGTGCGTGGGCTCTCTACCTCGACGCAAGACTCGTATCCTGTGAAGCGTCTCAGAGCGTAAGTATTGCCGACTTATAGCCCAAACAATTCAACACAATAACCATAATGTAAAACAAGCATAACAAGTCACGAACATGATCACTTTAAGCTTAAACAAGGAGCTGTAAATAATGTAAGCAAAATATTTAAGAAGACAAATGACTGCATACCTTTATTCGGCCGTATGAGGCCACATCGGTCACGAGTCCTAGCATAGAGATTATCATGTGATAAATTGACGTAGACATGCATTTCGAAACTAGATCTTAGACAAGGCTGTCGTATGTATATCCATAGAGACAGTTCTTTAAAAGTGATACGAACACCTGCGGCTAATCACTACCTTGACAACGTTTATTGGGCAACACTTTTTTTACAGGGATTTATACGCTATTTAACCAGTGATATCGTAAAGTTAAAAATTTTAATGAACCAGAATTAAGCAATTATGACAAATCCTACTAATATTACAAGGGCGATGTTTGTATGAATGTTTGTTACTTGATTACGCTAAATCGTAATCTAAAGGTAGTTCATACTCTGGAAAAACATAAAGAATGCTTTTAATCCTAAGTAAAAAGCCCTTTATAATGTGGTTAAATTGCATGACGTAGACTGGAAATATTATTTTATAGATCGACCATCTATAAAATACTATGCATGATTTTTGACTATTTATATTGTTTTATAAAAATAATTAGCTGCTTACACTAATTTGACATAAGGGAATGCAAGCACAATCACGTGTCGGAAGTTACATGTGTGTAATGCCATCTATGCTGTTTTTGTTGCAGGTTTATGGTTTTGTGTTACCAGAGGGCGGTAGCGTTTTAGTTGGATATGGGACAGCTGAGAACGGTACATATGAACATATGAATGACATTTTTTTAAATAATTAGAAACAATTTGACCTACTGAGATGTTTTAATTTACGATAATTAACAATATTTCAGGTGCAGCTAACGGGTTCGAAGGAGAAGTGTTCGGTGCCAATATGATACTCACATCTACTATTGAAAAAAATTACACGACTAAACAGGATCCCTTTTACGACCAAAAAACTTTTCAGAAAAATAAATTAAAAGACAACAACAGTAATATTCGGTATCTTGTTCTGAGTGATTTACAAACAGATGAAATACACAATAACTTTGAAAAGACACAATTTCCAGGTTTAAATAATACAACAACTAGCAGTTTCATAAAATTTAGAACACCGCATAGTTTTATCGAACATAGTGTAGGGACAGATTTAATGACAACAAGTTATCCTGGGCAAACCGGAACATCTTCCATTGAAACAGAAATTTTAGGTTTTACCGTTTCCGATAAGATTGCTGAAAATAATGATCAGTCATCATACTGGAGCGTTCCGAATGATACCGAAAACAATAAAAAATTTAAAACCCACCCAAAGAGCACACTTCATCCTAGAATTGGGACCAAGGACTACTTCACAATATCAGAATTTGAAACACCACCGCCACTTGGACTTCCAAGTCAAGCATATTTTAATGAAAAAAGTTTAGAATTTGATAAAATTCCTGCTACTGAGTCGATTTATAATATAAAGGAAGTTTCAAAAAAATATTTAAATCATAAATTTTCTGATGAACTATCTGAAATGGAAACGCCTCCGCCTTTGGATAAAAATACTAAAGTATACGGACAATGGACTAGTTCTAAATTTGCTGGAAATGTCTTGAACTATTTGAAAAGTATAAATTACAAAAACAGAGATCAAAGAAAAGTGCCTGCAACATTACCAGACTCTTTTCCATATGCATCTGATTTCAAAGTCAATAAAGTTCGCACACCAAACTTCCAAAGACGGAATTTAATAGAAAAATTTGAAGGCAATAAAAAGTTACCACAAATCAATGTCCAAATACTGGAAGACGATCTCAGGAGCAATATTATAAAATCGCATGCACAAGCTAAACCAAAACATGTTGAAATTGTAAATAGAGGGGAATCGAAGAAAAACATGGTTAAAAGATTTTACAGAAATGTAAATAGCCAAGAATCAGTTGAGAACTTTGAAAGCGCTGAAGAAGTATATAAGCCGAAACCTTTCTCGATACCAAATAGTATTAAAAAGAAAATGAAGTACCCAAACTTAGGTATTCAAAACAAAAATTTTATGTCTATACTTCCATTTTTGAAGTCTTTAGAATATTTTGTAGATGATTCCCAAAAAACTGAATCAAAGGTTGTAAAAAATGACGACACTATGCATACAAAAAGTTTACCAAACGGTAATAAATGGCATAATGTTAAGTCCTACAGTAATGATTATACTCCCCGCAAAATAAATTTTCAACCGGACGACGAACGCAGCAATATAGACTATAAATTACCAGAAGCCAGTAAGAAACACCCATCAGTCAAATTGAAATATAAATATGAAGATCGTAAGCTTGTAGAGAATAAAGATGACGAAAGAATTTTAAAGGGTCGAGAACTTGCAATGAAAGTTTCTAACCAGTCTGACCATAATAAAGATTCAGTGTCCATTTTAAAATATAATCACGGTTATTTGCCAGTACACGACAAAAAGGTTAAAAAATTAAATAGAGTCACTTCTAATTTAAAATCTTCAACTAAGCAGCATAGGCCTACTAAAAATAGTTTTAACAAGCAAGTGAAAATAGGAAATGCTCTGAATGAGCGTCATGTCATTGGGGATAATGAAGAGCAAAAGATACAGAGTTTTGTTGGAGATGAAACAATACCAGACATTAATAGATACAGATCTGATAATGATAATGGCAATATAATTGTCCCACCGTCACTTGGCCCAAGAGAATGTAAGAATGTCGAGTTGTATGACCGAGTGTTGTATGTTCAACCCGATGAGAGCATTGATATGACACATATCCTATCTCCTGTCCGTGCCAAAAACATCGGAATTGAATTCATTATTCAGAACTATAAAAAATGTTCTCTCGCAGAATCTACGTTAGAAAACAATGTTATGCTATTTATTGATTGGAGTAAAACACCGGTAAGACTATTTGGTGGTGCATTTCCAAAAACAACAACGGACCTTTGTGGATTTTTTAAGTGAAGTGTTATTTACTAATTTTCATTAAATTGCTAAGATCTCAACTCAATAATAATTTAATTATGTTAACACTAATACATTTATGATCTTAATTCGATTACAAAGCAATGTATCATAATAATTATGTAGAATTACCTACAAATATTGGTTTTTTCTTTCGGTTCATGATTTATTAAATTTAATCTATTTGAACTGTTCTTGTGAAAATAAATAAGGCAGTATCTTATTTACTTGATTTATCTAATTGATTTTTTAGTGTATATTTCAATCATAATTTTTAATTATAAGGTATTAAAAGGAAAACATGTTTACTATTTTATTTCTATCAAAAAGAATATCTTTATAACTTTTATCAAAAGCTTAAGAAAATTAAATTAGTTTTTATTGAACTAGGACTTCACGAGCATGAATAGCTCTCTCATCGAGTCGCATTAAAGGTTAATGAAAATACCATGACGGATCAATAATAAAGTCAGTAATCTCTATAAACTAATAAGGTTTCAGCAAAGTCATAAATTAATAAAACGCGGGGCAACTATTTACTTCATTTATGTTTATGCAAGAAGTTCTAACAAATTATATTACTTACTACCCACGTAATAGTACATTATAGATGAAACGTAAATTGACTTTCATAAAATGTCGGGTATTTCGGTTTTAATAAAATGCTCATGGATTATTATCATTTTATCACACAGATCTATATTCAACTTCAATTATTAAAATAGGCATATAATTAATTTATTTTATGATACCTAGTTTATGGGATAATTTTTCAAAAACTCTAATTAATGTGCACAAGTCCTTCTTGTTTTTCATATTTTATAAATTAGTAGGATTCATATTCTTGTAAACCAAAAATATCGGCACAAATTGATAGACGGTTTTAATACTTTTACGGTCTGAGGTAGATAGGTTTACATATTATGATCTCTTTATCACGTCATCATGTCAAGGCCTACACATTATGCAAATTAGTTGAAAAAAAAAATATTGTACTAGGTCCGGTCAAACTCGTTGCATTATTGGTTTGCTAATATAACTGCTAGTGTTACATAATTTCTCGATAAGTTCTTCATTTCAGACATAAATTAATCCTATCCTACTATATTTTATTTATATCTACACTACGTTTATTCGCATAAATAAGAGGTAATCTCTGGAACTAGGACTGAACGGATTTAAATATTCTTTCACTAATAAACAGTCATAATCCCTAAGTAAAATAAACTACTTTTCATCCCTGGATCGTGAGTAAAACCACGGACACTTTCCACGAGGCGAGCCGTACCTATGCTTTCGCATCCTAGTGGTATAATCCTATAAATCTTTATAATATTCAAATTAATTAATATTATAAACGCGAAAGTTCAATCATTTAATTGTTTATGCGTAATTAAGTCACAAATATTCAAACATACAATTTTCACATTTAAAATACTAGCTTCTACTCCGCGGTTTTACCAGCGTTTCTGAGGGATCTTAAGTTTTTTCACGATAAAAAGTACCTACTCTAATTATTATTCCAGAATATGATCTATCTATGTGTCAAGTTTGATAAGCAAACATGAGTTTATCTATACATACAATTTTCAGGAGCCCGTTAGATATCTAAGTATAAGACCTTTTTGTGCAGTGTGTTTGCAAAACATTTGTAAGAGAAGGTTAAATAAACTCTAATCAACTCTTCAACTCTTACATTACATTCGCTGCCTGAAACAGTGTCAGTAACAACATGGATATATAATTTGACGATGAAAATTACGAGTATTCTGTTGTAATCTAGATAAGCTCGACTTATTTAGAGCACTATTAGTATATAAGAACATCCTGCAAATCTATCTGCGCGCATTACTTTGTAGTACAGTGATGTAATGAGTGCTCAGTCTAAACGATTGTAAAATACCCCAGTGTTTAACTTTAATATGAGTTACTACACCCATTGAGGTCTTGGGAAATTGCAGAAATAATGATCGGAGTACAAGAGACATTATACCTCGAGGAAGATAATAGCTAAAGTTAGCGACACCCTTTCTTCGTTAAGTTAATTTAAAGTTGCTATTAATGGGCCCTCTTTTATTGGTTCCCGTAACTTAGAGAGCTAGGTAGTGCTAAGTATTTTAAAAAACATCCATCATCATTCACAGGCGTTCAATCCCAAGAGTCGAATAAAAGTTTAAAACTATTTATTGGGATTTTCAAAACATTGTTTTACTAAGTACGAAGAAAGATTTTTAAAGAAAGTTTGTCTTTGAGCAAATTCGCGTCTTTATATATTTTATTACTGATATCAATAGAAAATAAAATTCAAAGTGGCAGAATAGATCTGGGTGCAGTTGAAGCCGCAATTGTGATTTTAGATCGTTACAAATAAAATAAGTTATAGTTGCTCGGTGGTAAGTCTTTTAGTAACAACTTAAATAACACAAAAAAACACTTGAAAAGTGGCATTTGAAACACCAATTTCCATGAGAAATACGCTTTTTCCATAAATGTGCTCATTTTTTCCCTCATTGTGTGAGAAAAATAATTTTGAATTTGGAATATATGCATACCTACTTACAAAAAATAATAAAAAGGCTGCCTGCTTACAATATGCAATTATCGTAGATAAATAAATTAATAAAGATACCGTTTAATTATGACTTTCTCACGCCTACACACAAAATATACTCAGAGACTAAAATTATGAATACTTTACAAACTTACATGTAATATAATTGCATACTAGTTCGGAAAATACTAAATAAAAGAAACCAAATCCATGACAACTTATAAACGATTGCTTAAATACCATATCCTATACAAAACAAAAACATTACAATAGTTATGAAAGTATAAGTAAGTATAATTAACTATACTATTCTCTCACTTATTCGAAAAAGATACATATAAAAAAAACAAGCAAGAAGATTTGATTAACGTACTTATCGATTTTTTTGTATCGACGCAACGAAATAACACGCCAGCTTATATATTTTTTTAATTATTCTTAGAGTGCTAGGAAGTTTTTTAAGTAGATGCATACTAATATAAATTAGATATATTTAGGTACATTGAAGGTTGAATGCGCTATTCAAATGACATATTCAAATGTTTAAAAAAAGAAGACCGCACAAAGTCGGATTACCGCGAATGACAATTAATTAAGATTGAGGATATTTAAGTTTAACACAATTCAAGTTGTTTTGTGTTTCTTTAATTAATTTGTTTATTGTTTCATCGCAAAATAGAGAACAGTACTGAACATGACCCAAATAAAATAGCAATTAGACGCCTCGTTTAGTAAAATCTTTAAAAGTTTAAAATCACGCGGCAGTCCATTGCTTTATTATTATTGATTGATAAATTATTATAATTTTATCGTTATTTCATTAGTGTAATATCAAAAACCATTCAAAGGATAAATATGCGTCCAAATTAGGATGATAATTACGGCCGATGCGCGGCGTACCTAATTAATGAAACATGCGTGACTCTAATAACTAGTGGAATTGTGCAACAGTTTTACTGTCAGTGAGATCATTTGCACTTGGAGAACTTTATTATTTACCGTCAGTCAGTGAAAAGAAAAAATGTTAAGCAACCTACTTATACAATTGTACTATTTCACGAAGTCCCTGCCCTGTGTGTGATTGTGGCATGTAAAGATAACCGTTTCTATGTGATGCGGCGCGATAGGGTGTGATGATTAGTGACTGAGCTATTAGTAAGCATAATTGAGCAGAGTTCACGCACACAAGGTTTTAAACAATTTCAGCATTTGCGTCACGCGTGCATACATTCATAGATAAACGGACTACGTGGTAAAGAATTTCAGCAGATTTTTTAAAGGCTCTATCTACGATCCGTTTTATTTGTAGGTCAAGGTTTCCTTTAAGAATGATCAAGCCTAGGTACTTATGGTTCACTCATCCATCATCATCATCATCATCTCAGCCGCAAGACGTCCACTGCTGGACATAGGCCTCCCCTAAGGAGATATTATTATGTAATAGGTATAAATATTTGACAAAAGTCATAATCGGATTGTATGCAGTTTTAAACATAAAATAAATCGAAACTGAATAAAATTTATAGTGAAAACCTTTGCTGGAAACATTTCAGAAAATATTATTTTGTTTGTAACTACTGGAAAATGAAAAGCAATTTTCCAACAGAAATATACTTTCCACGAATTACACCACGAACATTTCCAAGGTTTAAGTTTCATAAATGAAAAGGTATTCATCATGATTGGTGGATTAATTTTATTTATGTTATACTAGCTTTTGGTCCGCGGCTTCATTCGCGTAGACTTAATAAAAAAGTTATACGTTGTACCCGTAAGCGATTTCGATAAAATAAAGCATCTTCAAAGCGTCTAGCTAAGCTGTGAAAACCAATTTCAAACAGACAGACAAACATTTAAAAATGGGCTCTTACTTTTCCTACAGGGATCCCAATCAGTTATGTTAAACACATAAAATGATTATATATCTATTATAAATATACTTACCAAAACATAAATTTCAAAAGGAGCAAGTTCGGTACAAAGGACGTTCGGAGTTGTCCGCGTCGCGCCCCGATAAAAGAGATGACATCTGAACGTTTGCCAAGTTCATCATAACTATTGGAATATACAACAACATTTTTCAAGTGATTTGAAAGAAAATTTGTTATGTTATTTGATTTTCAATTTATTACTCGGCAAGTTTTGATGTGTAGCGTTTTATAAATAGTACCTACCTGGGCGACCGAGCTCTGCTCGGATGAAAACAAAGAAAACGAATAGATAGATGACCAAACTAGATCGATTTTTCGCCCCCATAAACTCCAATATTGCAACATTCGTCGAAATTGTTAGAGCCGTTTTCGCGAACGTGATTACAAATATTATGTATGTAAACAAATATTGCTCATTGAATTGTATAGGATTTAATACAAGTTTCAAAGGAACCATAGGTTCTTAACTATAATTTATACGCTAGATTCGTAGACGAGTTCTGCTACATTGTAATTAAGTTTGAAGATTTATCATGAGACTTGCATCTCACAAATCAAATTTGTTAACTGACTTATTGTTAAATGACTTATAAACCACAAGCGTGAAGTAAATGGCCGCATATGTAAATTGAAATAAATTGCAAGAAGTATGTAGATTAACCAGTAAAACTTCAATGATAACCTTATGCATATGTAGTTGCAACCAGCACACGACAATATCGATAAATTATCTTCATAATCCAAATGTTAGGGCTGCCAAAACAAGTGAGTGATAATTTTTTCATGGAAATTAAGAGATTTCATATTTTTGCTATGATATTTGTACAAATGTACACGATATTATATTTTTGATTGCGTGTCATTATAAATAAGAAGATGAAATAATTAATTAGTGTAGAGTTTATTACAGCGATATAAAAGTAAAAAACCGGCCAAGTACGAGTCGGACTCGGTTCCGTACAAACTTCGTCCATCGTTCGTCCATCACGGGAAATGCACAATTTTACTTATTTACCTTATTTGAGGTTGGTGCCAATTAAGCTAGACCTCTAAATTTTATCAGCGCCCATACAACTCAGAGGTCTTTAGTAATTGGCGTACCTAAGTATGTATGGGGACACCCTTTAATTTTCAACTTTTTTTATATTTTGAAATTTTCCCTTTATTTGTGCTGTAAGACTTTGCTTTTTGCCAAATTTCGTGATTCTAGGTCAACGGGAACTACCACAAAACAAATAAAGGGGCAAAAATATCGCGTTTGTTGTATGGGAGCCCCCCTTAAATATTTATTTTATTTTGTGTTTAGTATTTTTTGTTATAGCGGCAACAGAAATACATAATTTGTGAAAATTTCAACTGTCTAGCTATAGCGGTTCTTGAGCTGACGGACAGACAGCGAAGTCTTAGTAATAGGGTCCCGTTTTTACCCTAAAAATAGGTAGCAACAGTAATATATCTATTTCGGAAAAAGTTTATTTCTGTAATGATTATTCTTGCACCATAATTTACAAATGAATAGTATTAACCTATAGTTTACAATTGTATTATACTTTTTTTTTGTAAACAATTGTTTTGTAAACTATAAGTACCTATTTTTGCTGTTATAATTGAAGACATATATAGATAACGGATACCAAAGCAACTATACGAGTAGGTAAATATTATTCATACTCCAGTCTGATTCAATTCATAGAATTCTTAGCATACAGGTTACAACATTTCGCTCAATTATTTACAGCAATATACGGAAAGCATAATCTATTCATTGCAATCTAAAGTAGATAAATCTAATTTCCCAGTGCTTCCACTATGTAAGCAATCAATAATACCATTGTTAATAATGTACAATATGTATCAGGTGACTTGGCACGACTACAACGTTATTACCTACCCTTTGACATTGGAAACCGTTGCATTTGTCGTTCCTTTGATCAAAGGTGGTAAAGCAGAATACCTAGATAGTAAAACCGGCTATGCAGCGGCTAGATTACATCGGAAATTACTTGAAGTCTAGTTTCCAGCTTGAGTGTTATAGACAGCCTTTGCTACAACCAACGTGCTTTGTATTTGACTATCCATCATGAAGACTAGATTAAAATTAAATTCTTCCATCGTGATAATGGCACCTCGTTTAAATAACATGCTATATAAATATATAACACTTGGAAGAAAAGTAAGTTAGTTGAAAAGCAATTAATTTAATGCTGTATACATTGTAAGGATATAAAAATAGGATAGTAATGAAAGTAATGTGTCATAAGACTTCTCCTCGCAAATGCATTTTGATATAGATTGATTTGAATGTGTGCGTGGTAATAGTAAGGTAGTGTTTGTACATTTGCATAGCTATTAGTATACACCGAAACTTTATACATGGGAAATAATTAAATCACTTAGGAACTTTTAGCGGGAACCTGCAAAGTAGCGTTGCGTTTTCATTTTATTTCATGAAATAGTGCAATTTGAATTTTATCTAATAACTAGCTTACGAAAAGAAAACATTCCATGACTCGACTGACGTGAAAGAGAAAGTTATCAAGGTATTTTTTTTATTTTGCATCTACATAGGCGTAGATAAAAAAAAGCATGAGATAATTATAAGAATGTAACAAGCTTAGAAGTGGAGGTATGTAATGTTACATTAATAAGGACTTATGTAATCAACGAATAGTTTCGATCAATAACATCGTATAACGAAAGACTATCATGATTAAAATATAAGTTATAGACGCCCATACTTTTAGTCTAAACCAAGATAGAAAGTATCCTTATGTTAATCCTAAATATATTCTGTGTGCCAAATTTCATTCCAAACCGTTCAGTACTTTTTACGTGAAAGAGTAACAAATATCCATCCGTCTATCGCACAATCCATCGTCACAAACTTTCGCTTTTATAATATTAGTAGAATATAGCTATATATATATATATATATATATATATATATATAAGGTTGTGGACTGTAATTACCAGTATTCAGGTTAAGAATAATAATATTGAGGATGTATCAATCAAAATCAAAGCAATTAAGCCTCATGATCAAATATCATAAAATCTCAACTCAATGCTAAGGGGCCGTCCATTAATCACGTGATGTTTTTTTTTGCATTTTTTAACCCCCCCCCCCCCCCCTCCCCCCAAAAATCACATGTATTGTTTAGTACTACACCCCCCTCCCCCTTGAGATTTTTATTGATTTTTGCCGAAGCCCCTCGTGATTAATGGACGACCCCTAACACGATAAATAGGTACCAGAATTACCAGACTCGAGTGAAAATTGGATACTTAATAAGCATAATTGCTAAGGTATTAAATGCTTAAAGATAAACATCCTCGGAATCTAGGGTAACTGCGCCCATTATTATAACAGCGGTATTATTTAAAAACCGTATCAATTAGTTTCTTTTGAACAAACTGATGTCGAATGAATTCTATCATTTATACAAACAAAAGAAACATTATTGTATATGACATAAAAGCTAAAAGTGAAGAATAATAAACATATTAAGGTACATGAAAATGACAATTGATCAAAAAATTTAATTTTGAAAATGGTTATCAAGATACAGCAACAAAGAGCTTACAAAGTGCTTAACATAGAAAATGATGTGTGTTAATTGTAGTTAAATTTAAGGCACGAGTTGTGTTAGGTACAAGCAAAGCCTGAAATACTTAAAAGTGTTCCTTTAAACTTAAAGTGACACGATTCAACCTCGTCAACTCAAAAATTTTCAAAGGCAGCGACAAAAAAAATTGCAACAAACATGTTTTGTGTTACCACACACAATTGTGATGCAACACATCGGTGATCTCTTAAAAATGGAGCACTGGGTTCAAAAGAAAGCCTTTAAGGTGGGGTATAGTGTGATAGACACAACGCGAGCTATGGTCAGTGTGTGCGTGGTAGTTGGTCGCGTGCGCTCGCGCTTGGAGATTCCCTTTCTACATCATTGTATCGTAAGTGTTATTTTGTGTGCGTTCCGTTTCACTTTTTTTAACAGTGTC
Organism: Tetheella fluctuosa; assembly: GCA_951216915.1. NCBI lineage: Eukaryota > Metazoa > Arthropoda > Insecta > Lepidoptera > Drepanidae > Tetheella > Tetheella fluctuosa. The sequence goes on along the minus strand of OX578213.1, from coordinate 13,982,221 downwards.
TAGTTTGTACGTGCTTATGGTAATTATTTTGTTGTATCTGCTTGCATTGCGATTTTTTTACGCTTAGCGATTTGGTATGATGTGATGAAAAGATTTAAGTTTTATAGTTATTAGATATAACTGAATTGTGGATGCATTAAATTGCATTATAGCGATGAACGATTTATTTGTAATCTTAAAGACAGTAATATAGTAGCTTTAAATTGCTAGTTAAACTTAGAATTCATTAAAAATATGAAGGAGATTAATTATATTGATAATAAAATGTAAACACATTCTTATACCAAATTATGAACAAAGGTCGAATGTATACAACATAAACTGTTAATTTTATTAACATGAAATACAAATTTAAAGTTGTATCAGTTATCATAATGACTTTTATAGCGGTATTGTCCTTGTTAAGAAGCAGGATGTTTTTGTACAAAAAATGTAATCATTAAGACAAAATCCAAACAAATGTTGAATTAGACACGTTCATGAAATAGGAAAAGTTTTAACATTATTTATGATCCTTTGAAGTTATTCTAATATTCCTCTCAATAGGGTTGGCAAAAACTTGACGCAAAAAGCCTTACAATTACATCCTGATCGACTGGCATTTTTTTTCGATTAATCGGTAAATGAAATCTTTTATACGATTGTGTTTTTGTATGACGGATTGACTCGAGCGAAGGTTATGTGACTGACTTACCGTGACCATCAAATTTGGCCAAAAGCCTTTTGAACTGATCTTTATTTAAATCTATATAAAAAAGTTACGTAATCAAAAATAAAAACTTATTTAAACCTTTATTGGTCGTAAATATAAAGGAACTTAAGATATACGACTACCTAGTTGTTTACTGGGTAAGCCATAATCAATCTCATAGAAAACTACTTAATAAAAAGCCTCGTAAAATAAGTACTATCTCAAATATATGACATAAAATACATGCAAAAGGGAAGTCATCATTTGAATCAATTAAACGGGAGAAAGTTACGGATGCGCGGTAGAACGAGCACTTTATTTCATGTATTACTTATATTAAATTAAATGCTATAAAATTGTCGTATCTATACCAGTTTTAATTGAGTACTCAAAAAAATCTTGCAATACTTAAAAGATTTAGCAGATTCGTTTCTCTGTAAAATATACTTAAGATTTTTATGCATCATAATGCCGATAGACTTTATAAAACCCATAAGTATCAATTATTTTTTGGCCCCTAAATAATTAGATACCTCAATATACGATAGCTAAATGGTACTGATGTAGAATGCCACAGCGAAGGTTGCGGCTTCAAATCCTACAATGAGTTTGAGCATCAGTGAAGGAAAACATCGTGAGGAAACGATAGCACGGTGGTAGGATAATTTGAAGTACCCTCCTGACTGGCCCTTCTGATCTACAGTCAATTGAAGCACATTGGAGGAACACAAGCTAAAATTTAATACCTACAAAATGACATCATGTAAATAATGCAGGCCAATTTTACTACTTTGTATACTCGTGATTGGTTCGATACTGCAGCGCATACGATGCACTCCACATCGGCATATTTGTGCAACATTGCATAATCTCATCACAAAAATTTACATCAACGTACGTTATTTATTAGCTATTTTATGTTCAAATATTCTTTGAGTGTACGTGTAGTTTTGATACGTGATGCGCCAAATGCAAAAATTGCGCGATATCGTAAATACATCAGCGTGATAATGTGGACCGAAACAGAAAAGTTTCATTCAATGTCAAGTTAGACTGATTCCAAAAATAACGCTACTTTTTGTGACATGTGTGATACTATCACACTTACAATATTTAATAAATTTTAAATAATTTTCTCTGCAAATTTTAATAATATATTTATTAAAATGAAATACTATGCTTAAGAAAACGAGTAAACCTTGAAACTAGTTGGTAGGTAGGTCATTCACACTGCCTACTATAATTTCCCTCAAATTTCGTCACATCTTCATATATTTGAGCTAATAAAATTATAATCCTATTGCCTATTGAATTCAATCAATATTCCCTTATTCAATTTATTCATAAAATTTCTACAAAAATGCTAGCAGCATACGGAAATCGGAGAATGACTCTCATTAAACATCGTATCTCTCTACCATTCAATTGCGGAAGAAGCGTAAAATTACGTAACAACCCGGTTAGCCGCTGAATAACTGCGCTTAATCACTGTCGGGTTCTATTACATTCGTAGGTTTGTGACAAAGTATCAATTTATGCAATATGAAATTACAATACGCCCGGGACGAAGTACCTAATTTTATGAAATTTTTGTTACTGTATTTCTTGATCGGTATTGCAACTAAACCCAGGACCCTTAAAAAGGCCGCTCAAGCAATATTGTTAATACAATTCATTTTCAGAATTCTTGGCAGATCTTACATATTTCAATATGTTTTATGTAAAAAAGTCACTACAAATTGTTACAAATATACAATTTAATTCATTAAAAGATTTGGTATTAATGAATCTGCCGTAAATTCGGAAAAATGAATTGCATTAGCAATATTGCTCGAGCTTCCTTTTTAGCCCCCCAGTTGTTAAGATATCGTAAATAAAAACTGCTGTCGTTTTGGAACAGAAGAATTTTGTGTTGCTGAAAAAAATCCTGTTAGTAAAATTGTTACAGATGAAATGTGTGTACATAATACTGGGATTGCCTGCCATTAATTAATCAACAAACATTACCGCTAACATTCACAACACAAACAACGATATGTAAACTCATTCTCTTCATTTAGTATATCCTTTATACAAATTATGTTTATTTATAGATGGTATTCGGCGTATATTATTACCGAATAATATATTAGTAATATACCTACTTATAGGTATTCGGTCAGACTATTATCCATTGAAAGAAGTATGATCCAAAGAAAATATAAAATTAAAATCGAAAATAAAAAGCGAAAAAACAAAACTGAAGAATATAAATTATATATTTTTTTAATCAAAATTTTACACTACTCTGTAAAAAGTTATGCGTGGTCATATATATAAAAAAAATATACGCGTCGACTTGAGAACCTCCTCCGTTTTTTCGTCGGTTAAAAATTAGCACAACTGGAACTCGTTGAAGAACGCTTTGCGGTTATTTGGTGAATAATGAGTAAAAATAGACATAATATAGCTTTATTCATAATGAGAATGGAATCAGTGTCTATTTGAAACCAATTGAATATACCAATAATGCAACATACAGACGTCCACGCGACAAAAGCCGCTATCGGAATATTAAGGTCAAATATACATTCCAATAGATTACCCCTTTCCAATCTCATCTGATAAGGTAATTTGGTTCTCGGTCTATTTCTACAAATAGAAACTCAATATTTGCAATGTGAATGCAAATGTAAAATCAGGAAAAATTGACCTAAATAGATTTCTAGCCTTGCGAGCATGGAAGCATCGATAAACATGTTTTTCGAATGTCGTAAACAGTTCTGACATAACTCTCCGAGACAGTTAAGTTGAGAAAGATTTAAAATAAATACAGCTAGTTGCATCAAACTTTACTTACATTATACGCATACTTACTAAACTGGAGGAGGGTCGCTCGTGATAGACTACAGTGGAGATTGTTAGAGGAGGCCTATGCCAAGAGGCACACTGAAATTAGGGACATTTTATAAAAACATTATATTGTACATTGTAAAATGATTCCAGAATAAAGGGCTTATTATTATTATTATATTATTATTATACGCATACTTTGTACATATCGTTACGAGTACGTAAAAAACAATTTTAAAATACAATTTGAAAAAGTTTTTTTTTAAACAGAAAATTTTAAACGAATTCGTATATTATGTTTTGAGTTAAATAACCGGATGATAGTTTATTGATGTTTTAAGCTTATCGACTATGCGAAAGGGTAATAAATTTACCGTGGGTATATAAATGTTGATTTTATCTAATAAAATATAATAATAGTCTCGTAAGTAACATCTCTTTCTATACAGATATTTTATGGAATAATTTATTAATTTTAGAAAACATACTTGAATATGATTATATTATACCTGAGTCATTTGTTTATTATATTTTGAATGTAATTATTTATACGGTATGTAATTTAATGAATATACTTTTACCGAAGACCGAATATATATATTCCAAGCATTTCAAAATTTGGAATGCTTTGTTCTCCACATACAAAACGATCTCATTTTTTTTAAGGAGGTTAGTTCAGAAAGACCGAAACTTGAATGAGATCTGGTAATCACAATGGTACGATTGTATCCATCATCTAAACTAAGTGGTTCCACTCCACTCACAGTACTATTGTAGCAGCAATTTAGTGCAGTCAATTTGATTATCATGGCATGTAAAGTATTTATCCGTCCATAGCTAACACGAGCGAGCTTCAGGATATTTTTTATTATGCCCTCGGACAGGAAATATGTCATATCGCATGAAGAATTTTTAATAGTTTTTCCATATTATAGCTACCAGCGCAGCGGTACACAGTAGTCGGTATTATTAGAATCGCTCTTTCACCGGCAGTGAACAAAATTGAACGGGAGTATTTGATTAAGAGTCTCAATTTGATACCCAAGCCCTGCAAGTATTTAAAAATCTAAGACCAGCTTTTTAAATCTTCGAAGGAGGTTATGATTGAATTTCTTTGTTTTACGTATTAACACAGATAACCGTCACGTACGTACTTGTATGTGCAGTTATTTTGTAATGGTCACCAGAAAACGAAAAGCAACTGCATGAGTTTCTTGGCATTATAATAATATGCAACTTTTTATATTTTATTTAAAGTTTTATCTCGAGAGAAAGCAAAATGCGATCTTTGTATTTAATTAACTGCATTATATTCAAATAGCTGCTTAAATTTCGTTTCTTTTATTTTTAAACTCTGTTTTTTTTTCATAACCCTGCTGTAATGTAATGAAATAAGCTAGAAAGTTACAATTAACTTAAAAAGTGTGCTCGTAATAATGTCTGCACTCCGTGCCTTTCAGATAATAGGTAATTAGGTATTACCGTATCGCTATAATTAACATATTTGTATATAATATGGTTAGGGCAGCATTAGCAACCGTGCTAGTCTACTGCGGGAAAAATAGCCAAGGCTGAGCCACACAAAAAACTAAAATATTAAAAAAAAAAAAATGTTAAGTCCACCATCTTGTCTTTTTCGATTTGTTTATATTTGTACCTATGTGCTGGACATTGCACATGTAACTGTATTACAACTGTAACTGTTGCAACTGTATTACATTTATAATTTATAACAATAAAGGTCAAATTGATGAACGTAGGAAGCTTACGTTGCGTTGGCAGGTGTAGGTACCTACAGACGTATGTAATACAGTAAATGTAGATATTTACCGCCACATAATAAATTGAATAATGACAATGAGTGTCGAGTCGGGTTGCGATAGTCATCGCAGATGCGAGCTAAGATTATACAATTGAATTTAGAAAGCATGGCAACACGTAGGTAAGTAATTGAGTTATAATTTACAGGCACAATTAAGTAATAAAAAAATCTGAGCAGGGTTCAAAAAAATGCCACTATAAAAAAAGGTTGAGTGGTGCCTCTGTTCATGTTTGAGGCGGTTTTGCGCTGCAATAATGCATTTATTTCGCTTTGGCACAAAATTCAATTAAGTCATTTTATGAATTTTTATACGGAAAATACTACCTCTAAAACCCCGGGGTGGAAGTTGGTATAATTGTGAGAATTTATTAGAATGTTTATGAGTGGGTATTCTTTTCTCGTTTCCAATCAATAATATATTTTCACTAGGACAAAGCTACTAAACAAAATTATACAAAATATTTTTTTAAATAAAAGTGTCACTAATCAGTAGTGCAGATCGACAGCAGATGCCTTGCTATTATAACCCGAGGGAGAGAGAATACAGAGTTGAATATTGCCTGTGCCAATCTATACACAGAATTGATGTTTTTTTCTAATTTCGTTAATTTATTATCAGAATATTATTTTGTCTCGCATAGTTAAACTATATATTCTAGCAGTGAGTAAGTAGGTATTGTCTAAACTTAGGGTGATTCTCTGTCTTAAAATTAAGAATGCTGCATGATTTCTCTAACGCAAATAATACAACATGTTACCTCTTCTAGAAAGTTCTCAATGGGTAAGTAGGTATATTTACTCTTTAAACGACTTTAAAAAGCAGTAGGTTTGTAACGTCATATAAACCATAAATATATTATTATTACAGATTCCTTCCGTGCAAATTATATTTAATTAGCGCAGATATCGCGTCTTCCGTATTTTCTCCTCAACTGTTTACTATCAATCATATTGCGTGCGACTTCATGTTGTAATTTATATAGGTTCTTAACACTACTGTTATAGAAATCACGAACATTTAGTTATTCACGCTGCAAATAGGGCTACCACTTTCCATTAATGTATAAAAATTATGCGTGATATTCTTTCATATTTGTAATTATTTAACTAGTTACCTACTTTAATAAAAAATATTTTAATTTTCTGATTTTTTTTACTATAGGTATTCTTACTCCAAATTATTTTATTAGGTACCTACGCTCATTTGGTTATTGTATAGAAATAACGAGATTAATTAATAAAGGTCACGAGTCTGACCTTAATTTAAAAACAAAAACCTCCTTCTTTTTTGAAGTCGGTTAAAAAGGTACCTAGAATTATTATTGTTTTTTTTTAAACTACATGTTGCAATAGGTACGTTTGACATCACACTTATAACGAAGCAGTGCAAAGCAATAGTAAAATTTTCTACCGTCAGACTCAGCATTTTCGACGCACATTTCAACAGCCGTTAAATCTTATGTGAAAATGAAACAGAATGATTACATAAAATCACATAAGCCGTCTTAAATATATTGCGAGACTAAAAAATTACATGTAACGCAAAAAAAACAGCGAGTAAACTTGTTATTAATAATATAGTATTTACGAAAGACGTCTATATACCTACCGATATAAACTTAAAAAGCAAAACCTAATCTAGATAAAAAAAAATATTGAAATCGTTAGAACCCTTGCCGAGATACAAGAAACGAATTTATATAATTGCTCATTTAATGATTTAAGATAAGATAATAATTATATAATAATATAATTCTTTTAATGCATTGTTGTGCATTTGTGGACTTAAAAGCGGCATTGCATGACACTTATTATATTTTGTACGCGACGCAGACGCTATTTAAGGAATTCACAATCAGCCCACATTAATAGCTGACAAGACACCTGAGCAGTATCTGGTCTATAATTAAAAGTTTATACAATGTACCTCGAGTATTAATATCCGACGTCCTGTCGCTCAACTTCACCAGAACTTATTATAAGTTGCGATGTTCAAGTTACAAACTTAGACATCCTGAATCAATCTAATGTTTCAGTCAGATTTTATTTTATGCATTTTGCCTTAAAATGTTGAGATGGAAATTTTATAATAATGTAAGTTAATTGTCAATGCCGATCCATTAGCTAGTTAATTTAGTTTTACCACACAATCCACCGTATATCAATTAAGCTTAAAATATATCACTAATGGAAAATGCCTCAATTAGCAGATAAAACGTAGCAGATTGTTAATCAAGCTACGTACCACGTAACCACCATGTTGGTATACTTGCAGTAACAGAGATCATTCAAAATCCACAATCTGAATTAAATACGGATTGAATCCTGAACATTCAAAAAATAATCTCCTGATAAGTAGGTACCTAAAATTTTAAAGATGGTGATTTGTGGATATTTTTCTACCTCCAGAAGCTTTGCCCACCAATAACTAGTAAGCAATTGAATTTTTAGGAAATAATAAATCAAAATTGGAAAATGTTGCTTAATTATTTCAATATTCGAACAAACCAATTATTTATACAAGGGAATTCAATTGTACAATATCACTAATTAATAACCGACCGACCTGTCAAATTATCATAACTTATGTATGTCAGAATATACATAAGTGACCATTGGCCGTTCTCACATTAGCCGATAACGACACCGATCCGATACTGGAATGTATGAGATTACCTGTCCGACGATATCGTGACGATTAAAATGTCATACATTTCGGTATCGGATCGGTGTCGTTATTGGCTAATGTGATTGGTACACAATAGGCATACAATTATATATATATTATATTATGGAATGATGCTGTTCAATGGAGCAAATCATTACATTGTTCAAATTGGATTGAATAGAATATGATATGTTTCATGACTTGTCTTAGAAGCAAAACAAAGAGGCTACTAGAATTACTTGAAGTGTTTATGCTGTCGATAGGTTTTATGAGCTCAACATCTATGGCCACACCATCACATACCATGATGAGGTTATGGTCAAATAGAAGTCTATCGATAGTTTAAAAGAAAAAAAATAGGTGAGGTAACAAGATTTTAATAATGAAAATTATAAATTTCTTGTATTTTTTGTAATAGATGAACCTTACCTAGGTTTTGCGAGTGAAGCTCCGCTTTGATAAAATCTTTAATTATACCTTTTACCAATCACTAGAAATTAATTCACCCTTCGATTCATAAGTGGGCTGACGTTCAAACCGATTCCTGCGCGAAGAAGCTTAGTGATTTTCCGCTTATGGAATAGAATACCTTTTAATTAGCGTTTACTTCGACGTTCAAGGGTTTACGCTTGTTCAAAGCTAATTGAATTGAGTCGAAGCGTACGTGTTTAAGATCAAGTAGGAGCGAGATGCAATTGGGTACCTACATACATCAGACACGTCAACGTCACATTGCCGTCACGTTTTCGATTAGTCACATCAAAAAAATTGTTCTGTCGATGATGTAGCTGTATTTTGAATTAAAAATTCTTCAAAAAAATTATGTTAAGGTAATTTTTATATTTAGGCGTAGCAATGGCTGGATATTAGCTTCTTCATTTATGTTATTCCTTGTATTTAAAATATTTATTCATTTTATACATACATAACTGCCGACTTAGTAGGTATGATCGGTTTCATTATAATTTGCACCGACCATCAACGGAACGATATTACGCCGATGTTATTTATTTACGTGTTTTATTATAACGTGAATTGAGATGATTTTTCCGGTCACGATCATAGACTGAGGAAGTGATCGTATTAAATAATAAATAACAAGAGCACTAGCATTTTATTTAAATACTAGTCCCAATAATGTCGCAAAGAAATAATAAAATTATTAAATAATCTATTTTAATATAAAGATTTTCTTGTAAAAGATTCCCCTTCGTTTATTTTTAACTAACGTGACATTGGCGGAATTGTGCTATCATCGGCTACAGTCGCCATTCAATCAGAAAAAGAATCTATATAAGAGGTACTAGTTTCCGCCCCGCGGTTTCACCCGCTTTCCTGAGATAAAAAGTAGCTTATGTGCTATTCCCAACTATAATCTATCTCTGTGCCAAATTTCATTTCGATCCGTTCAGCCATTCTGGCGTGATTGAGTAACAAACATCCATCCAACCATCCAAACTTTCGCATTTATACGAATATACTAGCTTCCGCCCCGCGTTTTCAGCCGCGTTCTCCAGGGATTTATGTTTTCCCGGGATAAAAAGTAGCCTATGTTCTTCTCCGTACCATAGACTATCTGCATACCAAATTTCATCGCGATCGGTTCAGCGGTAATACAGTAAAGTTTTGGTAAAGCTACTGGTGTAAATTACACTCCTCAGAGAGTAATTATTTTTTTCTGTTGGAGACAGACGAAGCTGAGGTCGAAAGTACCTATTTACAACTCCTTGACTGCCTTATAATACATTGAAAAATAAGAAATAGCATACCAAAAATCACACATAAAAATTACCGTTTTGTAGTATTACATATTATATTAAATTTTATTATTTACTAGCTTTCGCCCCGCGGATTCACCCGCGTTCCTCAGGGCTTCTTATGTTTTCCCGGGATAATAAGTAACCTATGTCCTTCTTCATACTATAGGCTATCGGCATACCAAATTTCATCGCGATCGGTTCTACGGTTTAAGCGTGAAAAGGATTTTCCTTTTAATTAAATATGCATTCAGCCGTCAAAAGCCTGTTAATTGATATCCGTAAATATAAGTGCCTCACTCAATGTAACACTTGCTTACGTGATTAATACATTTCAGATAATGTAGTAGTATTATAAAAGTTGAAACATTAAAATTGGTAATAAAATATCATTCCGTTCTTTTTAATTGAACTGCTACCTACATAAAAAAATGTAGTGTAAGTAATAATAATATTAAGGAATTAATTTAATTAACTTATCGCCTACGCATGAAATAGTTGAAGTTAAATAAAAGCTTGTAAAAAACATAGTGATCAAATGAATAATCACAGAATAACATTTTTTTTATCTTTAAACGAGCAATTCTTGTAACTATATAAAAAAAATATTTCATGTAGGTACTTATCTTGGAAACGGCTTTCACGATTTGGATAAAATTCCTAAAAATCATAACCCTTGCACGATTGCCTTAGGTATTCTGTATAGGCGTATTTCCTGAAAATAAGCGATTTTACACAAAACATATTTTTTTATTAGCATATTATTATGTTTTGCTATATGATTCGTTTTGCATTATCCGAATAAGACAAGTTTTTACAAACAAAAAAACGCCGAGCGAAGCTTAGTCACCTAGGTATATATTTTAATAACCTCAAGTTATTCCTTAGGCTCGAAAACCCAATTGTAACGTCATTTGGACTTCTATAATTTTTTTAATTATACAATGTATAGATAACGCTCAAATAATTGTATAACTATCCGTTGTAAATAAATAAACATTAAAAATATATCAAAATTATAATATACTAGCTTTCGCCCCGCGGTTTCACCCGCATTCCCGAGGGATCTTGAGTTTTCCCGGGATAAAAGTAGCCTATGTTCTTTTCCATACCATAGGCTACCTGCTACGTACCAAATGTCATCGCAATCGGTTCGGCGGTTTAGTCGTGAAAAGGTAACAAACAAACAAACTCACTTTCGCATTTATAATATAATATAATAGTTAAGATTAGCTTCCGCCCCGCGGTTTCTCCCGCGTTCCCATAGGATCTTATGTTTTCCCGGGATAAAAGGTAGCCTATGTGCTATTCCAGACAATAATTTATCTCTATGCCAAATTTCATCCAGATCTATTCTCCCGTTCTGGAGTGAAAGAGTAACAAACATCCATCCATCCATCCATCCAAACCATCGCATTTATAATATTAGTAGGATAACTATTATATCCTCCACCTAAATGTAGTATTTCTATATCATTGTAGTTAAAGTAAAATTGGGTAGATATAAGTGTACAATATAGAGTCAGGCTGCGTATATTCAAATAATGCTCTATTGCAGGGGTTACCAATTAGGATTATTAGAGGTCCGTTTAAAAATATTAAAGATTATCGCGGTCTGGTCGGTAGATGATGACTGGCGACCATGCTTAGATCCTTTCCTTGGATGTGCGCGGATTAGATAAAATAACCATGTGTACATTTATGTTTGTCAAAGTTTGGTCCGCACTTTAAGTAGGTATAGGTCGGCGCGGCGGCGGTACGGATTCGGACCGCGGTCCGCCGTTTTGTGACCCCTGCTCTAGTGACTGTTCAATGTTCACACAGTCATTACGCAACCGACACTGTTTGTGGGAGAACATTAGTTAAACGTATACAAACAGTGAAGGTGCAATTTAGAATATATTGGTGGTAGTGTAAAGGCGACAGATTGGTGAACGGATAATTAATTATCCGTACATCCAAACAACTATAAAGTCCCTATCTTTACAAATATAAAGAAAAAACCCTTATAAAAAAACTCACAAACACTATTAAAAAAACCGGCCAAGGGCGAGTCGGACTCGCGCACGAAGGGTTCCGTACCATTATCTATAAAAATGGCAAAAAAATCATGTCTGTTGTATGGGAGACCCCCTTAAATATTTGTTTTATTTTGATTTAATAATTAACTTTATTTACAACAAGTATTTACAATCATTGTATAAAATACAAACTGTCGATAGGCAAAGTTTAAAAGTGAATATAGTATAACTAAATATTCTGTGAATATTTCAAGCGTCTACCTGTTGCCGTTATCAATATCAAGCAAAAACGAGCAAAAAAATCACGTTTGTTGTATGGGAGCCCCCTTAAGTATTTATTTTATTCTGTTTTTTAGTATTTGTTGTTATAGCGGCAACAGAAATACATCATCTGTGAAAATTTTAACTGTCTTACTATCACGGTTCATGAGATACAGCCTGGTGACAGGCGGACGGACGGACAGCGGAGTGTAATAGGGTCCCGTTTTACCCTTTGGGTATACCCTATAAACGTTAGGATTTTAAATGCTATACCCATTTATGTGATACCGATTAGATGGGCAATGTAATCTCTGACATAAATACTTATAGTTTACCTGGCACAGAACATTGTATTGAGAGAGGCTTGTACATGGCGAGGGGTAACAGGCGATTGGTAACAGGAAATAGAAACTTAAGTATGTCTCAATATTTTTAATTTAATAATTATAATAATCAAGGGCCAAACTCAGAAGGCAGTGCTCCTGGAGACGGCACCCATACTTAGTGAGGATGTTCCTCTCTCTGGAGCCTTGACCACCGGTAACTTGGACCCTGTTCCCGATACCGGTGGGGAACTGTTTTTTTTAAATATTATTAAATGTATTTTTTTTATAATTTATATTTAAAAATGTAATTTAATAGGAAATATATGAGATAAATGATATAATAATATTAGGGATTATGTTGCTGTTTATACCATTAATCATGGCGCCTTGTGTAGAAGTTTCTTTACTTATAATAAACTCAAAGTTATAAGTAAAGCCTCGCGCTTGTATAAAATGGACATTTTAATTGTTTGTGAGTATATTTGTAGAACTATCACACAGTTTTTAAATGATAATGAAGACAAAAAGTAAGCGTTTAGTACAGACTGAAGCACTGTGGAGATAATTTTATTTTTAAATGAATTTTATTACATTAAACTGTTTTCGTATTTTTCCATTCTTCGAGCGAAGCGCAGCGAAGTTCCTGTTTCTAAGGTTTTAAATAAATGGTAACGTTTTATCGTCCATTTTTGTTACCTTTTTAATAATGCGTTATATATTTTTTTATTGTTGTATGTAAGTCATTTAGACCCAATTTAAATGATAAAACTGTATTAATCACGAGTCAATAAATACGTGGTAGAATCATTTGTAACGTTCATAAGTGCCTTATTAGGGCCTAAACTGAATAAATGATTTTTGAATTTGAATTTTGAATTTGAATACCGGTTATCATGACTATCGAAAAGGCTATGCCAAACTGTAAAGAAAAAATCGGTTGATTTCGTAAAATGAGTATTTAACTTTATATTTCAAATCAAAAAACTATTGAAAACATACCTAATTTATTAAATTCTAAGTTTTATCTATTTCAACATAAATAATGATATCAAAATAGAGAGTTAATTTAAGTTGGCGGCATCTTGCTTAATATTATATTGATTACTAACTTTACCCGGACAGAGAATTTCGGGAATACCTATGTTACCTACTAGGGATGTACAAAAGGAATATATTCTCCAAAATCACCAGTATTTTAGTCTCTGGAAACCACACCCAGTGAATCAGTCAGGACTTCTTATTTTGTATAAATCTATAGATAGAAAATATTATGATGGAAACAGGCAGAGAAAGTAGTAATGGCCGCGACAAACAAGATTAGATGTATTTTTTATGGCAAGTGACTTTCGTACTCATACTTCCGACAAATATGAATGGAGCTTGTTTGTGCGGATCACGTGGTATTACTTGCTATTTCTATTTCCGCAGTGATTTTTTAAACGTTACCTGCACACGATACCTAACTGCAGCCTGTCAGTCCATATTAATTTAGCGTATGTTTTTACAATTTTACAATTTCATTGTACAAACATACAATGGCTAATGGTCACCCCGAAAAATAAATGATTACTTTAGTACCTACCCTGTCACATTACGCAAGTCAGTATTCATGCAAATTTTCAAGAGAATAATTCAACTATAACATTAAGTATAGCTTGATATTTCATAAACAAATCTTAATATATAAGAAGTATATGAGACGACCTTTATATTTTTAAAAAACCTTTTAATCGATGGTACTCGAACAAAAAAAATAAGATTTTACGATGTCATTTGAGAACTTTGTTTGCGTCATAGATACATCATATGTATGTTATGCAATTTCAGTTTCATATCACTAGTAATCCTCGAATAAAGTGACCATGAGTGACAGACGGACATGATGAAACTATAATCCTTGTTTGACTACAGTAAACTAAAAAGCAATAAAATTGCGATACATATTTGAAAATGAAACTATCTGGGAGTATGAAGGTTACTTTTTAGTTTGTTATTGTCATTTGTTTATTGATTGTGGTGTGGTCGCGTGTCGTTTTGAATGGAGTAGTGGACGTCTTGCGGCTGAGATGATTATAATGGATTTAATTTGAGAAAATAACCACTACATGAGTTTTCAGTCAAATAACTAGAGTTCAATTTGCGCTTGGTGATAAAGCTCCATCTCGAGCTCTGTGTATTCGAGGTTCAGGGAGTTAATATACCTATCTGAATAATGCTAGTTGCATGCTCTTGACGTTTCACGAGCCTTCGCCAGCGGTTAAATTAAAATTAAATGGCTTTTTTTTATCTATAAAACTTGAATGTATTTTTTTAAATTTGTATAGTATCATCTGTAAAACGTTCTACGCTCTACCTACTGACGTAATAATTAATCAGTTTTATGCCTGCGAGCGGCGATCGAAACGCAGTTTTTTTAATCTTTAATTGCTTGCATTTTATTTTTTAATAATATTTAGCTTAATATTAAGTAGTTAAAGTTGTTGTTTTTGTTTCTAATTATTGTTGTTAACATACAAGTAAAATAATATACTATTATTCATATCTCTCGAACATTCCTTTCAATTGTCCTAGGAACGTAAATTTGAATATAAAAAAAAACATATTCAAGTAATTTCTCGCAATAATTGTAAGTTTTGTAATGATTAAACAAGGTCGTTGTTCATTTCATACTTTTAATCATCTACCTAACCAAGTCCTAATTATTTGGGATTGTTACAATAATTATGTTTATTCTATTTGTTATTTAATGTATGTAAGTCCATTATTTTATAATAAAGATACACCACCGTCTGTTACCGTACCTAATTTGTATGCAAGAGAAGAGGCTTTTTGCGTTAAGCTATTTATACAGTTATTAAGTTTAATTATTTATTATTTTTGATGCACAAAAAAGAGTTATGTTTCTAAAGTCAGTGATTTCATAATTTAAAAGCAATTAACTATATTTCCCATTAGACAATCTATTAATATGATAAAGTTTGTCGACATAGAAATGACTGGCTGATAAAATAATTAGTAGTAATTGGATTAAGTAGTAATTGGATATCAGTTTAATGTGGTTGTTTGACAAAATGGCGATCAACCCATCAAAGTTCGTGCAAATTACAGCATTTTATCTCAAATAATGATGAGATTTAAAAGTTTCTTGCCACAATAACCAGAAGGAGCCTACACTACATTCTAGTAAAAGCCTCTTGGGAATCATCAATAAAGTTCATAAAGCTCCAGATCGTTATAAAAATGTTATTGGTTTTATAATACAGTTCATACCGGCGCGGAATCTTCACAAGTATCTATATTTTTCACTCTTGCAGACGTCCCGAGACCCGAGTAATTTAATAATGGTCTAGGGAATTGGAGTTTTAATGGTCAATCGTTCGGAGCTAGTAGTGGTTGATTACCTGTTTAGATCAAAGGGACCGCCTAGGACTATATTGCACTGTATGTGGGTTTAATTAACTACCTATGTGGTTCACTCTACATTGTTCAATCTACATTATTTCGTATAGTGAGGGTTTCCAAATAAAATGTTTTTATTTACAGAAAATGCAGATTCTGCTACTATTTGCCCTTTTTGCGGCAGCAATGGCTCAAGAGGATGATTGGCAACCCATCGTTCCTGAAGCTTCCTTCTCACATGCCACGTATAAATCACCAGAGAGGTCCTTACAACCAGGGTCAGTATTTCAAAAGACTTAAACATGGTTTTAGTTTAAAAAAAAATCAAAAACATTATACAGGCTCAACTAACATGCAAAACTAATATGCAAACGGATTCATCGCAATTTAAGGATAGGTCCAGTGATTTTAAAAGCAACCAAGTTCAAACACTTGGTTCAGTTGCTATTATAGCATTAACCCTATTTTGCGTCGTTTGTTACCCTTACGAAAAAATTGTAGTCAGTAGTAGACATCCCTAGATAATTATAATTATCTTACAAATGTGTTCCACACGGGATGTACTTAAGTATGAACTAAATTAGAATTTCAATAAAAAATTTAAGCATAAAATGGTGTTATCAAAGCCCAAGGAAAAATTGGTTCATATTGATAAATACCCACATAATTTCTGTAATAAGGTCACTTTTATATATATATTATATATATTTATATATATTCAAACTTTTACCTATATATATTATGGCACGCCACGACATTTTTATACTCAGGGTATACAATGGGCGTAAAATGTATGGTATTCGCATACGTTTTTATATTTCCGTCGACGTTATGCCGCGGACGTGGAAATATAAAAATCATATTTTTTTGAATTCCATATCATATTCAATTTTTCATCCATCAATCCATCCATGAATATTTTGCCGTGTTATGGTGAATTTTAAAACCACTAACGGGTTTTGTAAACCCGTTTTACAATTCAATATTGGTATTTCTTTTGAGCATTCAGAGCTTGATTTTTCTCGGAAGGTGTTTATGAAACATTTATTTATAAAATGAAAATTTAATTCCAGTACCTACGCCCCGACCTTCGTCCGGGCATACACCGTCACTGCCACTGAGCTATCATCTTAAATGTTATGCATTAGGATTTTTCCAAGCAAAGAACATTTATCATTCTGATTTTAAATAAGTTATCATGTGAAATTTATTTTCAATTCCTACATTACAATTCTGTAATAAATTTTCAAGCTAATTTTATAAAAATAATTAATGTTTTACGAAATTTTATATACATGTGAAAAGTGGAATTTGAGAAGAACTTTCCATCAAGATGTGCGCAGACAATAAGCATTTTATAGGACGAACAATTTATTAACTTGTGCCACGTATAAGTCACCACCGCAACCGTATGCTTTGTAGAATTTCGTGCATGTTTGTCATCCGATCCGGAATTAACGCCGCTGTGAGCGTGTCGCTTGCAAAAGTATGGTAGATGTACATAAAAATCTACATAAAGGGAGTATATTCGGTCCTTGATTAAAAATTGTGCTAGAACGATCCATTTTGTTTACACTAGATTGACAGGTGGTGTTAGGTGGTGCTAGGTGGTGGTAGGTGGCATATTGTTGGTAATGGTTGATCATATATAATATTATGTAGGTTGGTATATAAGGACGAGAAAATTGCTCTCGAAAATTCTTCATCTATACTAATCGATACTAATATTATGAAGAGGAAAGATTTAATTGTTTGTTTACTGGACCGATTTAAAAAAATATTTCACCGTTGGGAAGCTACACTATCTCCGGGTGACATAGGCTATATTATATTTTCAAAAAGATTAGGAATCTTTACTAAAACTCAAATAATGTAACCCGAGATGTAAAAAAAATACCTAAAAAATTCCTTACATCGCGTGCGCTGCGAAAACTGTTAATGATAGAACAAAATAATATACGACTTTGCAGAACACATCATTATCTACAAAAAGTGTTGCAACAGCGTATGTATGTCTAACAATAAGTGTTCTTTTATTTTAAAAATTTAATTGAAATGCCGGCGCTAGAAAAGGCTCTTTATTTGTCCCTTGGTATTAATCCTTATCAAAATAAACTACTTCATATTCAAGACTGTTAAATCAGTACCTTTATACATCTTTTTGAATTATTCAATTCGGACATTCCATTCGAAAGATATCACGAGTTTAAAAATGTAAGTACCTATTAGAAAAAAGTCGCGTGGTCGCCGCTCACCCCGCTCAGCTAGCCGCAACGCTCCCTACTCTATAGTGACTCACGCCAGAACGGATGGACGAATTTGGATGAAATTTGACACAGAGATATAGTACATAGGAATAGAGAGGAATAGTACATAGGCTACTTTTTATCCCGGGAAAACATAAGAACCCTCGGGAGCGCGGGTGAGACCACGTGGCGGAAGCTATCATTTAATATATTTCAATGTAATTATAAAACAAAGTTACCCCGCCGCGTCTGTCTGTACGTGATAAACTCAAAAACGACTGAACGGATTTTCATACTGTTTTCACCAATGGACGGAGTGATTCATGAGGAAGGATTAGTTAGGTATATAATTCATCAAAAGTTTTGTGTAAATTGGCTGAAATATGACGATGATTGTTGAATATGTCGAAAAGAATGATGCCAACTGGGAGCTTTTTATTATACTGGGAGCGTTATACCTATAACGCTTATAAAAAAAAAATTGACGTATATGCTCTGCTACACGTGCGAAGCCGGGGCGGGTCGCTAGTATGACATAATTCAGCTTACTCTATCCTTAGAGCATAGTTGGCTTTATACTCAAAGACTCTATCACATATTGATTTTGGCAGAATGAAAAGCCAATATTAATTTGACTTTAAAGTAATTAATACTTATGGGAAATATAAATGTATTTATTTCATATGGGCTGGACTTCAAATGGATTTTCAAATCGTGGTGTCATTGTCTATGCCGTAGGATTCATTTTTAGAAAAGGTCGTTTAAAAATAAATACCGAGCAAAGCTCGGTCATCCAGGTACTAATTGTAATATGCATAAGTGAATAAATGAATTTTAAGTACCTACTACGACGTCACGCAATTTAAAATAGTTACTTTACTTCTAAAAATGCATAATTGGTGGATTTATACAAACTCTGAGTAATATTTGCTAAAAATATGCATATCCTATTACCCAGCTAGATTAGAGTTATTGCTTCGTTAGGTATGTGTTTTTAGTGCAAACCCATTTTTAAATTGATTTTATGTTAAGGGACAGTTAAATTACTAAATTTAATTAATCTTAATCATTGCATAATCCTTAAAATGTGTTTTCAATACTTTTCTAGTGTAGTTTCTATGAAGCATTGAAAATTACTAAAAACTGGTGCAAATCACTCTTCTATTGTTGAATCTGTGACAAACAAAAACAATATTTCCATGTTTCCTTTTTGTCAGTAGGTACACCGCGAAAAAAAGTGAGCGAGCATGAAACACCAATTTAAAATAAAATGCACGAACTAAAGTCCGCGTATTTGTTATATGGTGAATTTGTATATAGCTATAAATAGTCAGTCATAGAAATTTACAAACTTATTTTTTTTACTTTATTGCAGCTCACGTTATAAAGTGGTGAACCGAAGACCGGTACAATCTCAGTACTCAAGCAATAAATTAAATAGCCTATATAACGTCGCGCCGACACCAACGTCGGACGCGTGCAGCGTCTACAAAGTATCTATGAACCAGGAGCTGTTCTTCCAATACGTGGAGTATGAAAAGGATTTGCCTGACTTGAAAGAATTTACACTTTGTCTATGGTCCAAGTTTCACAATCACTCTGATGACCATCCATTATTTTCTTATGCCGGTAAGTGGAAATATTAATGTCAGTTGTCCTAAATTTTTTTATGAATATGTTTTGCTTTTAGATACTTGAACCTAATGCCCGTGACGTTAAATTATGATTGGCGTTTGTAGCGTACGGCACTAGGTTTATGTATGAAATACAATTAAATTTTGAAATTGACGTCATATTACCTATATTAAAACTCAAGAAATATTCATAAAAAAAATCCCATTAGATTCACACCTTCCTGTATATATCACACCTACTTGTAATAATAGGGTTATATTTGAGATGATATCTTACCCGGTTGAGAGCCCTTAAGATCACCAAGCTTGGTCCGTGTAAGGGTGAAGAAAGCTATCTGAGCCTGACATCTTCTATTCCATAAAAATATAAATGTGACTGTTTCAAGCTCAATTTAAATCAAGTTTCACAAAGTTAGGTAGTAGATAAGATATGGATGTTACGCAAACATGGGTTTGCGTAACATTTCAGAATATAATGTGCTCGAAATAGGTCTTCCCGTTCGTATTCTGAGAACTCAGAATGAAATAATGTAATTGGTAAAAGCTTTGTGTCGAAATACCTAGTCGACTAGCCAAGCAGCTAGTACCTAATGTGTTCCGGCTACCGCACTTAGAGAATCAGTTCTCTTCCAGGCTTTGGTCACTTATCTCGGTGAAATTGTAGTTGAATACCACTACACCATGTAAAAGAACTTTCAATTTACGTAATGGCACTATGTAGCCGATCGCTTCATTCTATTGACGAGTGTATTTGTACCATTAATCCGAATCCATTTGCCTGTATAAATATTTGAACCGGCAATCTGAACACTAACAGTTTTCCGTTCATCTGAGTGACTATGCTTGGAACTGAAACCATTGTTTTATGAACAAGAAATCGTTTTATTACGACTATTGAGTCGCCGAATAATAAATAATCATTTGCAATAAATCTTATCATCCATTGTAAATATGGTGATTTTTTAATTTCATAATTTGATGATAATTTGATGTCTTCCAATCTATACTAATATCTATATCTATACTAATATTATAAAGAGGAAAGATTTGTATGTAAGTATGTATGTTTGTAACGAATTGGCTCACAAAGTACTGGACCGATTTTAAAAGCTACATCTTCACTGAGTAACATAGGCTATATTTTATCCCGGGAACGCGGGTGAAACCGCGCGGAAAAGCTAGTAATAAAATATTTGCTTAGCAATAATTTATGATTCAGATCAGAGTGACGAACATAAACCATACTGCTTTACAATAAGCACAATGCACATCCATTTACCTTAGAATGGTATGATAATTATCTAAGAATCAAGAGAGGTGAACCGTATTGTAAACCAATATTGTTCATTTTCATGTCTCTCTGACAACTATTATAAATATATAAACAGTAAATCCATCTTTTCACACGTGGTTGTATTCATCAATTCGTATTGTTCGCGAGGACAATGCTTTATTTACAAAACCACAAATAAATGCGTGGATTACGTAACTGTGAAACAATAAGTTTCAATGAGTTTCAATAAGTTTCAATTTGAAACAACCTCTAAATCAATAAAAATACACATTACATTGTCAAAAATGATTCCATTTGCAAAGAAGCACTGTTTGCATAAGCAGTTATAACAACGTAAAACAATAATCAGAAAAATATTATATTGAACCGGTTTTTGATTGAAACTGATTGCTATACGAATTGCAACAAAGTTAAGAAATAGCCGCACAGGTTTCTATTTCAATGTCTTATTTTCACCATTGTTCTCGTGTTTTGTGTATACAATATAAGCTTTTCTATTTTCATATTCTTTCACGATGAAAACTGCATAGGTTTTATGTTTATTATTTTATATGTATTCATCGAGACTTAAAAAATCCATATTTGACTAGCAGGATCTCTTTGTGTCTCGTTGTTTTTGTTTATTTTTTATCGTATAGTATGTAAATACAATTTATATAATAGAATATTCATGCCATTTTCAACAATGTTTTGTATTGAAAAATATAAATGTATTCTTGTATTGATTTCTGTACATTATTTACAGACCTATTTATGATTGTCCTATCATAAATCACTGCAAATACTACCATGGTTTCATAAATATCACTGTATTTTTAGCAGACCAGGTGCTTTTGAAATTGAGGGATTCTATCTACCTTAGTTCGCGGTCGCTGATATCTTGTTTAATGTGTTTTCCCTCAGTCGGTGACAGCCCAAAGGAAATCTCAGCCTGGATATCAAATACAAACGAGGCGAGCTACTTTAGCATGGCCGTAAATGGACAAACATTCTTCAGGCTAAACTACCCGCTAAAGCTAAACACGTAAGTAACATTTTCGTTTAACCACACGTTGGAGTATCCATGGAATCGTGCGCTTTACGCTGAGGATTTCTCTCAGAATGGATATTGTACATATGTGCTTCGAGAGTGAAGTCTCATGTCCTCGTCAGGATCTTACCGCCTCATCATCATGAATGTCTCCGATTGAACATGAGGTCTCGAACTTTCTATGTCTAATCCTTTCTCATTCAGCATACCTATAATAGTAGTTGTAAAAGGCAGTCAAAATTTGTTCGTCTATTACCGAAGACAATTAATCGTAGACAGTAAACTTGTCTAGGTGGTCTATAGGTATCACTAGTTTTGATTTAAATGCCGTGTTGCATCACTATTGTCTGACATTTAAAGTTATTCAAATTGGTAATATAGAAAGTACTTTCTACTAAAAGAAACGAGGTTTCCGACAATAGGTAACATATTCTTGTCACAAACAAAAGCACACACATTTCGACACATTCCACCACTGACCAGGAATTAAAATTACACAATAAAATGCACTACTTATAGCAAGATAGATTGGAATGTTATGTATAAGTAAGTATTAAAAATATATTAACAATTGATTTAAATCGCAAAATAACAGTGAGTTTGTGTCAATCACAACTATTTACACTAGCTAAACTCGGCCACGCTTCGATGTGGCTGTTCCCAAAAAAGTATAATTGATAACACTTAACCCCGTCAATAGCTAATAATAATAATACTGACATAGCCGCGTAGATTTCATCTTTCATGCAATTTTTTAAGATCTTTTACAATATTTCCTAGAAATAAAGACTTAAGCTGCAAAGTATGAATAAACCACATCTGTAGGTAGGTACTAAATAAATCATCTATTATTGTCATGATATTGTTTACCTACCTACTTTATATGCAAAGTTACTATTGTTAAAATCTTGTGTTTGTCAAAGCCCCAATAGCATCATACATGCTCCCACTGCAGGGACACAATCATTCACACACAAGAGGGATTAAAACTATAAAGAAGCACCCGGGCCCCGATTGAAAAATACAATATTTATTGTATCGCAAAACAGTATCTACTTATAGAGTTGTTTGTGGTCTGCCAATACTTACAGTCGCAGTTCGCAGTGATACTTACACTGCAACGCATACAATACGGATGCTGAACTTTGCACTAAGCATATTATTCATAAAATTCATAAAGCGTGTCGTTTATTGAAGTTGAAGTTTAACTATTTTCTATTTTGAGTAAATTTTCTCAAATTATGAACTTATAACACTCAGGTAAAATTATTTTGTTCGCATTTTAGGTTTCGTCTTTCTATAAAGAACCAACTGCTTTGTGTCTCATATAAAATATGGAAAATGTTACAGTTCCGAGTACCTACAATACTTCTAAAGGTATAAATCTCTTTGTGCAGCAAGTCGCTATGCGGAGCAAATATTACGCACTCGGGTGGACAACACGATTATTGAGTGTCTTATACTGAGAAAGGGTTTTATAATAAGTACATGTTGGTTGGATGGTTCGTAACTATTGAGACCGTTTTAATCAAAGTTTGAAATATATTTTATGACTTAATATGTACCTCTACAATGTTAGTACGTTTTTTATTAAGACATTTTTTATACATATAGTAATTTAGTTTCGTTTAAGTATTATTCATTTTCATTAGACACGATTATTAAGAAGTTGTAAAAATAATATTTTTTTAGTTTTTTATTATAAATTTATTATTTAACTTACGTTCATAAATAAGATCTCCATATCTGTGCTAACATTAGTAATGGTAATACCTAAGAGTTAAGATGAGTTTGCCACCTATCCACAACATATGGATAACGTGTTTGCGAAAATATTGCTTAAGATAAACATCGTTGCCACAAAAATGGCCGTTGTTCACTTTTTCTTTAGCTCCCATACCTTCATAGGCTTTGTATCCTAAACTCACAAAATATTATGTCATTTCCAATCCATGTAGTGGCTACCTATCTATCTACGTTAAAATGATGCTATGGCAAATGAGAATGACGAACTCATTATATTTTTTTAGTATTGACAGGTTTGTGTTTAACCACAATCTCATCATGGTGAGTAATGACGTGGCCGAACTCTTCAACTCGAGGGTGGTAGCTAGCCAAGCGGGTACTACAAAGTACAGTAGGTACCACCGTTATATATTTTCGCATATATGAGAGCATGAATAAATTATGCTATCTCAAAATTACCACCGGTATAAGGGACATGGCATGACTGACATTATAAAATGGACAAGGTCTAATTAATTGAACTATACAATAAATATTAATTTCATAATAGTTATTTCAATGCTAATGTTCAACAAGTTGTTGCTATAAATTAATTAATGAACGTTCCATAGAAATCTCTCAACATGTTTGCTTTTATTCCGTGTATATTACAATCCGAAAACTGAAAAAGATATGCTCTCATGTCGAAAAAAAATATAGATATTATATATATTATTATGCATATGTATATATATATATATATATATATATATATATACATATGCATATAACGGTGTACCACCCAGTATATTAATTATATAATTTGAACTAATTATTGAAGAATATACTGGGTCACCTCCGCATTACCTCGTACAATAGTTAAAATATGACTCATTATGCTAAATAGTAATTACTTTAAATTCGAAAGTGTACGACGTAATAAACCAAAAACGGCCAAGTGCGAGTAGGACTCGCGCACGAAGGGTTCCGTACCATTATTTATAAAAACGGCAAAAAAATCGCGATTGTTGTATGGGAGCCCTTAAATATTTGTTGTTATAGCGGCAACAGAAATACATAATTTGTGAAAATTTCAACTATCTAGCTAACGCGGTTCTTGAAATACAGCCTGGTGACAGACAGATGGACAGACGGACGGACAGAAGTCTTAGTAATAGGGTCTCGTTTTTACCCTTTGTGTACGAAACCCTAAAAAGATGTTCTTACGATTAGGTACTAACTCATTTATTATTACATCTAGCTAATTCATTCGATTGTTTTTGTCGTAACTTTTATAGTTTCGATAGGAAGCTACTATTGGAAAATATTTCAAAATGATACGTGTTCGAAAATCGAGTTTCATTTCTATGTAACACAACTTTGCGTAATCTGAGTATCTAATATTCGGTAGTGAACTAGCAAATTCAATTAGTCTGATAATGACCGTGACTAATTTGTTGTAGCGAAAATATATTTCAGTTGCATATATAATAAACGCAACTAGTTAAGCATTATATTATCATAAGATTATAATGGAATCATGATCGATTAATTAAAATTAAAACCAATTGTTTACGATCGCATTGGCAGCGTGAAGAAAAGGGACCTAGAATTTTATATAGTAAATTGATCCAATATTACGGAAACTTTATTGAACGTTCAAAGAATGTCGCTTGAATCTCAAACTTTCCCTGAAAGGAAATTTAACATAGCAGATTTTACTCAAAGGAAACGATATTTAATTTTTAAAAAGAATCAAACTGCATTTATATTTTATTTTTATACTACATAGGTAACAAAAATACTTACGGCCCACCTGATAGTAAGCGGTTACCGTAGCATATAGACGCTCATAACACCAAGGGCAAAGATATTTTCCCTGCCAGAGGGGTATCACTCACGCGTTGTCAACCTTGAGACATGAAGTTGTTAAGTCTCCTTATTGCACATACAGAAGTTCGAATAATATAACCCTGTATTAATTTTAGCGCAAATCGATACGGGCGCTTATAAATAGTGATCAACTATGTGTCGAATGTGTAGTATGATATTAGTCAAACCAGTATTAACCGGTAACTAGAAAAACCTGTCATGAGCATTATTATAATGACCCTTAGTATGAGTGTTATTGGATATTATATTACATATTTAATGTATTTCCTTCGCGTCGTCGTCAGAGTTCCTATAAATGGAATGATCAAAATGAGTTAATTCTTCTCGTGAGTTACAGACATAAGTAATACCACAAAAAAATTAACGATAAAACGATGTTTGCCCTCCCCAAACTTCCATTCATTATTAAGGGACATTTTATGAAACGATGCCGATTATATAAGATATTCCCTAAGTAGGTACCTACTGCGGCCATCTATAGGTATATTAATTATATTTATATTGTTAAAAATATATTATTTATAATCATGACAATTTCAGAATCTACATGCATTATTTAGACAATTATGATTCTACGAAAATATGAACGTGTTAAGGCTACAGTTGATTATAAAGAATCCTAAATAACTACTTACTCCTTGTGAAATAAAGTTGGCAACATATCTCCAATAACGAGCCTAACAACATTGCCAACTAGTATGATTACGCATACAAATTCCAAATGTTTTGGTTGAATGCGTATGACAGAATTGGGTTTGTTGGAATTTCTGTAAAAGGTTTTATATATGTGCAATTTAATACTGGCCTATGTCATGATACTAAGATATGAGTATATTACCGTAGTTACGAATTTAAAACAGATTGTTTACTTTGTGACATTAGCTTTTATCTACGACTGCTACATTGTACGAACCATACGAACTTTGTATAACATCTTAAATATATTAGTACGAACAGTTCTAAGTGTGTTTACTCTGCTACAGGGATAATAAGACCCTGTTCTACAGGTTATGGGCCCAGAATTCTAAAATAGATGTTATGGGTACGTTAAAGATAGAATTGCTCAACGGGCAAAACTATGACACTTGGAAAATTCAAGTACAAGCTCTACTTACAAAAAATCAAGTATGGAAATACGTGAACGGGACCATTAAAAGACCAACAGACACAGATGCAGCAGACATTTGGTCAGATAAGGACGAAATGGCAAAGGCTGATCTAGTCATGTCGATGAATCCAGGTGAGTTGAAACACACTCGTGGGTGCGTAACGTCGCACGATATTTGGATGAAATTAGAATCAATATATGCTTCTAAGGGTCCTGTAAGAAAGGCAAGTTTACTTAAGAGATTGACACTTAGTCGAATGAAAGAAACTGATGATGTCAAAAGACATCTTGGAGATTTCTTTGAAGCAACAAATATGCTTAGCGATATGGGTGTTGTGATACACGAGGACATGCTGTCAATTTTGTTACTATATAGCCTTCCGGTAAGCTATGATAATTTTAGATGTGCAATGGAAAGCAGAGATGACTTACCGAATATAGAGATACTCAAGATTAAAATATTAGAAAAAGGTAATATTTTGAGTTCAAGTGAATCTGAAAAAGTAGAAGGAGCATTGTATTCAAGGCGTCAAGGACCGAAACAGAATCGACCAACTCGAGAACAAAAAGCACGACCAATTAAATTTATCTACAAATGCTTCAAATGTCACCAAGTAGGACATAAAGCCTCAGAGTGTAGAATGAAGCGTAACAATGATGAGTCTAGATGTGCAACAGAACTAAAGAAGGAAGAGGACAGTACTTTTGATATTCTTTTTAATTGTAATACGAACTTTACAAATCTTTCAGAATCATTTAAGAATAACTGGATCCTCGATAGTGGCTGTACCTCACACTTATGTAATGATAGAGATAAGTTTTCTAATAGTTTCTGTATTTTGCAGGATAAACTCAACCTAGCGTCAAATCTATCGACTGATGTTAAGGGCAAAGGTGATGTAAGGTTGTCAGCATCAGGTAAAAGGCGAATAACTTTTGAAAATACTTTATACGTGCCAGATCTTCGTAGTAATTTGATATCTGTGGCCAAAATTACTGATAAGGGGTATGAAGTTCATTTTACTAAAGACAAAGCCTATATAAATGATAAGACGAGTCAAACCATAATGACAGCTGAACGTTTGGGAAACCTTTATTATGTTAGGAACTTGAATGAACAGGTTAACATAGCTGTAAATTCAGTTGATATTCGTACGTGGCATGAGCGTATAGGACATTTAAATGGTAGAGATCTCTCAAAACTACTGAACCATTGTGGCTATGATGTAAAAGAGATAGATTTACGTGATTTAGAAAATTGTGATATATGTGCTAGGGGGAAAATGAGTTCATTACCATTTTCAAGGTCGAGCGGTCCGTGTAATGAAATATTAAGAATTGTACATTCGGATGTGGTTGGTCCGATGAAGACACAATCAATAGGCGGTGCGAAATATTTTGTAACTTTTATTGATGATAGTACTCGATGGTGTGAAGTTTATTTACTTGGCAAGAAAAGTGCAGTATTCCATGCTTTTAAGTTGTATAAAAACTTTGCAGAAAAGTTGACTGGGAAGAAAATTAAGTTTCTTCAGAGTGACAACGGTGGCGAATATTGTAACCATGAATTTGATGAATTTCTCAAGAATGAAGGTATTCAAAGAAGACTAACTGTTCCTCATACACCTCAAATGAATGGCGTTAGTGAACGTATGAATAGAACCTTATTGGAAATGGCAAGATGCATGTTATTATCCTCTGGCTTATCTGTAGGTTTTTGGGCGGATGCTGTTGTGACTGCATGTTATGTGCGGAATCGATGTCCAACTAGTAGCTTACAAGGTGGCATTCCTTTCGAAAAATGGACTGGAAATGTTGTAGACCTAACTAATATAGAATGCTTTGGAGCTAAGTCATATGTATTGGATAAGACACCAGGAAAGGATAAGTTTGATGCACGTGCCAGAGAAGGATTATTCGTAGGATACCCTAGATCAACGACAGGATATCGGATATGGATTCCTTCTGAACATAGAGTTATAGAAGCTCGAGATGTTAAATTTCAAAAGGAAGAAAAGTCATCAAAGAATGAGAAAATAGTTCAAATCGAATCAGAAAAGATTCTTCAACTGAGAGTCAAAAACACACCAACAAAGGAAGAAACAATAGTTCAAGAAGTTGATTTTGATGTAGAAAATGGATTTATTCAGAGACCACCTACAGGCGCTGGAGACTATACTGATGACGGCGAACACTCGGAAGGAGGAGAGCGTTCAGGTACTGGCAAGCGTTCTGGTGGGGGAGAAAATTTTGGTTACAATAGAGACCTAAATGATGTCAGGCAATCTCTAGAAAATGTAGATCAACAAGTTACATTGAAACGAGCTCCTGGAAGACCTAAACTAGTCAAAGGAAATCGTGGTCGTCCGAAAAAGATATATAAGATGATTGAAACACATGAAGAAGAGACAGAACAACAAATCGAAGAAGGAGAAAACCATCCTCACAAAGATCATAGGAATGATGAAGAATATTATTCAGCAGTGGCTGAAATATCCCTTAAAGAAGCACTATCAGGTGATGAACATAAGGAATGGCGAGAGGCTATCATTTCTGAAGTCAGAAGCTTAGTTAAGAATGATACTTGGGATATTGTTAAAAAACCTAAAAACAGAGATATTGTTGGTTGTCGATATGTATTGGCAACAAAATTTAATATTGATAAAACTATCAAGAAAAAAGCTCGATTAGTTGCAAAAGGTTTTAGTCAACGTTATGGGATTGATTATCACCAAACGTATGCTCCAGTTGCCAGACTAGAAACAATTAGATTGTTGATGGCACTTGCTGTAGAATTAAACCTAGAAATACATCAGCTGGATATCAATACAGCATACTTAAATGGCCGACTTGATGAGGAAGTTTATATGCAGTTACCAAAGGTACTGGAAGATAGTCTAAATATGCTAATCCAAAGTGAAGATGAAAAATCGATAGTTGGTAAGCGTGCTAGACAAATGATTTTAGATCTTAAAGCTGGAGGAGATGCTTGTCTTTTGAAGCGATCTCTTTATGGTTTAAAACAGGCAGGGCGGCAATGGTATCTAAGATTGGATGAGAAATTACGTCATATGAACTTATTGCCAACTATAAACGAACCATGCTTTTATCACCAGCGAAGGAAAGATGGAACTATTTTAATAGTTATTATTTATGTAGATGACATATTAGTAGCGTCGCAGGATATCAAGTGGATAGAGATATTTAAGAAAGAATTAGCTGAAGAATTTGAACTTAAAGACTTTGGACCAGCTAAATACTGTTTGGGTATTGAAATTGAGAAGAAAGACGGTGTAATAAGTCTATCGCAGCAAAAGTATATTAAAGATGCATTAAAGAAGTTTGGTATGGAAGAGTGTAAGACTGTATCCACTCCATTCGAAGTTGGGTTAAACTTTAGAAAACCTAAGGAAGAAAACCTAGATGATATTTGTGAAAATCAAGAACGATGGCCGTATCGTGAACTGATAGGCACGTTAATGTATTTGAGCATAGGTACAAGACCTGACATATGTAATACAATTTCAAAATTAGCTCAATTTACGACTTGTCCTACTCACATACATTGGATATCGGCTAAACGAGTTCTGCGATATTTAAAGAAAACAATCGACTATCGTCTAACTTTTGTAAAAAAGGGCCAATCGTTAATAGGCTATTCAGATGCAGATTGGGGGAATTGTTTATTAGATAGGCGATCGTATTCTGGCTATGCTTTTATTTTAGGGGGAGCGGCTATATCTTGGAGATCTCAGAAACAGAGAACCGTAGCTACGTCCTCTACTGAAGCAGAATATGTTAGTACTAGTGAGGCAGTGAAAGAAGCTCTCTACCTAAGTAGTTTGTTAAAGGAGATAGGTTTATTAGAGTTATCTAAAACTACTATATATGCTGACAATCAGGGGGCGATATATCTAGCTAAAGACCCGGTATATCATGCTCGTAGTAAACATATAGATATAAAGTTCCATTTTATCAGGGATGTACTCAGGGATAATGTTGTTGAGTTAAAACATGTATCGACAGATTTGATGCTGGCTGACGTTTTAACGAAAGCATTACCTACTGGTAAGCACTATAAGTTTATTAATGGCTTAGGACTGCAGTAATTAATTGAGGGGGCGTGTAAAAGGTTTTATATATGTGCAATTTAATACTGGCCTATGTCATGATACTAAGATATGAGTATATTACCGTAGTTACGAATTTAAAACAGATTGTTTACTTTGTGACATTAGCTTTTATCTACGACTGCTACATTGTACGAACCATACGAACTTTGTATAACATCTTAAATATATTAGTACGAACAGTTCTAAGTGTGTTTACTCTGCTACAGGGATAATAAGACCCTGTTCTACAATTTCATAACACATCAAGCCACTGATATGTGCTAAGAATTATTTACAGTGACCGTAAATCTTTTTGACGGACTTGAAGTTAGCTGCGAGAAATTTACAACTGAAATTGGTGTGAACGAATAACCGTAACTGTATTAGATACTTAACGTTGGACCACATCTTAGTTACATAGATACGACATATTTTTGCAGACTGATTGCGCAATGATTTAGTTTATAGCCATATCTTATAGGAATTTGATTTAAAGAATTGTTAAAAAAAAAACGCTTTCTACGTAACCCAATGTTTTGCAAAACATTCTAGAGTTGTTGCGAGGTGTGAATTGATCACATAGAAATGAGAAAACATTGGTCAATCACAGAATGATATTCAAAGTTGCGGAAAAACAAGAGAGTTGATATAGCTATCTGTGACGACCATTTGATTCTTTTTATAACTTCTGCTAAACATTTTTTTCCAAAAATACTTACACTCAAAAAGAGATTATCAATCGATTAAAAGCACTACGTCATAGAATCCACATTTAAAAATAACTTAATTTTGATTCAAATTTATCTGCGGCAGATGACTGCTATGGCAGTCGAAGTTTGAATTGCGACAATTGCACTCATTCATGGAGAAAAAATAGTTTTCCATCTTTGCCTCCATGATAGCAGGTAATACAATTACGTGATACAGTTTGAATGACGTTTTCATGCAGATTACATGTCACTCACTCAGAGCCGCTTTTGTAATTTGATTAAGAAACAGATGAATCGAATTCAGCTGATGGACACGACATCAGTTACATCCGATACCCACTTGTTCACTTTCAATTTACGTGAAAGCGTTTCGTTTGATATAATTTATTATTTGCATGCAGGTTTTTGTTTTAATAATATCTTGTAATAAAGTTTGAATGATAACTCCATGAAAAGTAATTCCTCTGGAAAATATTAAAGTTTACAAGAAGTATCGATACAGATAACAAGATAAAAGCCGTTGAATATCAGCAGCTCAGAGGCACTCAGAGCTGAATAAAAACAGAAAAGTTTAAATAATATTAGATAGAAATTTCCTACTGAGCTTGTAAAATCGAGTTTGTAAAATAACTAAGGCTAGTCAACTGAGTCATGATTGCAATTTATCTTCAGAAATAACTTATACTACTACAGTAACTACATGTTTTTATTTTAACCTTTCTTTGTGAACTCGTTTAATTAAGCATAATAAGATAAGATATTTGTAAAGATGCAGATAATTATAATAATAATATTAAAAAGAAGGAAGTATCCAAAAGTACGGACCGTATGGACAAATTGTTAACGTACGGTTAATATGTAATTTTGAAGCGTGGAGGGGAGTGGGGGTGCTTAGAAAATCGACAGAACCAAATGAATTTGAACGGAATATAATTTCCAAGTGTTATGTAAAATTGAAAGCATTGCAACAGTAGATAACATTGCCATTTACATAACCAAAAACAGTTAATAAATCACAGCTATGCCATTTATGAAAGTATTTAGAACATGAAAACCAGTTTATCTGTTCATAAACATACAAACTACTTGAATTGTTAGATTATTATAGTACGTCAAACAGGTATTTGATGATTAATGAAAAGTAGGCAAACGTATTACGTAATGAAGTAACCCTAAGCGCAAAAATATTGTAACAGCAAGAAAAGACAAAATCATTTATAAGTATTCAAGTACATATTTTGGTTTCGATATAGCTGAAACTTTTGATTTATCATAAAATCATCACACAACTTTCGTGAGTTAGTTTCAAAGGGCTGCAGGATTCTATTTTTCTTTTCTCTTCAATTACGCGGGTTTTTTTTTTCAAATAATAATTTATTAGTCAAACTATGTGAATGTGTTCTGTAGATGACTGTATTCCATATATTGATATCTCCGTCTTCATGTTAAGGGATGTTGCGTGAAGTACATAATTGCCTTGATTATATCTTAAAACAATAACGAGCTTGTTATATGGATATTAATAGAAATAATCACTGTGAGACTCTATCCTAGGAAAATATAATTATAATTTGGCTTTCAAAAAATGTCAAATACAAAATTACATTCTTGTGCCGATAATAACTAAGCAGATTTTGAAACTCCTCTCTTTATTCGCATAATTCTCAACAACATATTTTTTACTCCGTGTCAAAGGTTCTTTATATCGAAAAAATATTTCTTGAAAGAAATGTTAAATATTGTTTGCTTTTATATTCACAGATGGTATCACTCCTGCCAATCGTGGAATGGCAAAACCGGTGAATGGCAAATATGGGTTAACGCCGAACGAGTGGGGAGAGGATTCCACAATAGAGTAAGCTTTTTGATATTTCATAAATATTAGGTACATGGACTTGTATAACACTGTAATATTTATTTTTGTTACAGCTCGTTGGTCACGTCATAAAAGGAGGTGGTGTTGCTTTAAGTGGTCAGGAGCAGTCACTTTTGTACAAAAAGGACGGATTGGAGCCAGTCAAAAGTAAACTCTATTCCGATATTATTTTGCTTATTCAAATCATGTTTTTTGTGTAATCTATTACTATCATTATTTTTAGGTCAAGCTGGACTACTTGGAGAAATAACAATGCTACAATTATATCACGTAGCTTTAACAGCGGGTAAAGCTCACAAAGACCATAAGCATCATCATGTCCACCATTTCAAACACGACGGATCTTTAGTTGAGAGCGCCACAGAAGCCGTAACTGAGGCTCCTCCACCCCAGTCTACACCACTTGGTAACGGAAACTTCTTAATTGGAGGGCAGTTGCAAAGAGCTCCAAACCTCAACTTTGCAGGTGCGCAACAAATGATCCCTATTCAATTGCCCAACGGGCTTCAACTCCAGCAGGAGTATATCAACGGACAATTGGGTAACCGAATCGTTTCCGAACAGCTTCTTAACAGTGTGCAACAATTACCGGACCATATTTCTAATCCGTTATCAGTAAATTTAGTTCCAGTACAATCAATTGGACAAGGTCAAACATATAATAGACCACAAATTGGACCTTCAAAGGGAACTACTGTGGTATTATCAGGATCATTATTAAATCCAGCTAATGTTCAATACATAGACGACACTTCTGGACATAATCTCTACAAGAGAGAATCAACTAAACGTGATAAGAGAGACAATCCTGAAAAGGAACTAGCAGTAGAAGGGAGCTCGGGTAAGATGATAAAATAACAATAGTTTTCTTTTATGTCAGTTTTTTTTGCATCGTGCTCGAAATATTATATTTTTTTTATATCCTATTCAATTAATATAAAATGAAATATTGTTTTCAGGTAGGAAAGATAAACGTGGTCTAGTGGCATTATCTGATGGATCTATAGTAGACGAAGCATTACTAAGTCCAAACCTGATGGATGACAGTTCTGAAGACGATGCTTTGTTTCAAGAGTCTCTTTTAAATGGATTAGCCGGTGTAGTTGGAAACCTACCTGTACAGAATGTGCAGAAACAAACTGTAAGTAATAATAATAATATTCCTAAGAATAAGAAAGAAAACAAAGGTAGGTACTCATTGCTACGCTTTCTGATCCCAAACTACAGCATGACTTATATCTAAAATACCCTTAGCGATTAACATTGCTATGATTATTCTGGGATTATCATGAGTTGAGCTAGGTGCTAATATGGGAGCAGTATCTACAATAGTTGCAGGTATAGTAACGAGAAACGAGCGTGTACCTACGTGTCGGCCACAAACAAATAACCAAAACAGAGAGCCTAAAAAATACTAAATGGAGCAAAAAATATTAAAGAAAATATACGTAAATCGAGCACTAACCTCTTTAATAAATCTTTTCATACCCTTAAACCTGACATATGTGTACAGTGCGTTTTTATATTAGTGTAGGTAATTGTTTGAAGTCCTTCCACAATATATTATGAAATAGCAAATTCTTGTAGTGCTTAATATAAAAATACCCATATTGAATAATTACAGGTTGACGAAAGAGAACCAGCTGAAGCTGAAGTGAAAGCTGTGATGCAGGTTTGCAGTGGATGTGCTCCAGAGCCGTTCAAGAAAGCTCTCGTTCTATCTTGGAGAACAACACCAAAAAAACTTCACAGTGGTGCGCACTACTACAAAGGTTTACCTATTTGTAGGGCATTCTAATTGTAATCACCACTGTTCAGTTACTAAAGTACCTAAATAAGGATTAGAATGTACAAACCAATTAAACAGATTTTTTTAATGTGGCTTTTTAAATTATTGTACATATTTTTTTTGTATTTACCCAAAAGTACACCATCATTAATAATGTTCATTTTAACACCATTTATTCTAGATCTTGTATCTAGAATAAATGGTGTTAAAATGTTTTTGTATTTACCCAAAAGTACACCATCATTAATAATGTTCATTTTAACACCATTTATTTTAGATACAAGTTTTTAATGTATACTTTACACGTAGAAATACTTTTTAAATCCGCAACGTGAGAAATTTATTAGATCAGAATTATTATTATTATTGATTAGTAACTTACTAATATTGGATATTGTTGAAGCTTGCTATCGCAAGTCGATTATTTATTATAGTTATAAGTACCTATTTTAATATGGTTGCTTACATTAATATTACTTTAGATATAAGATCAATTTACCAGGTTGTTACCATTATTTTAAATAAATCCTAAAAAATATACTCCTTCTTTCTAATCGTTCCATAGTAATAATACATTTAGAATTGCCAATATATTATTGCATACAATAAAGGATTAATATCTTTTTAATTATTAAATAAACACAAAGATTAGATAAATAATACTATTGGCAACTCTATTCCAGACATAATGCAAGACTTACCTTGGATTTATGGACGTGCTGATGGTGGTATTCCGAGTCGATTTCAGGCTCACTGAAATAACTCTGATCCTGAGAACAAACAATAAATTCTTAATTGGTATAGAATAAAATAAAAATACTGCATGGCCATGGGGCATGTGCGATCTATTTTGCACGATGGTAGGGTACTTTGTAGTACCCGCCTGACTGGCTACCACCCTCAAGTTGAAAATCTGTCGCCAAACACCTATTGGTGTGTTCCGACAGCTGCACTTGAGAGCCAGTTCCTTCTAGGCTTTGTGTGGTTACCACCTTCGGCCACATCATCACTTACAATAGTGAGATTGTAGTCAAACACAAGCCTATACAAAGTAAGAAAAAAAAAAAGAAAAACTTCCAAAGATAACTAAGATTTTTGTTAGAGGTAGATATTTGGTCGAGCTAGCTCATATAAGTTTGTAAACTAGACTTCTTAATTTTGATATTTTGCTTTAGATAATTTTCAGATTTATCAGAAGAATTGTAATGCTATTACAATTTTACTAAAAAAACTTATATAATCGTCCAGGGAATAGGGTTCATGTTGCAGTGGAAGTCGTGGAGAGATAAACGTCCTAGATGTAGACCACAGATGCGGTAAGTAAATTCCTTACAATTCAAGAGCATAGCTACGGAAATAGTACTACAGTAGTATAACATTACGGTATACCAATATCCTAGAATCAATTATTTGCATAAATTGGATCGAGAGCAAACAATTAACGTAGCATATGTGTTATGTGATGTGCCAAAGCTGTACAAAGCCAAATGACAAAGGGTAAAGTAATTCCTACCATATTTAATTCACTACCAAAGAATTTCGGTTTTGAGAATATTAATTACACCACTTTTAAAATAAACCCGTCAGTCAGTGTATTATTTTAAAACTATGAATAATTTCAACTCGGTACCAATGCGATGGTGTATGATGGATGATGAGTAAGCCAAATGACTTCAAAATACAATAACCTATGGGGATAGAAACTACTTATGACATTTCGATATTTTGGCCCAAAAATTACGACAAATCTGTAATTTCGTCATAAAGTTTTAGAATTCTTAAATCCTGTTAATGGATGCCATAGTACCTACTAAAAGTCACTACATCCACTTTTAACTAAGAGTGCACTAGCACAAAATAATCCCTATGTTCTCTGTCAAAGAGAGGGAGAGAAAGCAAAAAGAAGCTAGCTGTTAATGCTTTGGAAACAGAAAAGGATAATTTTTAACGAAAGTTTTTATAGTAATTCTAAACTTTTAAACTAACAACACGTGATTCACTTTGATAAGGAGAAAAAAAAATGCATTTCCCGAAATAAATAAAGGCAAAATTTACAAGTCGTGATGTCGTTCTAAAAGGTTAACAAGACCACAAGTAACTGTTACTAAAGAATGGTATGATATAAGTATGAAATAAGTTAATATATTTGTTAGGCCGATTTTTTAAATTTTGGATAAGCTTTTCTCCTGATAAGCCTATACAAAAAAACCGGCCAAGTGCAAGTCAGACTCGCGCACCGAGGCTTCCGTACAAACTTCGTCCATCGTTCGTCCATCACGGGAAATGCACAATTTTATTTATTTACTGTATTTGAGGTTGTGCCAATTAAGCTAGACCTCTAAATTGTATGAGCGCCCATACAACTCTGAGGTCTTGATTAATTTTTTTGAATTTTTCCTTTATTTGTGCTGTAAGACCTTGCTTTTTGCCATTTTTTTTTATATTTGAGTTGATTGAATGAAAGGTTTACGATTTATGACGTATTAAAAAAAACTACTTACTAGATCTCGTTCAAACCAATTTTCGGTGGAAGTTTGCATGGTAATGTATATCATATATTTTTTTTAGTTTTATCATTCTCTTATTTTAGAAGTTACAGCCCCCCCCCCCCCCTGTAACATTTTACTACTTTGGAAGTGTCTCTCGCGCAAACTATTCAAAAAATCTTAATGCGGTTCACAGAATACATCTACTTACCAAGTTTCAACAGTATAGCTCTTATAGTTTCGGAAAAAAGTGGCTGTGACATACGGACGGACAGACAGACAGACAGACATGACGAATCTATAAGGGTTCCGTTTTTTGCCATTTGGCTACGGAACCCTAAAAACTGTTCTACTTGAAAAAGCAGGCCTAAAATGAAATAATTATCTTGCGATAACTGTATGAGTATTTACATAACTTTTAAAAAACACATTCAAATATTTTTACTAGCTGGAAAGTGGCTGATTCGATAAAAAGGGTAGGAAAACCTCAAACTTTCAGATATGTTTCCTATATAAATAACTAGAGATCTGCCAAAACATTGTGTACGATGCATCAGACAGGAAATTTTTATTCCGATTGCTGATGCTGTTTTATACTTTTATGGATTGAAAAGTTATATACTGGTTAGGCCAGTGAGTTGGAATATTTCAGGTTAAATTTATTTTGTATTAAATACTCGTAGCTATCCAGTAAAATGTCTTTGGTTTGGCTACCTGTTTTTTTCAGAGGTTAATGTCATTGTGTCACTAAGTATACGTACGTCACATACGCAAATATTATTATATAATTAATAGAAATACATGAGCGTGAGCAGCATTCGCCCTTGGGATTTGCAGGTACGTCCAAACCTTTGACTACATCTGGTACCGAGTTGAGTCCAAATTCAAAATCGCAAGAATACAGTCCACTCAAGGTTTACCAAACCCATTAGCCATTCCATATTTTGGTCCTTCGAGCCGGATTTGAACATCCATTCAAAACACTTCCAGTTGTATGGGAAGGATGGTTTCTCTGGTCCAGGGTGTGGAAGCAGTTTCGAGTGGCCAATGTTTGTGCAGTTTTATTACTTTCTAAACTTACGAAAAAGGTATTTGAAACTTATTCAACCAGATATCAATCGCTCGCATTGATTTAGCCGACAATACGACGTTGTATCCAGTAGTGGATCAGAAAAATATTGTTGCTATCGAATTTGACATAAAAAATAAATTTAACCTGAAATATTCCAAACTCACAGGCCTAACCATATACTATCATGATATCGACAAGTTAGATGGATGTAAATCACGTGATAAAGTAAAAAATATACCACGCATGCTAAGAAATAGTCTAACCATCACCCTTAGAAAGATTCCCTAGAAAGTTCCTAGGTTGTAGAAATCAGTAAATGAAGTTCCACTCTGTTGCTGTTCACATTATTGATGAATGTGCAAAACGTTGTGTCTATATATTCGGTATCTCGACAACGTGCGTGTAAATTTTCCCAGCGTCATGGGGCTTGGTGTAAACAGTGTGGGTGGTGCGATCAGACTGAATAATTTCTGCAAAACCCAGGGGGAGTTACCAAAGGTAAAATTTATACGCCTTATTATAGGTACCTAAAAACCTCCATCGTATTATATGTTCCGTGATGTTCAGAAGATTAAGAGATAATGTTTAAAACATTTAATACCTAGTATATAATGCATAGTTTTATTCATTTATGTACCCGATATCAGTTTTTTTTAAATTGATATCGGTTAGAAAATATTCAGATTCAAAAGAAAGAGGACCAACTTGACCTATAGACCGAGAGGCCAAGTTTTAAACGTTTGAATGGTTCTAAGTGCATAACTGTGTTATTGAATCGCATTTCATGAATGTGAAACTGTATTTTTATTATGAATGATTAAATCATTTTTTTCGTATTTTATGTATTTTAAATATATATTTATACCTACTACTATTAATTTAAATAAATATTTTAGAATTTTTAGTTTCCACTTAGTTAAAAAGAAAACAAAAATATTTTTTGTTCTTATTCTTGAAAATACCTAACTATTTACCAATTGCCAACCAAGAAGGGTGGGACTAATTTATTAATAAAATGTGAGATGGAAATTATTTGTTATGACCGCGTAAGTTTACCATCTTTATGCTAATCAACATGACAGTTCCAAACATCCTGCATCCGTTACCAATTAACAATATCAAGAACAAAGCTAACTAGTTGCATGCAATCACTTAACGCCGGGTACCGATTCAAACAATGTAACAGTGTGAATTTGAACAA
Source organism: Tetheella fluctuosa (assembly GCA_951216915.1). Taxonomy (NCBI): domain Eukaryota; kingdom Metazoa; phylum Arthropoda; class Insecta; order Lepidoptera; family Drepanidae; genus Tetheella; species Tetheella fluctuosa. Next base: position 13,942,268 of record OX578213.1, on the reverse strand, counting down.
ACCAAATACAGGGCTTTCAAACGTTCACAAACATTCACAAACGTGATGCACTGACAATGAATAGTAGGTACCTACCATAGACAACTGGTGTTAGCTAGTAGTAATTTTGTCGTAGTAATCTCGGGTTTTTTATTGTAATAAATAATACCTATTATATAAAACGTACGTATATACATATTTTGTAAAACGTTAAAAATTTTTTTTTTTAATTTTTAATATTTTATAAGTTTTAGTTAAATTTTTAAACGATTCTTCTTAGTTGAAAGCTGACTTCCGAACCGGTAGTAACTTTAATAAATTTAACCTCCGTATGTGCCCTCCTAGGGTCATATTAAATAAATGGCTTTGACTTTGATGTTTTAATTATAAAATCATCTGTAATGCCCAAGCAGACTATTCGTCGATTTAGAGCAGATACGATGTAGTAAAGCATTAACATACCTACCCTTTTGATGGTCTTATCAATTTATTAATTTAATTTTATCACTTTACTATAAACAGCTAACAGCTCATATTTATACCGATAAACGAGTAAATTCCACCGTATTTCTATCAGTCAATCCATCTTTAGTTAATCAGTGGGCGGTTGGTGATATAGCGGCGCAAACACAGAAAGTATCCAATATGTAGTATTCGACTATTCCATACTATACCTACCATGTTTATAGTAGGTACCATGTATATAGGTTGTTTTATTTATTTGTAATTCAAACCACAGAATAAAAAATTGTTGTTCAATCTGTATTGGGTATATTTTTCAAATATTCTTAAGTGCCTTATAGTTTAAAATGTTTTTATAATGTTTTTGATTTCATAATCATAACGTACAAGGATACATTTTTTTTAAATTTTGAGTTTTTGTAGGATGAAAATTTAATCTTTCAATTTATTGAAAAGGTCTTACCTGGTCCCAACTAGAAGGTCCGGAGCCAGTTGCAGCACCTAACGGCATAGATAGAGAGCCGACACCCACTGCCCCAGGGAAGGCGCCTCCACCAATGTCCGTTGCTTCGAAGAGCCGGAGAACGGACCGATCCCGGATGTCCCGAAGATGTGCTCTGGACAAATTTTTAAATAAATAAATACATTTTAGTAGTAAATAAATTTGGAAAACATGATTATTTATGAATAAACAAAATAATAGAGAGAAAGAAAGAAAGACTTAAAAATAGGAGAATATAGCTGTAAATTAAGTGGCCAATGACGTCTATAGACTTTTTGAAGCGAAAACTTCCACTTTTTGGGTGAACTCATGGAACTCGCGTCATCGTCACGCGTTACCGAACGCTTTCATCGTCACCGAACGCTTTCCACGAGCCATATGTATAATGTGTATGTATATATACCTACATAACATTAAATTATTATTTATAATTAATTAATTTTTTTCGAATTATTTTTGGTTTATAAAGAAGTGTTATGATCAAGGATTAAAGTTTAAATTGTTTAGTTTTCACTTCTATCGGCAGTCCCCAGACTGCCCCGCGTGCTTTTTTTGTAAGTAGTTTTGGGACGCGCGTCTCATTCGGATCCAACCGATTAATAACATCACGATAATATTGTCAGTAAGTCGGTTTTTCTAATTCAACTTAAGTTTCATAATTCAATATTGTAACTCCAACCTAAGGGTGCTTAAGCACAGGCAACCCTAGTTTGAACTCCCGTCTACCACCTGTTACATCAGTTATATATACTACCTACATTGGTTTTGTAGGTAGTATAGTATAATATGATAAAATTATATAAATAATAAGAGTAAAAGTTAAAATTGATCTCAGTAAGAGTAGATTATTTTCTAATTAAATATATTTAAATTCTGCCAAGTGAAGTGGAGTGCGTAAGGGTAGTTTGCGTAGTTTATGAGATAGAGATTGACATAGGCTACATTTTTTTCCTAACAGGAATGCTTGTGAAACCGCAGGGGACAGCTAGTCCTAACTCCTACTAATCCTACAATCCTACTAATGTATTTCGATGAAATTTGCCACAGAGAAAGATTATAGTATGGCACATAGGCGCATTTTTATACCGAGAAAATATAAGATTCCTCGGGAGCGCGGGTGAAACCGCGGGGCAGAAGCTAGCTTAGTAATAAAACAGTGGCCACAAAGTTCATTAGTAATATTCAAATTGTAAATATAGGTATTCCTGCTAAATTTCAAGCCGCGGTTGAACATGCGTGGAAAAGTCCATAAATAAATACTATGCTCGAGTAGTTTACAGCCCATCCAAATTTGTATTGTTTGTACTATTTGTACTACTTACATGGTAAACATCAACGGTTCATGTTGCGGTTAAAATACGTGTTTAAAGCACTAGTTGATTTTATGTGATGCGAATAAAACAAATGAATAAATATTCTGGGACATTAATCACGTCATTCTATGTAACACACAGACCACATAAACAACACATGAAATCATAAAAAGGTAAAAGTACATACTTATTTTGTATTTTTGTTGCAAATATAAATTATGATTGCCTACCCATAAAATATTTTATTGATAAACAAAAAAAAAAAATATCAAGGTATTTTTATTTATATTCAACAATACGATAGTAGGTATACTTTTCATATAAGTAATCGGTACCTATATACCTATGTACTTTTTTCTCAAAACTTTCTGAGTGCCCTGGTATATCAAAGCGTGCGTTAAAAATGTATTTCTCTCCCCCGGAAAATGACTACATAGTTTGTATATTTACGCGTTTGTATACATAGCGTCGTCGATACCTGACTTTTATATTTACTTTTACTTACTGATTTTTTAGAAAATAAAAATTAGGTACTTCTGTGATTATAGAATTATTGGTATATTAATATAATATATACAGTGGTGAGAATCGCAGTGCAAATTAAAAATAAAGATATAGAATATATTTTGTCAACAGGAGCTATTATAATAAATACACTGGAATAGTAAATAGGCTACTTTTTATCCCGGGAAAACATCAGATCCCACGGGAACGCGGGCGAAACCGAGGAAAGGAATATCCTATTCCTAATCCTAGCTAATATTATAAATGCAAAAGAGAGTTTGTTTGGTGGTTTGTTACCTTTTCACGTCTCAACCGCTGAACCGATCGCGATGAAATTTGGTATGTAGATAGTATGGAGAAGAACATAGGCTACTTTTTATCCCGGGAAAACATAAGAATCCTCGGGAACGCGAGTGAAACCGCGGGGCAGAAGCTAGTATTATAAATGCGAAAGTTTATATGGATGGATGTATGTTTGTTACTCTTTCACACCAGAACGGGTGAACGGATCTAGATGAAATTTGGCACCGAGATAGATTATAGTCTGTAATAGCATATAGGCTTCTTTTTATCCCGAAAAAATATAGGAACCCTCGGGAACGCGGGTGAAACCGCGGGGCGGAAGCTAGTCATTTTATATGAGCTATGGACTCAAACATTGGTGATAATTCTCAAAATATAATTATAGACAGAGGATATTGACGCTGTTTCCAACTGATTCATTTAAGACTACTTTCCAGTTCCCTCCGAAGACCTTACTCAACCCAGTCTCACGTAAACTTGTTCTTTAAGAGTTCAATGATAAAGTTCTCAGTTTCAATACAGCATCAAGACAAGGGAGTTGGAAACAGATACTACGATTAAGGCTGCTTGAGACTCACAATATTAAATTTGAGCCCTAGGGCTTCCATTCCAGTCAAAGCAATTATATTATAATTTACAATGGTTATACATTCAAAACAAACTTTTATTTAAATCAGTTTAACAATGTAGTTTTGAAATCAGTCGTTTAAGCTAGATTATTATATCTGAAATAAATAACTATAGTACAAATATCTAAATATTACAATAGTATTATTTTGTTCAAATAAATAATAAAAATCAACCAAATTTAATATGATTAACTAGTTTCCGCCCCGCGGTTTCACCCGCGTTCCCGAGGGGTGTTATGTTTTCTCGGGATAAAATATATCCTATGTGTTAATCCAGACTATAATCTATCTCTTATTGACGGACCGGTTGGCGTGGTTGGTAAGATACCCTATCTATCACGCCGCAGGTCGTGGGTTCGATTCCCACTCAGGACAAATATTTGTGTGCATGAACATGTCCATCCATCCATCCATCCATCCATCCATCCATCCATCCATCCATCCATCCATCCATCCATCCATCCATCCATCCATCCATCCATCCATCCATCCATCCATCCATCCATCCATCCATCCATCCATCCATCCATCCATCCATCCATCCATCCATCCATCCATCCATCCATCCATCCATCCATCCATCCATCCATCCATCCATCCATCCATCCATCCATCCATCCATCCATCCATCCATCCATCCATCCATCCATCCATCCATCCATCCATCCATCCATCCATCCATCCATCCATCCATCCATCCATCCATCCATCCATCCATCCATCCATCCATCCATCCATCCATCCATCCATCCATCCATCCATCCATCCATCCATCCATCCATCCATCCATCCGTCCATCCATCCATCCATCCATCCATCCATCCATCCATCCATCCATCCATACATCCAAACATTCACATTTATAATAGTAGTAGGATTAATGATATATTTTAATATAATTTTCAACTTTCATATATTCAGTAAAACTAGTCTTTGATAAACGTCCACAAATATTTGCATGGGAAAAATACTAATCCTGAGTTGTCCTAGTTACACTTCATTGAATTATCATACTACAAGGACAAAGAGAAAGCACGTTCCAGTTAAAATAAAAACAAACTTATTTACAATACAATAGTAAATAACATTGTACGGACTTCGAAGAATAAGTTTTAAATTAAATGGAAAATACTTTGACTGAAAACTTGTTGAAAGATAAATAATGTACTTGGTTACTCGATAGCTCAAGCCACTATTCATCCGGTGGAATTAAAAACTGACTGTTTTTGACCACAATCTCACCGTGGTAAGTAAGCACCTGGCTCTCAACTGTGTAGTTGACGGAACATACCGGTATGTGTTTAGCGACAGATTTTGGACAACTTGAAACTAGGAAGCTAGGAAGAAACTATAAAGTACCCTACCACCGTGCTTTGGTTTGGGTTCGATGTTTGACTTCACTGAAAGCTCATTGCAAAATTTTAACCCACGACCTTAGTAACGAAATTCGACGTCACTACCACTGAGTTATCATCGCGTTATGTTCACGCTGGACATTTTATACCAGGATTATCAGGTATCACATTAGAAATAAAAAGTATTGCCCATAAAGCATCACCATTACTTTTAAATTGAAACAAGAAACTATTAGGTACTGTTACATAGGACCGATAGTATAGGGTTACTATTTATTATTTTAAAGTTCTTTTACTATAATAATAATGATAATTAATAGCAGTTGTAAATTGTCACAATAAAATTTACTAAACCCATCATACAATCCATTTGCTTTATTCAGTATTACATAGCAATCGATATTGCAATCACCGTCTACCTTGAATCGAGCTAGATACTTAAAGTCGTAGCAGAGTGGTATCGTGATAATTGAAAAGACCGGTGAAATTGCAGAGCTTTATCCGGATTTAGTTATCTTTTAGCCAACACTCGACAGCTTTTAACAGAATCTCACCAGTCTACTTTGGACCTTAAATATATAAAGAACTTCCCGTAGTAAATTTTTAAAGAAAAATGAATTGGGTCTTGTCTCTGTAAGTTATAGATACCTTAATTTAATTTCGATGTCGTTTAAATTGTATTTCTTTTATTCACTGATTGCATTATACAATTACTGTTAGCATCCTTTTTGCTGTAACTTTTAGTTCCCTTTCATGTAAAGCCGATCATTTTTGAATCATAATTTGCTGCTAAAGCCCCGTTCAGCTTATAACTTCACTATCAATTCCAGATGAGGTAATATACCGTATGGGGTTCTTTTTATTGCATATATTATGATGAACTTACGATGTTTACCGGATCGGTTAATTTATTTTATTTTTTTCTAAAGTAAATTTTTAATAATTAATCAGGAAGAGCTATCTGAGCTAGGAATTCATGAGCTTTAGTAGTTGAGTAAATGACGAGGTCTAGGATGTAGTTCGCTCGTTCATAAAATGATTTTCACTCTGGCTTTTAAGGTATCAAGTTGTTTCTGCGTTACACAGATCGGATATTGTATTGTATTATATTAACAAAAAGCAAACTCAAAACGAGTTCTAACATCGTTATTTTATACTTTTTAGTGCAGACTCACTTTGAAGTCGGTTTTGATTTTGTTAAAAGTTAATTTTATTTTTCCATTTTTAGTTTCTTATCACTTGATCGAGGATATACATATCAATAATTGTCAACAATATTGAATAATTTTTATTTATTAATTTTTAATGTTTATTAGTGTTCAGTAGCATAAAATTAAGAATCAGAAATTTTAACTCCCGACGCAGTCACCGAAATAATTTGAAAGAATTAAAACTAGCGGTCTATACGGTACTTTAAGAATTATCCCCTAACTCCTAACTAAAAAGGAGTTGTACCTTCCATCATCAGCTCACCTGAATAACTCAAAGGAAATAAGTAATGGTCTATACGAGCCTATAATATTTAAAGAATTATCCACTAATTATCCTTATACTTAAGGAGTTATATTTTCCATCATCAACTCAGCAACATGAGATGATGAGTACCAGACGCAAATACTTGAATAGTTTTAGAAAATATATAAAACATATTATGCGTCCCTATAAAATTGCGGGTTGCCCTCGATAATTATTATGGTATTCGTGGAACTGCTTATAGGAAATAGTCGTACGACATCCAAGGGCTTCTCAATTAAAATAGGGGTACCCCAGGGTTCGATACTAGGACCATTTCTGTTTCTAGTTTATATTAATTAATTACAATCTGCTGTAATAATAAATAGTCTCTCAAATATTGTCCTGTTTCCTGACGATACATCATTAATTTTCAAAGTAGACAGAAAAGACAAAGAACTTATTAAAGTAAATTATACTTTGTCACTAGTCTCCAAATAGTTTGCTGTTAACCATCTGTTACTAAACTCTAAGAAAACTATATCTTTAAGATTTTCTCTTCTAAATGTAGTGCAAGTAGACAAACATATATTAATAGATGGCAGCAGTTATTAGTCGATAAAACTGTATTTTTCGGTATCACATCAGATAATAAATTAGAGATGAATTAGGTAGATTAATATGTCCATCATAGGGTGAAAATTAAGAGTAAGGAAAGCTTACCTCATCGTAAGATGGGTAATCTCTAGGAAGATTAATGTCAATTTTCATGATCTCCTTTTAATTAATAAGACTGGTGCCTGAATCGGTGCGGTTTTTTGCATTACTTTAAATTTGACTCTGGCGTCAAATAAATGCCTTTTTAACTGACTTCATTTATGAAATTAAAATGAGTAAACTTTGCTATCAAAATCTCTCCTATAAAGGGTCCAGACATTTGACATAAACTATTAAGGTACTAAAGCTTTAAAATGTCATGTAAAAAATATTAAAATCTTAAAAAAGTAACATTGCATTAAAGGGGGTCACACACGGCGAAGATACGATAATATTTTATCTTAAGATATATGAAACAGTGCTATACCAGCGAAAGAGAAGGAAAGTAGGTAGGTAAGAGGTAGGTCGTTGCTTCTCTTTACATAGTAAAATGAAAAAAATGAAAATGAAAATATTTTTTATTCAAATAGGCCTTCACAAGCACTTATGAATAGTCTGACTCTAACGCTCGGTTCGGAAGGTTGCTTTTACTGAGAAGAGCCGGCAAGAAACTCAGCAATTACTCTTTTCGAAACCAACTCAGATTTATTACATTAAATTATTTATCTAGTCTCACTGAGAATATATGTGTGTTATAACAAAAAAGAAAAGAAACAAAATGATGAGTGACATAGTTAATAAATAGATAGCAAATTTAAGCAGACCAGCCCCCACAAGCAGCACCTGTTCACAAGTATAATGCTGTCTCATGATCTTAAGATAAATACTTATGTCGCATCTGTTATCAATAGCTTTAAAGCAATATGTTCTAGAGGCTTGGACAAATAAATGCTTAAAATTTATAAGTTACTAGCTTCCGCCCCGCGGTTTCACCCGCGGTCCCGAGTGCTCCGATCGCCACCAAAACTTACAGGATTACCCGCGGGGCTAATATGAAAATTGTCTGAAAATTTCATTGAAATCGCCGATCCAGCCGTTTCAGAGTCTATAAGAAACATATACATACATACTTTCTCTTTTATATATATAGATAGATAAACAATGTAATCAAATTAAGAAACATAGTGAAAAACAATAACATAATTTTGAGAATGTAAATCGGACTAATAATAGTGAATCGTACCCCCGTATTCAATACAACGTTCATTAGTCCCAATTCCGAATGATCCAGAAGCTTTGTTACATTCAACAAAGGCTTTGCGTATGCAGTGGAGCACCTACTTCATATCACAATATCTCATATTTTGGTCTATTCAATGTTCACTATATTCTAGAAATTGATTTAATTTGCAAAATGCAAAATTTTAAATGGGATGTATGATATAGAAATGTATATATACGTTACTAACAAACAAACAAATTTTTATTTAAATAGATAATGAGAGGTCCTATAAAAAAATAAAAAAATAGGTTATAAAAGAAATACTTTTATTGATTAATCTAATTACATAGTTATAATGCAACCCTGTCTCCTAAGCTAGCGCGAGCTGTGTGTCGGAAGACAGTTCCGACCCAACACTTGTCACTCTTTGATTTAACAAAAAAAACCGGCCAAGTGCGAGTTGGACTCGCGCACCGAGGGTTCCGTACAAACTTCGTCCATCGTTTATACATCACGGGAAATGCACAATTTTATTTATTTACTACTGACTAGATCTCGTTCAAACCAATTTTCGGTGGAAGTTTGCATGGTAATGTACATCAACATTTTTTTTTGTTTTATCATTCTCTTATTTTAGAAGTTACAGGGGGGGGAACACATTTTACCACTTCGGAAGGGTCTCTCGCGCAAACTATTCAGTTTAGAAAAAAAAAATATTAGAAACCTCAATATAATTTTTGAAGACCTATCCATAAATAAACCTCGCGTATGGGTTTGATGAAAAAAAACAATTTTGAGTTTCAGTTCTAAGTATAGGGAACCCCAAAGTTTATTCTATTTTTGTGTGAAAATCTTAATGCGGTCCACAGAATACATCTACTTACTAAGTTTCAACAGTATGGCTCTTATAGTTTCGGAAAAAAATGGATACGGACGGACAGACAGACAGACAGACAGACAGACAGACAGACAGACAGACAGACAGACTGACATACAGACAGACAGACATGACGAATCTATAAGGGTTCCGTTTTTGCCATTTGGCTAAAAAATGATAATTCCTTTTTTTTTAAACGCATCAAAATTCCACTTAATTCCGCTGGATATTGCCAACGTTCGTTGTTTTATTTGTTTCGTTTCGATAAATTTATTTAAAATGATTTTTTTAATGCAGTTTTTTTTATTTGACAGGGAGTGGTCAAAGTGTGACTTCTCTAAATGAAAAATATATAATATTTTGCCATGTTTGAATTTATTCAGGAATTTATGACTATTTAAACCACTTAAAATGAGAAATTGAAACTACTTTGTAAAAATTAACTAGATAAGATTATTGTAGAGGATTTGCAGATAAATGTAATCTGAATACATTTCATGTTTTTGTCATATTTATTTTTTCGGGGCGTGTGCATGAATGAGACATTCTACACGTAGAACGCAAATATAGGTATGTTTTTAAAGCCACACTAAGCTACTAAAAGTAGCGTGAAAGTAAAAAAAAATCTCACAATTTAAAATAACGTAAAAATATATTTTATTTTTTACTTTTCTGATACCTAATTCCGCAAGATTTTTTAAAATTAGTTTTCCTTTTCAGGGTTCCGTACCCAAAGGGTAAAAACGGGACCCTATTACTAAGACTTCGCTGTCTGTCCGTCTGTCCGTCTGTCTGTCCGTCTGTCCGTCCGTCCGTCCGTCCGTCCGTCTGTCTCCAGGCTGTATCTCAAGAACCGCTATAGCTAGAGAGTTGAAATTTTCACAAATTATGTATTTCTGTTGCCGCTATAACAACAAATACTAAAAACAAAATAAAATAAATATTTAAGGCCCTTTTATTTGTTTTGTGGTAGTTCCCGTTGACCTAGAATCACGGAATTTGGCATAAAGCAAGGTCTTACAATATAAATAAAGGAAAAATTCCAATGTATAAAAAAGTTGAAAATTAAAGGTTGTCCCATATATAATTACGCCAATTAATAAATACCTCTGAGTTGTATGGGCGCTCATACAATTTAGAGGTCTAGCTTAATTGGCACCTGGCTCAAATAAGGTAAATAAATAAAATTGTGCATTTCCCGTGATGGACGAATGATGGACGAAGTTTGTACGGAACCCTCGGTGCGCGAGTCCGACTCGCACTTGGCTGGTTTTTTATAGTTTGTTCAGTTTTTTTACGTAAGTACAAAAATAAGTAATTTTAGTATTATTTTATCAATAATTTGGCTAGTTACATTTTAAATTGTAAAGGGGAACCTTGCCCACCGGCAGCTGCGGTAACATCTAGGAGATTTTCTATATGTTATAGTTTGTATTTTTATTCTAAATAATTTATTTACATATTTACAATTAAAGTAAAAAATACAAACTATGATATATAGAAAACATCCTCAAAGCCCTCGCTGCTGTCGATAGGCAAGGTTCCCAACAGGCTGGCAGCGTTCCCTTTTTGGATGGCCAAGCTTATGCGTTGGCGGAAAAAGCATTACATTTGTAAAAATATTTAAAAATATACAATATTTCATTCCATTAACATTCTTTGTTCATAAATCCTTACTAACTTTTTGATAATAATTTTAAGATAATATTATTAATGATAAAAAATATGAAAAATGTAGGTATTTTTGAGTGAATTACCGCAGAATATCAGAAAATGCAACCATCCAATGCGGGATAAGAGTTAGAATCTTTAATAACGTTTATAACTGGTAGGTGATATTTGAATAGATATTTTTTTAGGCGATTTAACTATTTTCTTCTTGCACTATGTGTAATACATCGGAATTACATGATACATTACAAGGATATAAATGAAATAAATTTATTTATCTAAAAGTCTAATTCAAGTTTTAAAAATACACCATCAAGGATAACACATTTTTATTGATCCGGCGGATACACCACAGGAACGCTGCTTGTGGCTTCATCATATTCAAATTATAATTAAAAATGCCTACATAATTTGGGTTTTCATATTGATTTCGGCTCACTCTCCGATAAACAAATGGAAATTCCCCATGTTCTTTTTAAAAATAGCCTTTTTTAGGCCTCATGTCGGTAGAGTATAAAAAACTGGCCAAATTAGTGTCGCATCACGCACAGTGAATTGTTCCTTAAGGCGACGATACACGCAAATTACCCTGTCCCGCACTAAACTAACGGGCGAGAGAGAGAAGGAATAAAGGCTATAAAAAAAAACAGATTGAAATCCATTTTCAATTTTAAAAAGACACATATTCTCGATTTTTACTGACATTTGATTTATTTCATAAAAAAAATTAAATTTATCGATAAGATAGTTCCCTGGCATAAATCCTCTAGTTTAACATATATTTTTTTACAAATCTCTCGCATTAAAGAATACGAAGAAAAACTTTATTTAGAATCATCACTTTGCGTATAATCCTTAATCAAGATGAAAGGCAGCTTAGTATGAAAGTTTTTATTTCATAGAAATTCTCAAAGACTAAGAGAGACAAAATTATTTATACGGTCGATATACTCAAAATATCGTGTAACCTTAAATTTCCTATATCTCAAAAACTAAATAATATATCTAATTCAAATAATATGTTTTCTTTAAAAATGTTTTTTAATTAGCAGTTTTTCATAATTTTCCACCCGATAGTTGAAAAGTTAGTGAGATACACACTTTTCATGAATTTAGATGCGCATATATGCCACCAAACTTTCCGAATAGCCTCCGAATATAATATAGTTGTGACAGCTGAACAGGACGGAATTATAAGACTTCTGCATTTGCCATTTGGCTAAGGAACCATGAAAAATATTGTAGGTATTTTTTATAATTCTGGTACCTACTTACGGATGGCTAGAATTTATTAGATGGAAATAATTTAAAGAGAGACTTCAAAATCAATCTCTGTGCTTGTTGTTGTCTCACTCATTGATATAGGTACTTTAACTATTTATTTCTTCCTTTTTATTTTAGTTAGGGATAAAAAAAAATATGAAAGAAAGTGTAGGTAGGGTTCCATAAAGTCTTTTATCGTTTTGTGAAATAATATTTACTTCATAATAAAAAATATTAAAACTTATAAAAATATAATTATTTTTGGTATTCAAAGTCAAACAGCTGTAATTTCAATTTATATACAACAAAATAAGTATGAAATATAAAACATAAAAAAAACCATATGAAAAATAAAAAGAAAAGTAAAACAAAACAAATAACTTTTTACTTTAATTTAATTATTAAATATTTATTTACACGTGTAATTGTATTTGTTATATTTTTGAATACAGTAAAACAAAAAACTGAAAAAACTTCTCAAAAAATGTATAAAATAAATACTTAACAAAAAAAAAGTAACATAAATCTGTAACAATATAAGTTTCTTAAACTTACCGACACCTCTCATCATGCTTATGCATAAAACCGCGACTAGGAAACATTGTTGAAACGCGAACTTGCAGTTAGTAGTACTTCGGAAACTTGCCAATCACGGTACTGTTAGGCCTGCGACGGGATGCGTACTGATGTAGGCAGCGCTGGACCGCCACGCAACTAACTACCCACTCCCTGAATGGAGTTCTACAGCGCAAGGCAGCTGCGTACTTACATTGCCGCGAAAATATAGATACTTTTTTTTATTACGTATCGACAATTTTGCAACTCGATGTACTCTTGATTCTAAACTATAAAAATGGGGTTTCTTAATAGCACGATGCTGATAAGTTAATCGTTAGTTATTAAGTTTATTATGTATGTGATTTAGTTTTAATTATAAAACAGCATTGTTTTCAATAGATTTTTATTACGATTTCTACTATAAATACAGAGTTAATCAAGATCAAGAAAACAAACCTAAATAAAATATTATCCTTTAAAAAGGTACTTTTTATTAAGATCTTGAGAGACAAAATATATTTTTAAGTTGCAACGTATAAAACTAAATATGCAACAACAATAATTTAAAAAACTTTAACTAACACATTGATCATGGCTTATGTTCATTCGTCTGCCTAACAAGTACCTAACTAAATATTATTAGAATTGGGGCTTATATTCTAAGGGTAGCTGAGACATGCAGAAATACAGATGTCTGAGGAAAAAGGAAATACTTTGTGGTGCCACTGAACCGGCAACAAAATTTTAATTACAAAGAACACTGAAAATTTATTATAAGTAATAAATCGAGTAGTACTTTTGAGGATTCCATTTCAAATTTTTAGAAATAAAAATAATATAATTAAAAACGTATAAGATTTGAAATAAAATAAGAAAGATGATGTTATTAACTGTGCCAACTTTTTAAGATAAATATTTAAAAGCAAAATAGTCATGAAAAACCTTTTAAAAATGAATCGACTTTGTGCAATGGGGGTTATCGCGTGTGAATTTTCCGTTAGAGGCGCTAGTGTAGCGTGAGGTCTTCGGAATGTCAAACTACTCTATTTCTGGGTGGGCTACGCGGGTTTATTTCTAATTAGAATAATGTTGTGAATATTTTGCAATGCCTGAGATCAATTATGGCAAATATGAGTTACGGGTCAATTAAGGGCAGTGCTTTGAGACAGTTTTTTCTTTCGGAAACTTTTACCTACATTTTTTCGAACAAAACGTACGAACTACGTATAACTGAGGCAGGCTCGATATTTTTACGGTACGGTTTAAGGTATTAAATATGATTTGAATGTAAACATGGTTTACATTTTTTTTTTTTTACTGGAACAGAAAGGTGGTGGGTCCAGGGGACCTTCTTCCACCCTTACGCGGACTATACGGCGAGCGCTGAGGGCTCTCAGCCGTGACTTAAAACTAAATAAATTTGGGGCAACGGTAGCCTGAGGGTGCCCCCTGTGGGGCTCGACCTCGGCTCAGGACGTTGCCAGGGGAATAGGGGAGGACTTAGCATGCAAATAAAATATATTATTTGGGGATCGGTCGGATTGCTTAATAGGCAGCTCGGGCCGCGTTTAAACGGGACGAGACTGGGAGGGACGTCGCGACGGTCCTCGCCGGCGAGGAAGAAATCGTGGTTGACGGTTACGCATCTGTATTTGTTTCCGGGCTTCTTCAGCCTCGATCTGGGCTAGGGTGGTGGCATCGTCCGGTTCGCTGAGGGCTAACCTTGGCCTACGGATGCGGGAGATAAGGGACGCGGTGTATGTGACCGTGTTAATGATCAGCGGATTCGCGTGATGCGCTGCGGTATCAAAATATCTGCGTGCAGCGCGTTTTATAAACTGTTTGATGGTGGGTAGACCTAAGTCAAGGTGTAGGTTTTCATTGCGCATGTACCACGGGGCGCCCGTGGCTTTGCGCATGACTCTATTTTGTAATACCTGAAGGGTGTGAAGTTGCTTGGGAGCAACGTGAGCGAACACGGTGCTCGCGTATGTCATGACGGGGTTTACATGTCCGTAATAACAAACATTTATAGGACCTTACTCGACAGTGGCGCCAACTGGTGAGCACAAAAATAATAGTCCCCCATTCGGAACACACTGATAGGGGCTTGGTGAAAAATTTTAAATTAATGGTGGTAGCCAGCCAGGTCGGTGATACAAGTTACCCCTGCATCATCTCAAGTGCAATATTCAAAGCATCTATATTAAATAGTATGTAGCAATTTACAAGTATTTGTGATCGTCCCTAGATTATTTTTTTTGGGTTCCGCATCCAAAGGGTAAAACGAAGAACTATTGCGTGCTGTCCGTCAGTATGTCACTCACTTCGGCAAGATTGTGGTCAAACAGACCTAAAAATTGTAAAAAAAAACTGGTCAAGTACGAGTCGAACTCGTGCGCCGAGGGTTCCGTACCTTCCCATTATACCACCAAAATATTTTCTTTTATTTCTTTTCACACAACAGCACAATTTAATTTATTTACCTTATTTGAGGTTGGTACCAATTAAGCTAGACCTCTAAATTGTATGAGCGCCGATAAGCGCCCATACAACTCAGAGGTCTATCTTAATTGGCGTCAACTGTGTATGTATGGGGACACCCTTTAATTTTCAATTTATTTTATTTTTTGGAATTTTTCCTTTATTTGTGCTGTATTTTCACGAAAATCTAAATTTGCCCATATCTTTTTATCGTGTTGACTCAGGACCTTGATTTTTATACACCTAATAGGAACTATAGACCTTAGTATCTGGTATAAATTTCAACTTGCTAGGTCCACCCGTTCCTGAGAAAATCGGCGGTGACACACGGACAGATGGACAAGAAAGTGATCCTATAAGGATTCCTTTTTTTACCTTTTGAGGTACGGAACCCTAGAAATCAACGTAGCCATCCGTATACCGATAAATAACATTACCATCACGGAAATTAAATGAAGATAAGAAAAATCCCTTTAAAGCATGTGATTTTGTCGAACAGGTTTGGAAATATTTCGAAAAAAATATATAAAATGGATCCCAAGCGGTATTTCTTTTAAGGATCAGACAATATTTTTCCCTAGATAAAAAGACAAGTGTAGAGACATCTATCAGCACATACATAATGCGTGATAAAATGGGGAAGTGGCGCAAGAGAGTCATAGAATGGTACCCAAGGGATGGCAAAAGAAGACGAGGAAGACAACACACAAGATGGGAAGACGAAATAAAATTGACAGTAGGACCAAACTGGAAAAGGGTTGCTCAAGATAGGCAACAGTGGAAATGTTTGGAGGAGGGCCTTTGCCAACAGGCACGCCGAAATAAGAGACATTTTATAGTTTTTAGCTTTTTATATTTTTTGAGTGTGAAAATTTTAGTACCTATTTCGGAATAAAAGGGCTTTATTTATTTATATCAGTTATCTGGTCACTACCCAGACTCATTCTGACTACAGAATCCTTATATCAGTTATCTAGTTATTGTCCATAAACATTTTGACTACGGAATCCTACAATGCGCTTGGTCCAACACCCACTTAAATTATTTTTTAATAGAAGCAATTATGTATTCTGTGATAGAAGTAATTTCTTTAGAATCCTTATCCGTATTCTGATAATATTGATAGCTTGTGATTGGTTTCGTCTGATGGTTCATAAGCTACGGTTACTAAGTAGGTAGAGATTTAATATCGTTAAGGAAAATCTAAATTTCAAGTGAAAGAAAGATCATTTTATTCGCTACCATTCTCAAAGAGGACTGGAATGCTGTCAGGAAAATGGTTATACAAATCTTTGAGTGAAATCTTAGTGCATACGGGATTCAGGCTAACGTTAAATCTAAATTAAATATACTTTAGTAGGACCGTCCCGTCTTCGGATATTTTCTATTTTCGTGAGCCATCGATGTGAATGAGACCGCTATTATCGAGTACCTGCCCGACTGACTCGTATACATAGATATTTAAAAACGGTTTAAAATACGAATATTGAGGGCCCGTTGGATACTTAGAGGAAAATGGTAGACATTCTCCTGTCCTAAGAATACGTAAAGTGACGATAGTATATCCGCCTACTTGCCTACCACCCTCAATTTTTTAAATCTGTTGCTAAGCACCAATCGATTTTTTCCAGAGCCAGTTAGCTCCCTTCTGGGATTTAAGTGCTCACTACCTATGAACACATCAAGACTAGGGTACTACCATGGTGATTGATTGTGGTCAAATACAAGCCTATCCCTCTGACAACTAAGTAAAGAATTTAAGACAGTCGTTGTTTGTTGCTGTCTCCATTGGGACCTAGTGCTAAGCATAGTTTTGATGCATATGTGTGTATGTGAGTGCGTATATTTACTTGATAAGAGCACACTTTTTTAACTTCACTTGTAAAGTCCGCACCATCAAAGAAGCCTCGAAGGCCCACCTCTATCTCGGAAGAAATAAGATCCATTTTAATTAATTTCACGTGGACTTTTTCAAAATTCAACCCCTAATGGGCTGAAATAAGGGATCGCGGGTAAAACCACGGGGTTGGAAATTAGTTTTTGGGTCTATTTTTAGGGGGGGGGGTCGTATCAAATAAAAGGGCTTCGTAGGAATATATGGTTTTTACTCATAATTTACAGGAAAACGTAAATGGAAATCTTATGTCATACAGTTCTCAAATGCGTATCAAACCATGGGTCCGTGGAGGTCGGAAACTCGCTGATTCGCTCGGATTTAATCATCTAAGCTCATCAAGGCTTTGGGAGATCGATGGGCTGGGAGGTTTTTCCGCCAACGCATTAGCTTGGCCAAACAAAGAGGGACCGCTGCCTACCTTGCTCATCGGCAGCGGCGGTAGCTTTGAGGAAAAATTTTATATGTTATAGTCACGGATGTAAAGAAAAGATCCGTGGTTAAAGTTTGTATTTTATACTATTATTGTAAATAATTACACGTATAAAAGTGTTGTAGAATTTCACCGTGCATTATCGAGCACAATTAGTCTTGTTTTATGATAACAACTGATACATAGGAATCAGATTCAAAGCCAATCTTACGATTAGGACTCTACTTTTTGCTTAACTTTTTAGACACTCGCAATCTTGTATGCTTATTGTACATTCAAGGAACATTAATCGCGAATCGTGACAATCGCGTGTGAATTCGCCGCTAGAGGCGCTAGTGTATAGTGAGGTCTTCGAAATGTCAAATTTCACTGTTTCTGGGCGGGCTACGGTTTATTTCTATTTAGATTGTCCTGACCTGCTTTTAAAGATAGGTACAATTTAATGTTCCGTCTAAACGTTTTCGGAAAAGCCCACTTTTCGTTGTTCACTCAGTGTTCATCAACTATAGGCAAAACTCTTTTCTATGTCGGACTAGCAATGCATACAACACTACCTCAAAATCTGTGGAAATCGATATATGAAATGAAATTAAATGAAAATATTTTTTATTCAAATAGGCACAAGCACTTATGAATAGTCTGACTCTAACGCTCGGTTCGGAAGGTTGCTTTTACTGAGAAGAGCCGGCAGAAACTCAGCAATTACTCTTTTCAAAACCAACTCAGATTTAATACATTAAATTATTTATCTAGTCTCACTGACAATATATGTGTGTTATAACAAAAAAAAAAAGAAAAGAAACAAAATTATGAGTGACTTAGTTAATAAATAGATAGCAAATTTAAGCAGACCAGCCCCCACAAGCAGCACCTGTTCTACCCTACACCTACACCTATATTTAATATGAGTATCGTATCACTGAGGCGACGGCTTGGTGAGCTTATCCAGCAAGCTTAAAAATCTGAAATTCAACGTGTTGCGTCCCGCTCCCTACTATAGCAACCTCTCATAGAAAACCCGCGTAAACGGAACGGGCGTAGGTATGCGACAAAATGGTTTTTATTGTTTAATTTAAAAACTACAAATATAATTCATAAAACCTAAGTACAATTTATAGTATCAGTTTCAATTAATATATGTAGAAATTTTGGAACCTCAAATCGATCCTCAGTGCCGGTAAAATTGGAATCTCTTATTTTAAAGAGGTCTTTTTGACGAATTATTTTGTGTTATAAAAGTTAACCAATCGTGTTATGCAACGTACAAAATAAAGTCAAAGACATGATGAATTCTTACAATAAATTTCAGTTCGTTCGCTTCAGTCATGGTTGTGAAAAATCGGAATCCTTGCAACCAAAATCTTCAAGGCGTCGCCTTAACTTATTACATACTTACCTTATATATTTTTTTTGTCTGTATTATTATAGCAGTATTATTGTTTATGTCTATTCTTTAATTTGTTCTTACTTAGACGTTACAACTATTTTATTTTTTTGTTTTTCTATTTCTATTGGTGAGGACCTCTAAATGGCTTGTACTAGCTGTAAGTCTTCCAATTAAATAAAAGATTAGAATAATGTTATGAATATTTTGCAATACCTGAGATTAATTATGCCAAATATGAGTTACGGGTCAATTAATGGCAATGCTTTGAAACAGTTTTATCTTTCGGAAAATTATGCCCTCCTTTTTTTCCGAACAAAACGGAACTGCGCTAAACTGAGGCATGCTCGATATTTTTACGGTACGGTTAATGGTTATTATTATTATTATGGAATTAAATACGATTTAAATGTAGACATCGTTTTCACGCCCGTAATAACAAACAGACGATAATTATACTTCAGGACCATACTCGACAGTGGCACCAACTGGTGAGCACAAAAACGGTAGCTCCCATTTGAACATCTTAAATTTTCTATGTAGCATATACGTATACGCTGTTATATTTATGTCAGAATGACTTAATTATATGTCATTGTGACTAAAATATAAAAAGTCGGCCAGTATTTTTTTATTTACCACAATTACAAATAGTTCTGACAGCGCACGTGCAAATATTTTTCCAACTTGCTTTACTAATATATTAATGATGTTACCTAGAGAATGTTGCCAGAGAATCAGATCACAATGAATTTAAATCATCACGTGATTCTAATAAGTGGTAGCAAAGGTGGTAGATACCCGAGTAGCGAACTAGTGGATAGACAGGCAGACAGAAAGACGTTGTGTAAAGCTATTATGATGCACGTCATGCTCAGGTTTCCTTAGGGCTGAGGTAAAAGCAACATAAATTTCTAACAATACTACTTTATTGATAAATATTTTCCAACTTGTCTTGGTTACAATTTTTTTTTTTTTGGCAGGAACAGAAGGTGGTGGGTCCAGGGGACCTTCTTCCACCCTTACGCGGACTTTGCGGCGAGCGCTGAGGGCTCTCAACCGCTACTTAAAAACTAAAATAAATAAAGGGCAACGGTAGCCTGAGGGTGCCCCCTGTGGGGCTCGACCTCGGCTCAGGACGTTGCCTGGAGAATATGTGGGAGGACTTAGCATACAAATATATTATTATTTGGGGAAAGGTCGGATTGCTAATGATATGTAGTTCGGGCCGCTTAAACGGGACGAGACTGAGAGGGACGTCGCGACGGTCCTCGCCGGCGAGGACGAAATCTTGGTTGACGGTTGCGCATCTGTATCTGTTAGCTAGGGTGGGGCAGATGACCCTTCCCCATCGTGCTACACCCACGTTAGACGCACGGAAAATTTATTCAAAAAAGAATAACATAATATTTACTTTACGTACTACTGTAATATTTTTATTATATTCTTGTACATTTTCATCATTAATAATCAAAATATGGTCACCTTCATATTGAGTTGGCTGCGATCGTAAAGTAAAATTTTATCAAAACGGCCTTCAAGGATTTCCGGTTTAAAAATCTAGAAAACCAGTCTACATGGATCATTGAGATCAAAAAAGAAAAAAAGTATAACCAGTGAAGACAATATACCTCTGTGGTAGAGACATCGAATGTCGTGACAAAGGTGGTGGGTTCGATTCCTAGAATAAGCTTTCAGCGAAAGTTTCCCTAGCTCCCCGACGGATTTTCTTGAATTTATCATATGTTAATATGTAGGTGAATATGTGCAGTAGTAGGTACCTCTATATTTGATAATTGCTGTCGGGGGTCTTTTTTCGATTACAACTTTTATTCGATTACAAATTTTACAGCAGTCGTGGGTTTTTTCAATTTTTTTTTTTTTTTTATCTTTTTTGAGAATTACTCCGTTTTTGTCTATTTGTCTGTCTTTCTGTATGCTTGATGTCGTACGATATATTTTATCCCTAAATTTGCTCCAATTTATATGCAAATGCAAGAAGAAAAATATTTATTACTGCGCCCTCTGGCGAGTTACACTGTGAGTGAGTGGCACTATAACTTATAGAAACTTTTTTGGCAAGTGTATTATTTAACTTAAGTCTCATATGTGTAATAACAGCTGTTTGTTTCTTTAATAAATAAAATAAAAAAAACACATATCTGAGAACTATTGCTGATGAATTACATACCTGTCACAGGCCCTCAGCAGTTTATAGGTGCAAAAATCAAGAAGAAAAATATTGATTACAGCGCCCCCTGGCAAGTTAACACCATAACACCTATCTAATTATATCTAATCATATTTACAAAAGAGGGCAGTGCGAGCTATTTATAACTTGGGCTCTCGAGCTTCCCTCAGAGATAAGTTTAAAGAAACTGGCATACTCACAGTTGCATCTCAATATATATTTGCAAATATATTATTTGTTTATCAAAATAGTAGTCTTTTTTCGAAATAAGTGATGAAGCACAAACTTGTAACCTCTGCCTATAGACTGCAAAAAGTGCAAGGTTCATTTCTAGGACTAAGTACACGCATCTATAACAAAATCCCTACTTCTATTAAATTCACCTTTGCAAAAATTTAAGGAACGGATTAAAGCTGTATTAGTAGAAAATGCTTATTATACTGTAAATGATTATTTCCAAAACACATGCGTTATACTTGTGAACAGGTGCTGCTTGTGGGGGCTGGTCTGCTTAAGTTTGCAATCCATTTGTTTACATTTAATAACATTTAGATAATAATAAAATAACCTTAATCTATACCTACTTAAATAAAATTAAAATTAAAAACTAAAAACTACTTACTTATAAATAAAAAAATTGCCCCAAATCGCTGCCGAGCGGAAGTGTGCCAAAAAGGCTGGCAGCATTGCCACGCTGAATGGCAATGCCAATTCTTTGGGCAAAATATACGCCAGCCTTCTTGGCACGGGAAGCCTCAATTAGTCGAAAAGAGACCTCTTTGTTTACTAAGTTAAACATAATTTTGATATATTTTTTCCTTACTGTCATATAACATACACATATTGTCAGTGAGACTAGACAAATAATTTGATGTAATGAATCTGAGTTGGATTTGAAAAGAGTAATTGCTGAGTTTCTTGCCGGCTCTTCTCAGTAAAAGCAACCTTCCGAACCGTGCGTTAGAGTCAGACTATTCATAAGAGCTTGTGAAGGCCTATTTGAATCAAAAATATTTTCATTCTAAGAACATGCACCAATCAAACTCAAACCCATAACTGAAAACTGCATCTAAATCAGACAGGTAGTTTTGGAGAAAAATGGTAACATAGATTTGCACAAACAATGTTTGCTGTTGCGCCCCCTGGTGAGTTGTCACCGTAACACCTATCTTAAAACATGCACCAATCAAACTCAAACCCATAACTGAAAACTGCATCAAAATCGGACTGGTAGTTTTGGAGAAAAATGGCATCATGGATTTGCACAAAGAAACAAACAAACATCCTCTCACCCCAAACGCATATACCGTCTCCGTTTCGTCGTGGGTAATTTAATAAATAGGTTTAATGATTATTTCCATTTTTTTCCTGAAAAAATGATAATATTTTCTAGTAGTAGGTAGCCTACTTATATTTTATGTATAAGTATATCCTGACCTGATAATACTATATTTTCCTGATAAACATTTGACAACCCTTGTACCGAAAGTGATTATTGCAAAATGACGTCGGATATTATGGTAGAGTTTTTGTCGTAGAATGTTCTATTATGAAATTCCTACTTGTAGTAACAAGTAAGTATATTAAATAACTTCTAGAAACTAGAAATGAACAATACCAATGCATGCATTACAGATGAATAAAAGGTGTACTAGTAGATAAGAATCGAACGAACAAATCCAAGGATCGCTTGGTTATATTAAAATTGTTTACTGTTCAGGGACGTAGCGTCTCTCGCTTCTGTGGACAATCACCACAGATGAGTAAGGTCACAGAGCACATAAATTGTGTTCTGCGTTCTCAGGAGGAAGTTTATTACTGAACTACTAAAATAAATGCGAAAAAAATTCACGATTCCAGAACACGTCCCTTAACATCGCGAAGAGCATCGGGTCCTTGGCGTCGAAATTTCTTACGACGTTCGGTTCCGTAGTCTTATCAAAGACAAGGTTAAGCTGGCAACCAAAAGGCTCGGTGTGCTCAATAGAGCGAAGCGGAACTTCACATCGGGGCAAAGACTGCAACTTTATATATAACAAGCCGGACCGGATATGGAGTACTGCTGTCATCTGTGATAGCAGCTTGGGCCTTTTTACTCAGTTTAGAGGTGTGCTATTAGAATTATCGACGAACACGAAATAACAAGCGGTTTGGAACCCCTCAGTCTAATGAGAGACTTTGCCTCCTTACTCTACCGCATGTACAACGGACATTGTTAGAGTGTGTTCTGAGGATTGTTTGACTTAATGACCACATTCCTTAAGAAGGGCGTGAAGAGATTTTTGAAGGAAGCGCGATTGATTCCCCTGGTGTAGCAAGCGTTAATAGGCTACGGTAACCGCTTACCATAAGGCGGGCCGTTTGCTTGTTTATCACCTTAGTGGGTATAAAACAAAACCTCTATCTACGTATTTCCCAGCAAAAAAGATATTTTTTATGTCAGACGACTTACAAGCAGGGAGGCGGTAACACCTGATGGTATGTGGTTACCGTCGCCTATGGACATTAGCAATGCCAGAGGGATAGCCAATGTATTGCCGACCCTTATAAAGCCTATAAGGAAACTGGCTCTCAAGAGCAACTACCGGAATACACCAGTATGTACTTGGCGACAGGTTTTTAACTTAACGGCGGTAGTCAGCCAGGCGGGCACTGCAAAGTACCCACCTTACCACCATGCTATAATTTTCTCACGATATTTTTCTTCACCGGATGCTCAAGCTTATTGAAAGATTCGAACCCACGACCTTCGCCGCGGCATCCGACGGCACTACTGCTGAGCTATCATCGCTTTTAAATAACAAAATAACTATCCATTTTAAAACTAAACCAAAATTATAAAATTAATCATTATAATAGAGATATACTAATATTATAAACAGGAAAGATTTGTATTTTTGTATGTAACGAATATACTTAATAACTACTGGTCCGATTTCAAAAATTCTTTCACCATTTGAATGCTATACTATCCCTGAGTAACATGGGCTATATTTTATCCAGGGAACGCGGGTGAAACCGCGCGGAAAAGCTAGTACCTTATAAATAATCTGATTGTGAATCGATATTTCTTTTTTTAAGTAGCTATTCTTTAGAAACCTATCCACGGGAATTAATGAAAATCAGGAGGAATGTAGTGAAGTCCACTAGCGGTGCGGACTTGCTGATCTATAAACTAAGACTATATTCATTACAATTCAATCTCTATTGCATTATAATTGGGATTAAAATCACTTGAGGTAATGTAGTATTCCACTGAATTCAGTGGCCGATAGATACCATAGCTAAGGCCATTGCTAAGGGTAACTCGTTAGCGCTATCTGCTTAAAATTGTCCGCGTTACTGTGAGAGTAACAACAAAATCAACAAATCGTTTTAGCGTTGCTGGGCATTTAGCCCTTACTCACCCATTGGCGTTTCCCCCTTAAGAGATGGCATTCATTTCGAGTGTCGCATTTCACTCGAAACGCCATCTCTTGTGGATAAAGCTAACTTTTATGTACTAGTCCATTCGCGTTTCTTACTCAAGAGATGGCGTTTTGAGCTAACGGCACAACGATGAACTTATCAGCCTATTTTTTATTATGATTCTTGTTTGTATTCCTGCATACCATAATAGGTATGTTTATTTAGAATAAAACAGTCATGTTATTGTTAAAAATACTATAATATAAATTTGACTTCAACAGCCTGACATTGTGTTGATAGATCGCCAAGAGCGCCGTGCAATGATTGTCGACATTGCTGTCTCTCATGACGAGAACCTCGTGAAGTCGGAGAAAGATAAAGAAAGCAAATATCTTGATCTGGAATACGAGATTGTCGACATGTGGGATACTGTATCGGCAACCATTGTACCGATAATCGTTTCAGCCCATGGCCTTATGGCCAAAAGCCTCGATAAACACCTTAAGAGGCTCGCGTTAGGCGGCTGGATCAAGGGCCAAATTCAGAAGGCAGTGCTCCTGGAGACGGCACGCATAGTGAGGATGTTCCTCTCTCTGGATAATTGACCACCGGTAACTAGGATCCTGTTCC
Source organism: Tetheella fluctuosa (assembly GCA_951216915.1). Lineage (NCBI taxonomy): Eukaryota > Metazoa > Arthropoda > Insecta > Lepidoptera > Drepanidae > Tetheella > Tetheella fluctuosa. Next base: position 13,917,157 of record OX578213.1, on the reverse strand, counting down.
CGATACTGGTGGGAGCTGTTTTTAGGGTTCCGTAGCCAAATGGCAAAAAACGGAACCCTTATAGATTCGTCATGTCTGTCTGTCTGTCTGTCTATCCGTCCGTATGTCACAGCCACTTTCTAATATATTTTTTTTCTAAACTGATTAGTTTGCGCGAGAGACACTTCCAAAGTGGTAAAATGTGTGTCCCCCCCTGTAACTTCTAAAATAAGTATGATAAAACTAAAAAAAATTGATGATGTACATTACCATGCAAACTTCAACCGAAAATTGGTTTGAACGAGATCTAGTTAGTAGTTTTTTTTTAATACGTCATAAATCGTAAACCGCAATTTACCTTTCATTCAATCAACTCAAATATAAAAAAAATATTGGCAAAAAGGAAGGTTTTACAGCACAAATAAAGGGAAAATTAAAAAAAAAAAAAGTAACAAACAAACAAACAAACTCACTTTCGTATTTATAATATTAAGTTAGGATTAGAATAAGTTAGGATAAATATATAAGAATATAAACGTCATAATATATTATATAGATAGTAAAAATAAATATATAAACCTAGATATACCCCTATATAAGTACATGAGTATGTTGTGCTAAGCCAATACTGTAATAATTGTAACCATTTACCACCTAGTTATTTTAGGTTTTCCTCAGTAGAACCTTTGTGGATATCCTGTCCCAGCCTAAAGCACAATTTTTTTTCATACCCTTAAGTATAGCGTCAACTTCATGGAAATCCGTTTTAAGCATAACCATAGAGTTACAGGTGTGAGCAGATTCTTGATTGTAATTTGATAATTAATAATAATGAAAGCCTGATGGCTTTATGTAGTTTCTGGTGATTATAATCCTAACTGCCAGATCTTTACCGATATAAAAAAATTGGTGTCAATATAATTTGTAGAGTCTAGAGGTGTACTTTTTATTTTCGTTAGTTCAGTTGGGACTAGTTTCTGTTCGCTGGAGTTAGTAATAGTTCTCATTTTTTTCCCAAGTTTTCTTTGATATTTTTGTTTTAGTTCTATATCATCTGGTGTTTTTCGCAACAGCAAATGCATGTCATCTCTCTTTATTATACATTTTATTAGACCAGGTGTTATTCATGGCTTAATTTGCGTTGGGAGCGAGCTAAACAAATAGATCTAGTATTTCTTTTGATTATATCAGATAATAATATAATATTCGAGGATATATATTTACTATATCCTCATTGTATTACTTATTTCTAGGTTAACGTTAATTTTTAACCGACTTCAAAAATGGAGGAGGTTCTATGTTCCACTGTATATTATTACTTACTATTTTTTTTTATTACTCAAATATTAATTGTTTTGTCTGGGCAAAGTAACTAAATGGAATTACTGCAGAGTGGTCAGTTAATGGAGCATCCAGTGCTATACACCGAACTGAATTCTTAGTTTTGGCAAATGCATTATCAATACATGAGATCTCACGAGTTGGAAAGCTATGGCAATGAAGGAGGCCATGAAAAGTTAGAAGATCCAAATATGATAGGCTATATCTGTTGAAATTATTTGTCTTTTCCAGGCGGGTACCTACTGCAAAGTACCCTTCCACCGTGCTACGGTTTCCTTTACGATGTTTTCCTTCACCGAAAACTAAAGCTCATTGTAGGAATCGAACCCAAGACCTTCGCCGCGGCGTCCGACGTCACTACCATTGAGCTATCATCGCCTTTAACTAAACATTCGTATAAAAAAACTACGAGTCTTTATATATTTTTTATATTAAAGGCCTTGACAAACGGGTAGTTTCATTCAAATCAAATCAAAATTCTTACCTGCCTTTATTGCTACGCACTCTACATTAGATTATACTTACCTACCTGTTTTGTTAAGTAATCCTGCTTAATATTTACAAAAAGAAACCAAAAACAAACTATAATAGATAGAAATAATTTCCCCGAAGCTACCCCCGCAGCTGAAGGTCAAGGTTCCTAGCCAACAAGGCTAGCAGCGCTTGCTGTTTTATTTTGTACCAGCTCTTCACCCGTGGCGTCACTTGCTCGCAAAGAAATGCAGTTTCAATAACAAAACTTTTTCTCTGATTCGACACCCACTTTTTGTTTTCTTACAAGCTTTATTCTCAGCTCATTGCATGAAATGCCTTCAATATTTATAAAAATAAATTAGCTTTTTTTTGTTTTTGTTTTATTAGGTTTACCAGTGACTGTTACAATAGTTCTTATCTATAACTTAATAACAGTGATTTTAATTATGCTAATTGTGCAATCTATTAAAGGTAAACACCACTTGCTTAAAAGTATTAGAAAAAAGTAAAATCTTATACATAAAATTCTCGTGTCACAATGCTAGTTACCATACTCCTCCGAAACGGCTAGACTTTTATGAAATTTTGTGTACATATCGGGTAGGTCTGAGAATAGGTTCTTATCTATTTTTTAAACCGCTACGCGAGTGTAACCGCTGGGGACAGCTAGTAATATATAAATGTATAACAAAAATGGTTAAGTGACAGAGAAATACACTAAGAAACAATATTATACATGGTTAAGAAATTATTATTTAATTTGACATACCTAATATGCTCAAGCAGAAACTTACGAAAACCATTTAAAGAAACAGATCATCGATTGATTGACTATACGTGTTCAGTAAAGTGCTTAATCTAAAAATAGGGGAGCTGGAACCTAAAACAGTGGTACGAAGCGGAGGAATTAATGGCACAATAGGAGCACGTGGCATTATTCGAGGAACTCTAAAACCAAAACTACTAAGTAATTGCGAACAGTCTACACTATTATGAAAAATTGTATACAAGAAAACATGATCGAGTAATGATCTGCGCTTTTCTAGAGATTCCATCCTAAAATGCTTAAGTCTATCGTTATAAAAAAACGCCTGCTAGCTTTGCCCGCAGAGAATGCCAAATGCCAGATGAACCTTTTTAGGGTTCCGTACCCAAAGGGTAAAAACGGGACCTAATAGGCTTCGCTGTCTGTCCGTCCGGTGTATCTCAAGAACCGCAATAGCTAGACAGTTGAAATTTCACAAATTATGTATTTCTGTTGCCGCTATAACAACAAATACTAAAAACAAAATAAAATAAAATAAATATTTAAGGGGGGCTCCCATACAACAAACGCGTTTTTTTTGCCGTTTTTATAAATAATGGTACGGAACCCTTCGTGCGCGAGTCCGACTCGCAATTTTTTGGTTTCTTTCAAGCCTTATCTAAGTAAACAAATAAAATATGTTTTCCTATAGTTCTTTTTTATAAACAAATTGGATTCTGTGGTTAAGTGTGCCTCACGTTTTAAATGTTTTTAATGCTCTTGTATTTTATTGCTACTTTTTCAACATTGTTATTTGCAACTAAACAGGTCTCCAGTTGAAGAATAAATGAAATAATGATATCGTCGTCGTAAAATCATGTATATACATATAATCTGCTTTATCGAAAAACTAGTAGTTTTATAAATATTAAAACTCTGTTGACCTCATTGGTAAGAACCCACTAGACTATTTTTAGTTTAAGGCTTTGATATGTAGTTAAAAATATTGAGCACACCATCGCAACACGCCTCTAAGGCATTTAATGAAATGAAATAATTTGAAATCATTTATTCATTCAAATAGGCCTTGTGAATAGTCAGACTCTAACGCACGGTTCGGAAGGTTGCTTTTACTGAGAAGAGCCGGCAAGAAACTTAGGAATTACTCTTTTTAAAACAAACCTAGATTTATTACATAAAATGTATCCTGCAAGAGCGAGCGCTACACCCAAGCATTGTCGTTATTAAAATATTCATTAATGTTAGGTATAGTATGCCTTCTGTACTAAAATGGACTTACCTTTATGGAAACCAGCAGCCGAAAATCATCAACCTCTACTATGGCTACATCTTTAAAACTCACAACAGTACTACATTGGCTATAGATTTTCAACTTGAGGGTGGTGGCCAGCCATATTGGAACTAAAACGTACATACCCTACTACCGCAGGTTTCCCCACGTTGTTTTTCTTCACCAAAAGATTAGTGCAAATTCGTACATTCGACATTCGCCGTGACGTACAACGTCGCTACCATTGCGCATTGGACTAACATCGCCTATGGAGAAATTGGAGAGTTTTACAAAGATATGATTTATTTTTCCATACAAAAATTAGTTTTGTCACAACACAAGGCATAAAACTCATAGGTATCGATCCTACTAGTGATTAAACAAATTTCTTGGATATGTGAAATATTGAATTAATATATTTTACGTCTTTTGTTGCTATTTATGATTTCAAAATGGCAACAAATATCATGTAATAAATGTTAGTGCGGAATTTAATACTCAAAAAAATAAAAATACTCAAAAATCAGGTATAGTGCAGCAACTAAATCAAAGGTTGTACAAAACATTAGCCGGCGGCTGCAATGTACAAAGTCCTGTAAAACAAATACTGTGAGCCAGTTTTTTGTCAAACACAGCTAAAATGGAATTGCCTCAGCTTTGACATCAATGTTTCTACGGTAGTGTGCCCTAACTTAATTGTCATGATTGTAGCCGGGTGTGAAAGAATATATTGGGTTAGAAGGTTCGCTCTGGGTGCATTTTTAGTATTTTTTTATTGCGATAAATAATGTAATCATTATTCATAAGTTCACAGTTCTCACTCACACATTTGAGAGGAAAATATAAAGTTAATTTAAGGAGTCATCACTTCAAATTTTACACAGCAAATAACGTCGGAATCAGTAATAATTTCATGTTTTCAAATAGCATATAAAACTCCAGTTAAACCCCACTTCAGATATTCAATATTTGTGAAGTGGTGTATTGTGAACGGACGGATATCTATTTATGAAATCGGAATCATTCGAGCAATCCATATATTGTTAAGCTTTCTGGAACGGCTGTTCTCGAGACAAGCAAGATTAATCTTTTTCTGTTTCAAGCAATATGATTTTTAAAGAGCTTTATGCTGCATGTAACAATGTTTAACAATGTTTTATGATGCAATCATGCAAAATAACGATGTAGACTCCTATTCATTTAACATCACGTGTAATTAATTAGGGAGGTGGTTCATCATAATTTTTCTTTGTTGTATAAATATAAATCGGATTTTGCTAGGATTTTCTGTCGCCAAGCACCTACCGGCGTGTTCTGGCAGCTGCACTTGAGAGCCAGTTCTTTCCAGATTTTGTGTGCTTACCAACTACGGGCACATCATCGCTTACAATTAGTGAGATTGTGGTCAAACACAAGCCTATACAAAGTAATAAAAAATAAAAGTATCGAGGTACCTATTCATTAAAGGTGATTCAGAATAAAACATTTCGCATTCGTCCCATGTTTTTTACAAATCGATTGTGTACTCCTTACACGTGTTTTGTATCGTTTAATAGGTATTTAAATCTCAGATTGAAATATAAAGTATTACTTACATTAAAGTGTTAACCTACGATTAATCTAATCTCTTGTCGTACCTACCCAGTTTAATCTCTTTACCTATCTGGTAGATAGAATAACAACAATAATATTAATTGATTTCCTGAAGCAGAAAGTTTATGCATGGGCAAACCGTATAAGCAGGTATAAGGCGCGTGTGGATCAATTCTTATGGCCACGAGCCTCGATAAACACCTCAAGAGGCTCGCGTTGGGAGGCTGGATCAAGGGCCAAATTCAGAAGGCAGTGCTCCTGGAGAAGTTCCTCTCTCTGGAGCCTTGACCACCGGTAACTAGAACCCTGTTCCCGATACCGGTGGGGAACTGTTTTTTATATTTTTAAATGTTTTTTTTTTCTAAAATATATTTAAAAATGTAATTTAATAGGAAATATATGAATAAAATGAGATAAAAATTATTTTATTTTATTTTCTCTCACAGCAGGTTACTTACATCGGTTTGCTAACAATTTCATACTGCAATAAACCTGATTTGTGAGAGACTGGTGCCTGATATGTTTAAAAAAACCTGTATTACAGGTTACCAGTGCCCCACCCCACGGATAAACACAGTTAAAAAAACCGGCCAAGTGCGAGTCGGACTCGCGCACCGACGGTTCCGTACAAACTTCGTACATTGTTCGTCCATCAAGGGAAATGCACAATTTTATTTATTTACCTTATTTGATGTTGGTGCCAATTAAGCTAGACCTCTAAATTGTATGAGCGCCGATACAACTCAGAGGTGTAAATATGTAGCTATGTATGGGGACACCCTTTCATTTTCAACTTTTTTATTTTTTTGAATTTTTCCTTTATTTGTGCTGTAAGACCTCGCCTTTTGCCAATTTTTTTTTTTATATATTTGAGTTGATTGAATGAAAGGTAAATTGTGGTTTAGGATTTATGACGTATTAAAACAAAACTACCAATTAGATCTCGTTCAAACCAATTTTCGGTGGAAGTTTGCATGGTAATGTACATCATATATTTTTTTTAAGTTTTATCATTCTCTTATTTTAGAAGTTACAGGGGGGGGACTAACATTTTACCACTAAGGAAGTGTCTCTCGCGCAAACTATTCAGTTTAGAAAAAAATAATATGAGAAATCTCAATATCATTTTTGAAGACCTATCCATAGATACCCCACACTTATGACAAAAAAAAAATTGAGTTTCAGTTCTAAGTATGGGGAACCCCCTAAATTTATTGTTTTTTTTTCTATTTTTGTGTGAAAATCTTAATGCGGTTCACAGAATACATCTACTTACCAAGTTTCAACAGTATAGCTCTTACAGTTTCGGAAAAAAGTGGCTGTGACATACGGACAGACAGACAGACAGACAGACAGACATGACGAATCTATAAGGGTTCCGTTTTTTGCCATTTGGCTACGGAACCCTAAAAAGCATACCTACGCATCGAACATAAAACGTCCTCTTTCTTTTAAAGCCGTACATACAAATGTTACTTATATCATTCTTTCCCATCACATTGAAAGCCTGGTTTCAATGTGATGGGAAAAAAAAGAGTTTTACATAAGCAAGAACTTTTATTGCTCGGGTATATTTTCTATTGTATAGATAAACTTTCAGGGTTGGGTGAAATGTCGTGCGTAACGTTGTACCGAGTTTCTAGCGTCACTGGTTCAGTAAAATTTTTATCTTTTAGGTACTCTTCCTTGGCTTCACCCGTGTTTCCGAGAAAAAAATAAGCCGTAAAAATATTTTTTCGTGAACTTTTCCGTTGTTTTAATAGGGAGAGTGGAGCACATTGTTAAATTTTTAGATGATTTGTCGATATGACAAAGCCTATCACATAATTTATACATTTGATTGTTTCTGTCGATAATACCTAACCCTAACTATTCAGCTATTAAAATATTACTGAAAAATCACAGTCTAGTCCAGTAAAAAGAAAACTACATTCTATCAGAAATATGGCTACTTATCTATGCTTCTAATATTATAATCGTACTAATATTGAATTTCCGAAGAATTTGTAGATATTTTGGAACGCGTTTACCTCAGGTTTTCAAGGGTATCCCCCCCTTACATGTAATGTAAGGGGGGGATACCGTTTACCACCTCAAATGGATTATCGTTAAAAAAACTTTTTAGTATTTAATAACCCCGCCCCACTGCACGTTAAACTACTTTTAAAAATTTAAACAAATATATATGTCACCGTCATCTGGTTCAATCTGCTGTTTAATTGAATGACTAAGCTGAACGTTGATTGAACAAGCGTCACTCAACGTCCAACTAGTTAGCTGATTGTATATTGACATAGCCCTTTGCGCGGACGTAAAATCAGTAAGGTGATTGAAATCAGTCAGGCGATTGAAATGTGTGTAGGTAGCATAGTTAAATATGAAGGGGCTTTCGTGCAGTTAAAAAATATAATCACTTCTAACCTAAAGTATCCGGATTGTTTCTGAATAGGAAGAGATTTTAGATGTTTATAATCGTTCAGTCACGACGTTGAACGTTACATTCAACAACTTGACGAGTTGTCCTTTAGTCATTCAATTACATGTCGTCACTCAATGAACGCGCTAGTCATTCAATCAAATGGCAGATTCAGCCAGATGACTGCGACATATACACAGTAATAGAAAATATGATGAATTTAAAAGAAAAAGTATCACGGTTACATACATACCCGTAGCCTACATAGACTTTACTACTTTACGAGCTATAGTTGATCGAATACTTCAGTATAATATATAATGACAGTATAAATAACAAACATGTAGGTAACTATTTAACTTTCCTTTAATTTATGTTCGTCTTTAGTTTTAGGCTGTGTACCATGTCGTACCTACTGAATACGGAACCCTATACTGAACATGTTCCAACATGCACTTGGCGAGTATTTTTTTTTCTTGTGTGTGAGAATCCCAGGATATTTATTATGTTTATTTGTTAATTATTGATTGACTGTCACTGTGGCTAAAAGATACATTAAATGGTCAAATAATGCGACATCGTTACAGTCCAACCAGTCCGCATACTTGCGCATCAAATAAAACCTCTAAATCATAAAGGGATGCATAGGTATTTCGCATTCACAATTCGTCCACAGGCCAATGACCTAAGCGGCATTATATTCAAAAAATTTCACTTACCTATCATCTTCCAATTCGTAGAACATATCCTTTGATGAATCGTGAATGTATATTTTCACCAATGGACTATCCATATATTGCATGGTGAGTTGCTTTGGGAAACTCCTTACAAACAAAGCTTTCACTGTATCTATTGATGTTATTTCATTGGGCAGTAGCGCACGTTTCGTCTCATTTCTGTATTGCAGGAATACGAGTCCTGGAACAGAAAATTTTCCATTAGACATAAGACGTTGACTGGAAAACCTAACCGGATATTACTTTTTTAATACATGTAGGTAACAGGGTTGTTGCTCATGCAGATTTATGTCACATGTTTAAGCGATCATAGAGATTTTTGTTAATGACATCAGTTGTTGCGTATGCTGATATTAATTATTTTTCTTAAAAATTCCTAACTTCCTAATCCTAACTTATCCTAACCGTCCGTATCCTTACTTATTATATTAAGACTTTTATCATATTATAATTTATTATATTTATGTAGCTACTTATACTAATCCTAACTTTTTTAATAGGTATTATAAATGAAAAAGTGAGTTTGTTTGTTTGTTATCTTTTCACGCCTTAACCGCTGAACCGATCGCGATGAAATTTGGTACACAGATAGCCTATGATACGGAGAAGAACATAGGCTACTTTTTATCCCGGGGAAAGGTTACACATTGTCTTAGATATTTGAAATAATTTTTTTTATTAAAATCTACTTAATATAACTCTAACACTGACTGACTGACAGACAACGCCCAGTCTCAACCAGTGGTATTAGAGATTTGAAATTTGAAGGATGTTTTCCTTGGGATGCGCTAAGGAAGAGCTTTTCAAAATTGAACTCCTAAAGGGGTACATAGGGGATCGTGTGTGAACCGAGAAACCTAATAAATGTAAATTTTTAATTTTTTAACTTTGATTTAATAAATACAGACCTCGATTAAGATACCTACTGCAGTTGAATCATATAGACTCAAACTCATTTATTCAGTTTAGGCCCTTATCAGGCTCTTATAAATAATTGATTCTACCACCGATTCGGAAATACACTTGGACTCAGAAGAAACGGCAAGAAACTCAGCAAGGCATATTTTTAAAGATCATTGTTTTTTATTTTAATTTACGTATTTGTATTTTTATTACAAATAACAAAGTTTATTAAAAATATAATAAAATAGTTTGTGGAGCAAACATTTCATTCAAATGCATTCTTGTCATAGGTTAGTTTATATGTCAAACATATAGCTGTGCTACTTTTTCAGCTCGCTGTCTATTGCGGCAAGGTTTTTAAATAATTCCGGCACTACTCAATAGGTAGAGCAGAGAGCCTCAAGCGGCGCAAATATAGTAACATAGATAGAAGCTATATATTTGAGCCGTTTGGGGTTGAAACTCTGGGTCCGTGGGGGTCGAGAGCTCACCATCTTTATCGCGAAATATCCAAACGCCTGGTCGAAGCAACTTGTGACCAGAATGCTGGCTTATATCTTGGTCAGAGAATCAGCATTGCCATCCAACGTGGCAATGCCGCCAGAATTCTGGGTACAAGTGTCAAGTGGATTTAAGTGTTATTGAGATTTAAATAAATATTAAATACTTTTTTTTTAATCAATCATTATGATATACAATGATTACTTTTAGATAACAAACATGTAACGTGGGGGGTAAATGTTCACATAATATCACATCGAGGGGAGGTATCGATAAAAAAAGATATTTTAAAAATATTGAGGATGATGTGTACCCAATACTTCATTGATATAAAGATTAGTTTAAGAAATAACTGCTTTAAAAAAAATATTTACAAAATTATCATTCATTTACTTTGAAATTTTTTGTGGAATACAAATCATAATAAATATAACTAGAGTAAACCCGGCCACGCGTCACTGTGGCTTATCCATTTCTTTTATTGCTAACACATAGGAGTCAATAGCTACAAAACAAAAAATATTCGATTCACAAACAGAAGAGAAAATGGTAGGTACCAAAGTATTTTGCCTTTGCCTATTTAATATGATAGGGTAGGGTTTTGAACGTTTGAAATTGATGGAAACATATTTAATTAAGAAATTTAGTTCCATTCATGGATTACCATATCACCCATATCATTTAGTGCAACGTCACGCGTTAGTGTCAAAGCATTTCCGAACTTTGTTTGCTATATTTTATCAATCTGTATAGAATATTCGTGTAACACGCCAAAAGGTATTGTATTATGACTGCTCTGACAGTTAGTTGAATAAAAAAAAATATACGAGTACCTATCGTATAACCGAAAACATTCCAATACTGATATTATGAACAACCACAAAAAAAATTAAAGTAGATTACCTTTCCACATACTTCAATAATTATGGGCGGGATATCTGAATTTTACCTTTGCTACATTTTTGAAAGCCCGGACCGGACATGGGTTAACTCAATTACCTACGGCGAAAGCCTGAAACCAAAGTGCATCCTGTGACGCATTTCATCTTCTAATTGATTTTAGCTTTCAATCGTGTGTTGATATTAAGTTACCTATACCCTTACACCCATTATTAGGGTTCCGTACCTTAAAAGGAAAAAAAGGAACTCTTAAAAGATCACTCTCTTGTACGTCTGTCTGTCTGTCTGCCTGTCCGTGTGTCACCACCGATTTTCTCAGGAACGGATGGACCTAGCAAGTTGAAATTTATATCAGATACTGATATTTACAGTCCCTTTTACGTGTATAAAAATTAAGGTCTTGAGTCAACACGATAAAAAGATATAGGCAAATTTAGATTGTCGCGAAAACTTGTAAGTACCAAAATTTACCATAATTTTCAACTTTTTTATACTAGAAGTACCCTATAGGTTTTGGGTCGAAAACCTAAATGGTAGTTCCCGTTGACTTGGAATTACGAAATTTGGAAAAAAGCAAGGTCTTACAGCACAAATAAAAGAAAAGTTCCAAAAATAAAAAAGTTGAAAATTAAAGGTTGTCCCCATACATATAGTTGACACCAATTAAGATAGTCCTCTGAGTTGTATGGGCGCTCATACACTTTAGAGGTCTAGCTTAATTAGCAACAACCTCAAATAAGATAAAATTGTGCTATTGTGTGAAAGAAAATATTTATTGCAATATTATGTTCGTGTGCGTAGAACATTTTACAGTAAAGATTAAAGCGATCGTTACGCTATGCGATATATGAGGACAACAGTTTTCCAACGACAAAGTTAAGTTTTCCCTCAATCCATATCTTATTGTTAAGACTCCTGAGATGGACGAACTATTTAATTACATACCTATAAGTTTGTACGGAACCCTCGGTGCGCGAGTCCGACTCGCAATTGGCCGGTTTTTTAAAGAGATAGGAGTCTCGAAAAAAAAGGTGAATAATTAATTATTTCCATAATAATCTGAATTCCGGTAATGGTATTTACTGTGTGATAATATTTGTACTTATCATGTACCTATATTAGGTAAAAATAGTGAAATTAAAATAATTAATTTAAACTTTTAAAATTACGCATGTGCCGCAAATTATATTATTTAGTGAGTTTCATAAATAAAATCATTGAATGCTATACAACATGGGACGGTATAGGTTATTGACTTAACATGTGTGGGTTCTTCCGTTGTTGGGAAGAAAATCGATAATTGAGTCTGATCAAGCAATGTTATTTTTTTTTTATCTATATTACAATTTATTTACAATCAATGTATAAAATACAATGCAATGTTTATAAACACAAACAAAAGTACAGCGAATTAATTTTAATTTGTAAGGTAAGTATCTACATCTTTTAATTTCGCACAGAAAGATTTCGCTACATACATAATTGTTTTAGCATTAAACAGATGAATATACCTAGATATTACGAATGGGAAGCGCGTAAATACCAGGAATTCTAGGTATCGCGTGTCATGCTATTAAATAAGTAAAAGTTCAGAAACATTACATTACGACCCTTAGCTAGATTACACCAAGTCTTTTTACTATGCGTTAATGAATATTCGAAGAAACTATGTTATTGTATTATCAATAAAATATTTTTCACATTAATAATTACATAATATTGTGAAAAATTATAAAATAAATATTGTGGTCTAAAGTACCACCGCAACCCATTAGCTTGGAAATTGTGCGGTGCTATTTCCCGTTTCAGAAAATTCACTGGGTTATTTAAGCGCAATTCAGGGCTTCCCAAACTGTGCGTCATAAATATAAATATTGATTGCTTATTATTATGACAACCTTGAGCGCATCAAAGCATGAGGACTTGATTGAATTATAAGGATAACCAGCAAGGCATTAACACTAACACTTTTTCATTTTTACATATGTATACACAAGAAGGTTTCATACATAATTGGTGCCTCATTATTGGCTGCCACGACATTCTGATTCTAATGTGGACAAGTTATAACATTTAATATGATACATAACTGTTTGATCAGTTTCAAATTCATATAAGATTAACAATAAGATTAAGTAAGATGAGAGGAGGTAGTAGCGGAACAAGATGAATGAATGAATGAGACGGATGTTTTAATTTAAGACTTTGTTGGTTAAAAAAGTCAGTGCGGATTTTTTAAATTTAACAAAGGGAAAAGTAATGTCAATACTTGGGTTTCTTGATAATAGGCTCATGTATTTTTGTATCCGATTTATCGACTTATGTTGACCTAGGTTGCTCTTGGATAGTTTTGACTTGAACATGTCAAAATTACTAATTCGCGGGAGTCTTCTGGGGGCATTAATGTTAATGGATTCTAAGAGATTAGGACTGTCTATAGCGCCATTGATCAGTTTATGAGCGAATAACAGATCCAACAAGTGTCTGCGTTTCTGAAGTCCATGCATTTTATAGTGAGCGAGCCGATCATCGTAGGTGAGTAGTTTCTTTGTTAAATGGTCTTGAAAAGAGAGATGCCACAGGAACCTGTTTTAGGGAGACTGGAGCCTTAACGTAAAATAAAATAAAAACAGCATGTGAACAATGGACCACCCTCAGGTGTTAGCCAGACTGGCGCTTACAGTGAAGTACCCTACGATCATAGAATTAATACCTATAGAATGTAGGTTTTCAAAAAACGTTTACTCGGAATCTAAGCCAAAAATTTGCGATGTGTAGGTACGTAACTGTGCCATACATACAGACGCCATTATAGTGTGCATGTATACGCCGGTCAGAATCTGACCCAAATGATAGGCGTGTAAGAAACGCTCGTACTCGGTTTCTATAGGCAATAATTCCATGCTTACGATCGTAGATTTTCCATTGATTTGGTCTTCGGTCTTCTATTTTGAAATTCGGATGTAAACGTTTGTAATTAAACAAGATACCTATTTCCTAAAAGAGATACGGTGCAGGGAGTGGGTAAGCCCTTGCAACTCTATCAGAATTAATTTGGTCAGCATTTTCTATGCCAAACCTTCTCGTTAGACGACACCATGTAATAGCAATTAAAATACTTTCCCGGTTCAGTTTAAAGCTAAATTGAGATTCACACAGACATGGAATGGTTTCAGGATCGTAAAATCCTGTATAGGGTATTTCGCGGAACTTGTTTTTAATTTTAAATATACTAAGTATACATAGTGATACTCTTTATTTACAAAATAAAATTTACGTTGCAAACTCATTTCCGCATTTATAATATTAGTATGACGAGTATGCACTATGCTGTTGTCGTTAAAAGAGTAAGTACAGTCAGCCCCAAATGTTGATAATCACTTTAGTACCTGTCATAATAAAATATTGACGTTCTCTTGTAACACACTGTATGAAAACTGTGAATTGCTATTTTATAATATAGATTAATATCTAACGAAATAAAACCAACTGTGTTTTAGTTTGCTCTTACCTAAAGGTCTTTCAAGTGTTTTGCTTGGTGTTCGCACTACGGGTAGGGAGGACCGCTGCTTGCCTCCTCTCCTGAAGCCCGTCGACGCAGTTTCCACTTCGGACATGATACCTGGGTCGTCATCGAACAGCATCGCGTTCTGTGATGGTGCGTAGCCCCTCGGTAGGGGAGGCTGCAACAAAATACATACGTTTGGTAAACCAGCTTCTTTTAGGTATACAAAACAGGTAGATAGGGTAGGTGATTTTATTATTCCATTGTATACGATTATAACAATAATAATAATTCTTTGTTATTATCAAATAGCATATTATTTGCAAACGACAAAAAATACATAGCGAATTCCTCGATAGAAATTTACAGATTTTCTCGGTGGGTTCGAATCCTATGATGAGCTTGAGCTATCGGTGATGGAAAGCATCGTGAGGAAACCATAACACGGTGGTAGGATACTTTGTAGTACCCGCCTGGCTGACTACCACCCTCAAAGAGAAAATCTGTCGCCAAACACCTATTGGTGTGTTCCGGCAGCTGCACTTGAGACCCAGTCCCTTCTAGGCTTTGTGTGCTTACCATCTCCGGCCACATCATCACTTACCATAGTGAGATTGTGGTCAAACACAAACTTATATAATATAAAAAAGAATTTGGTGTGTTTTTTTAATAATGGTGCCATTTATATATTATGTCAGCTCTATACTATGTTATGTAAAAAAAAATACCGAAAAATACCTAAAATAAAATATAATATTTAGTCCTAAATCTGATTAGACGCTCTAAAGCTCAGATAGGCGTTATTCGATCAGCCATGTTTTCTAACAACTCTTGGCTCCAAGTGTAGTATCAAGCATCGGTAAGACAGTTACAACATAGACATCTACCCGTATTTTGTTAAAAACTCAAAATAACGGATTGTACACATCAGTTTAAAAATAAAAAAATATAGGTATGCGATCCATATAGACAACCCAGTATCAACTGTCAGTTCCGAATCTATATCTATCTTCTATACATATAATAAACAATAGAATTTGGTGTGTCTGTACATTTAATAAAAGTATTAAAAATGGGAAGGGGATAATTAAGAAGAGTAATAATCAGCAATTTTTAGAATTCCTTTCTGTCTGTCTGTTTGTTCACGCACATCTCCGGTACTACTGAATGGATTTTTATGTAGTTTTCATAGGTAGACAGAGATTAATTTGGAGCAGAATATAGGTGTTGTTTCAGTAAAATTGGATGTTGCGAAAAAAAGTTATTGCCTATTAAGGATTTTTGGAATTTACTTTCATACTGTTAGAAAGTTACATATCTATAAAGGAGAAAAGATATAGAAATTTAACAAAGTCTGCGCGAGCGAAGCCGCGAACGAAAAACAAGTTTCGAATAAAACCTCAACTTGAACAAGCAACTAGCTCGATATTTTACGGGTTTGGTATTGCTGGACCAAATAGCTGTGTAAAATGATATTGGCATGCAATGTCCTTTCAACTTTTTGAGCTTACGATCGTAGTTCGTACGTAGTGTGTGCCGAATGTATCAGTCTGACGAAACATGGAAGGGATTATGTTTTATATGAAACATGCGTCATTTTCAAAGGCGATGGCGTTATAATCCATCAAAATCACGCCCATTAACCTACTTAAGGCTCCAGTCTCCCTAAAATCAGTGTTCTTGCGGAATTTATCAGAAAATAAATATTATTTTTTTAGTCATCAGAAAAGCAACAAATTATATATATTTTACGTTATTTTAAAGTGTGAGATTTGAAGTTTCCAATACATATTTTATTTTTTAATTTGACTCCACTTTTATTAGCTTTGTGAGGCTTTAAACATACCTCTATTTACGTTCCACGCGTACAAGGTCTCATTCATGCACATGCCACGAAAAAAATATAACAAAATCAAGAAATGTATTCAGATTTCATTTGTCGGCAAATCCTCTACAATAATCTTATCTAGTTACTTTTTTTCGGTCAAATAACAAAAACAATAATATTATAACTTTAATTTGTCTTTTCGCACCATGACGTCTTTAAATTAAGCTTATTTGCGAGAAAAATAATTAAAAATGTACGAGACAAAAAGGGTTGAAAATAAAATAAAGACCATGTACCTAATTGCTTTTTAATACCTACATAAAAATATAAAGAACCTATGTTTAAGCAAATATTTACATAAGCAGTAACACGATATATTATGAATGTGTAATTCAATAAAGGTAGATGCTTCATGCACTTACACAAAATTTTCACAAACCTTTTAAATTGTAATTATACTCATAGCCTGGATGCGGTTGCCCTTTTCGCTTTCAACAAATTTTCATTCACTCTCGTCCACATTCAAAGCTCACCGCATTTTATTTATAAAATAAAATCTATAAATAAATAAAATTGAAGTTATGTTTGTAATTTCAAATGCTGTTACTTATAACTAAACACATTTATAAAAGAATATGTATACGGTACTTATAACGAAAAAAAAAACAATATTTAAAATGTTTGTCTGCCTGTCTGTTTGTATCAGCTGAGCTCAGAAACGGCTGGCTCGATTTTGACGAGACTTTCATTGACAGATAGGTGATGTTATATTGAGATAAGCAGTAACCTAGATTTTTATTAGTAGTTATATATATACATATTTATTAGTTATAGGCTAATTTACCGGGAACGCGGGTGATACCACGAGGAACAGCTAGTTTACAATAAGACATACCTACGCCTTAAATTTATATGTCATATTAAAAAAGAGAATAAAAAAACGATCTCTACACTTGAATTGATTTTATTGATTTTTAATTAGGTACCTATGTAGTTTTTTGTCTGTCCAAAATTTGTTGAATTTGTATCAAGAATCTGATGAACTACTTACGAGCCACTCAAATACTGAACTTAGTAAGAATTAATTCGCGACTTTATTATTTCGCAGCTTTATGACATAATTCCGCTCGGCAGCGATTTGGGGCATTTTTTTAAAGTAGGTAGTTTAGTTTTTAATTTTAATTTAGCATTATATTAAGATATTCTTAGACAATTTATAGTTTTGTGTATATTCAAATTCAAAATTCAAAAATCATTTATTCAGTTTAGGCCCTAATAAGGCACTTATGAACGTTACAAATGATTCTACCACCGGTTCGGAATACACTTGGACTGAGAAGACTCCGGCAAGAAACTCAGCAAGGGACATTTTTTATAGATCTTTGTTCTTTTTATTTATGTAAAAATTTAATGACTAATAACAAAGTTTATAAAATTTTAATGAAATAGTTTGTGTAGCGAACATTTCATTTAAATGCATTCTTGTCTTCTATAAAATCAGAAACTTTATAGTACCCTTTCTTACATAACGTTTGTTTAATTAATTTTTTAAATCTATACACAGATAGTTCTTGAATTTCTTTGGGTACTTTGTTATAGAAACGTATACATTGCCCCTTGAATGAGTCCCTCACTTTGCTGAGCCGAGTTACAGGTACAGCAAGTTTGTGCTTATTTCTAGTGTTCAAGCTATGAGTATCGCTGTTCTTAGGAAAATTTTGTATATTTTTCCGAACGTAAATTAAATTTTCATAAATGTACTGTCATAATATTTATGGATTTGAATTTATCTTTAAGAGAATCTCTAGGACATAATTTATAAATTGCGCGAATAGCCCTCTTCTGCAGAATAAAAATTCTATTGATATATAAGATTAGATTAGGATAAATAGAAATTACTAAATAGCCTAGAAGTGCTAGATCGTAATATTATAATGCAAGGGGAAAAAATATTAAGATTATTATATTATTGTAGCTATCACATTTTATTTAAAACAAGTATTTGCAATCATTAAAATACAAACTATAATATACTAGCTGTCCCAACAGACGTTGTCCTGTCCAACTCATACACAAAATTTCATCCAAATCGGTCCAGCCGTTTATCCTATCTCTCAAGTTGGACCAGACTGCTCACGGTGTGCCAATTTAATCCATCGCGGACAAACATCGTGAAAGGAGATTTATATATTAAGATAAGATAGAAAACATCCCCAAAGCCCTCGCTGCTGTCAATAGGCAAGTTTCCCTAATGCATAAAGACAATTTTATAATGTACTAGCTTTTCCGCGTGGTTTCATCCGCGTTCCCGGGATAAAATATTGCCCATATTACTTAGGGATAATGTTGCATTCTAAAGGTGAAAGAATTTTTCAAATCGGTCCAGTAGTTTTTGAGTGTATTCGTTACAAACATACAAAAATACAAATTTTTCCTCTTTATAATATTAGTCTTTATAATACTGGCCGGATGGCAGTACTCAGCTAATTTTCGCCTCAAGTACCCCTTTTACACTCCGAATATTTTGTTTTTACATTTTTATTTTTATTGCGATTGCATTGGTGGTTAATTCATTGAATGATAACGTGACATAAGTTCGATGTTATTCATATATTGAGTGTTTGATTGTGGACCATTGCTTTTATGCTTAATTAATTTGTGAAAAATTTATATCAGACTAACCTTTCCAGTTAAAAAAGTTTTTCATATAGAAAGTGCGGTAGGATGAAACCATAAAAAAATATGAACTCATTGTTAAAAAAAAAAAAGTTATGTTGTCTTGGAAATGAAAAACGTTAGAATTGGTACTCGTGTACAATGAAGGTCTTAGCGTGGTCGTGGGTCGCAATCAATGATCCCGCCTACAATTTCTTATGAGGCAATTACACGTGCGTAGCGTACCAGGATGCTCTCAAGGATCACATTTCATATTATTACTTGTTATTCGTAAATTACCTAATATTAAATGCTAGGGATAGATTCCTTGTAATCTATAGTGTATGCAAATAAATGAAAGTTAAATAGCGTAGCGTTCAACGAGTACGAATTTATAAATGATTAGATCCTGAAATTATAAGATTTTAATTATATATACATAAAGAATTTTATTCGTAATGCAATGTTTTTTGTAATTTAAAAAAAATACTAAACGAATAATATTTTATGAATAGATTAAATAATGTAACAATATATAACTAAGTTGAACTTTTTCTTAGGAAACTGGTACTGATTACTATAATTAAATATAGATAGCTGCTTCAAAACATTCGGTTTCCAAAATTCATTCACTGTACGCTCATCGTTTCTGAGATATACGAAATATATATATAATAATACAAGACTTGCTCGTTTAAAGTTATAAGATGTATTGTATTAGTTTGCAATCTGAATTCTACATGTTTTCTTTGTTTCTAAGTGATGTATTAGTAAGTTGTGATTTCCTTATTATATAACAATTAAATGTAAGAAGGCTGTAACTTGACGCTAAACAATAAATCTCTTGGGCTTGTTGAGTCAACAGTCTTCTTAGAAATTACTTAAGACTCAGAGCTTCAATAGGACAGACAGTGACAGACCCTATGATAGTGGAGCGTCTTTGAGTGGTCTTGACCTCTGACTTTTGTTTTAATCTTTTTTTATTTAATTTTCCTTTATTTAACTGTTTGTCCTAATCACAGTCTTTAGGATAAATAGATTATATTCTATAGCCTAATATGTAATACTTATACTATTAAAATTTGGATTATTGCAATTATCTTTATTCAAATCAAGATCACGATTTCATAAAAGGTATTATACATGCACTTTAGACTGAAACTATCTCAGTCAAAACTCTTTCCTGTTACATAAAAAAAAATACGTGTGGCACTCGGGGACTGCCGCGGTAAAGCTATTGCATAGCAATTATAATTATTAATTTATTTTTTATTTATGCAGTTTTTTTTTTCTTTGATATTAATTCAAATTTTTTCTTTGATATTAATACCTATAATATACTTTCTCACAAACAGCTGCTTTCGTATTCGTCCGATTTCGGAGCAGCTCGTCTCGATCCGTGCGAGCTTCGTACAGTCGTACCATATACATACACGCTAAGCGAACGTCCGGCCAAGCTACATGGTAGGCGGAGTGGGGGGTGTTAGGTTTTATTTTCGTTACGGAATTTCTTGTTTCGGTCGCCGCGCTCAAAGCCCGTGATAAAAGCTATGCAATAGCTTAAATCACGGGAAACAAAAATAATAGGCTGTCAATAAAGGCTCATTTACACACTGAGAATACTGTGTCATCTCATGATTAGGCTGTATGGGCTAGAACCCTTTGGAAAACAAAAGAAAAATCTGATACTGACTGACAGGGATGCGTCACACACAGGATTTCATTCGATATAACTGAAATTTCGAGGTTCTCATGTTTTTAACGCTCTAGGCTAGGCGCTCCAGTCCAGTTAGAAAAGTCAGACAGCTAACGTAATTATGTATCCTACATACATATAGTTTAGTTTAATTAGTTTTTTTTACTTATGGCATTTTCTTTGAGTTAAGGCTGGGCTGCTGACATAGAAGCTGTTTTTGCAAAAAAACTCATACCGAGTTAGTATATATAATTAGAGTTCTCGAGTTTCCCTCAGATCTTTGAGAAGTTTAAACAAATTAGTAGTCTCACAGTAGCATCGCAGTATATTTATGCAAACATATTATTATGATTTATACCTCTAAATATTTGGCTTTTTGTAAAAACTATATTTAATATAACGTTAGACTCCAAAAATTGCAAGGCTATTTTTGGGGCTGAGTACACGCATCTATGTAACTTCAGTAGTTTCGACGTTCATAAGTGCCCTCTTAGGGCCTAAACTGAATAAATGGCTTTGACTTTGACTTATAATAAGATCCTTCCTCCTGCAAATTTGCCTTTACATAAATATAAGGAACGTATAAGTGCGTTTTATTACTGAACGGGTACTATAACATCAACGCTCACTCTTGCAGGCTACATCTTATGTAATAAATCTATGTTTGTTTTGGAAATACACAATATATTTTCATTTAATGTCGTTATGTCGTCACCAGCCCGTACACTAAGTTACGTATTCTCCTCTCGTCAAAACGTTACTACCGCCTTTTACCTCCTCAGTGTTTGAATTTACAAGAAAACTTTCTTAGTAAGTAAGTACACCTATACCTATAATACATTTACGCCAAATTTCAAGACGGTTGGCCAGTGCAATATTTTTCTCATACCAACATTATCTCTCCATTCCACCGCCACAAAGGGCCATTTAAAAAAAAAAAGTGTGTGTGTGTGCAAGTCACACATGGTAGAAGAAAAACTTCTGAAAAGTCCCTGATTAAAATTCTGACGGAAGTAACGCTTACTAAAAAACATTGGCTAACTTCATACCTTTATATTTTAAGATGTCAGACATGAATTCAAAACTAAGAAGATAAATAAGATAAATGGCTAGGCTGTATGAGCTAGAACCCTTTGCCTTCCAAAATACGGGAAAACATAATAAAAGCAACATGGCGCGTAACCGAAAAACGTGACGATTTGCTACAAAAATTTCTCCCATACGTCGATAAAGAAGTTTCACTTCAAAAAACATAGGCTGCTCCGAGCCAAGATTCTTATTCCAACTACTTACTATCCATTCCAGTTACATAAAATGTATTTCCCTTTTTATAGTCCCCGAGCCAGGTGCTAAGGACATGGCTAAATAGAGTATGGACCACTGCCCTAGTCAAGTATAAACACTGTACCTAGTAATATATAATGCTGAATAGGTAAAAAGAACATTATTATTATTAAATTATACGCGAATGAAACCGCGGGGCACAGCTAATATTGAAATAAAATAACTACAAAGACATTTATTCATTGTACATAGTTATTTTATTCAGTCAACATTATTCGACATAAAATAATGATGTAAGTGTATTATTATTATTGTAATGGTTATAGAAATATTTGAATTGAATTATTTGATTGTATTGCACAATTATAAATAATATAATAAATAATACTGATAATTTCAGCTAACGCAAATATCTTTAAAAGTAGGTTTATTGCAGTGGCGGTACCTTCATACAAGCCCAAAAGCCTAACTTATACCCACACGTAACAAACATCGAATAATTTGAATTTCGCGCTAAAATGTTCGCGCGGTCATACGATGTAGGTCAACTACCCCGAACACAGCGGCCACGCTCACTACTACTCGCGCGCCGCTTCATGCGTACAGCACACACGTTCACAATATTCCACATCTTCCATCCCGCTCGTACGCACGTCTGCAAAGCTAACGCAAGCCCAAAAACGGCGGCTTGCACATCTCTCTTTCTAACCTATGAAAACTACGCATAGTGAAAATAGCGCTACTTTGTTACGAAACTGCACATTAGTATGGACGGGCGAAGCATTGATTTACCATGAAGTTGTCTGCGTATTTTTGGCGCGAGTATTGTGCATGCTCGTGTACATCGTAAAATAGCTTCGTTTCGCTGCAACTTCAGTGCATAGACATTGTTTGTTTTGGATTGTTTGAGTTGAAAGAAAAGTCAGGGCAAGGTAAAATCTTTGACTTTTTCTCAAAAAAAAGTTTTGATAACTTCACCAAAACCAACGCCTGACCTGTGTATTTCTCAGAGCAAGGGACACAAACGTAAATTCAGTAGATCTATTTATAAAACAAATTAGATTGCGGGCTGTTCTCATTTGAACAAGTGGTTTTGCTGGAGCTGTTTGTTTTTCTCGAACGATACAAATGTTTGGAATACGTCCGGTTAGACGATTTAAATAATCTATCTAGAAGTAGTATGCCTTCAGTGTGCTTGCTTTGGTTATCTCGCCTCAAGGACCCTCAAGGAGCAAGTGATAGTTGAAGATTAAGATTACAGATTGAAGAAATAACAAGATGGATTTTACTTCAAACGGTTAGAACCCACAAAAATATAGGTAGGGCTTGCCCTAATCTAAAGCCCTGGGCACGCCACTGCTACTTATCACCTTCGTCAGCTAGATTATCACTTACCATTGTGAGATTGTGGTCAAACGCAAGACTATATATATATATATATACGACACAAAGACATATACTATGCAAAAAGACCTGTCATTCGGACTGTAGAATAATGTTGTCTACCCATTCCCACTTTAACTTACTACCTTGACCGAAACTTTTGTTCTTCTATTACGAATGACTCATTATAATGACTGTGTTACCAGTTTAGTATGTACCCGCTTGGATGGTATAACCATAAAGTATTTTAAAAATCTGTTCACCAATACCCTACCGGCGTGTTTCTAGCTGGTTTATCTAAAGGAAGCGAAAGTATTAATTGTTAAGACAGTTTTGTTGCAAGGGTCTAAAAAATTAAGGTTATTACTTACGTCACTACTAATACCACCCAAAGCCAATGTTATTTACTATTATAACTAAAGCGTATTTTTTTTTAAATTTAAAGTTAGTTATTAGGTCAATGTTACTGTACATTTTCAATCATTGTACCTTTCTTTGACACGGGTCTAAGATGCGTACTGGCTTCATATTTTCGCGTTGTTTATAGACCCTTGCATATTCTGGCACGATCATTGACCTCTGCACTGGTCCGTAATGCTGTAGATAGAAACAAAATAATATGGATAAACAAATAAAACATAACATTTAATTGTAATTCAATTGGATTGCGGAGTAGTAGAAGATGTTCATCATTTAGGTATTATGGGAGTGTACGAAATGCAACTTTTAGTAAAACTCATTTTGATGTGGATAGAAAGTAGTGACATGGATATTTGTAATTTGAATTTTAGTCTACCCATCGTCCGACAAAGCCAAATGTTTATGCTTTACTAAAATATCTCTATATCTATAGTCTCTAAATATTTATAAAATTAGGATTAAGTTCATAAAAGTTGTAGGTACTTAAGTAATACACTTCTCATCAGAAAAATCGAAACGGTACTGAAACAACACCTCTGAAGTTTGGTTTTAAATGAATTTTATGTTTTATTTTACATTAAACAAAAAAAAGTAAATAATGCCAGATAATTGTGGATATTATAAGGTATCGTTTAACGAATAAATTTGAGTAACTATCGTGTTTTTTTCGATAGGTATTTTTTTTCCCCTTAAGGCTCCAGTCTCCCTAAAATCAGTGTTCTTGCGGAATTTATCAGAAAAGAAATATTTTTTTTTAGTCATCAGAAAATCAATAAATGAAATATACTTTACGTTATTTTAAAGTGTAGGATTTGAAATTTCATATGAATCATCAATATGAACAACTTTTATCACGGGACTAACTCTGAGATCACAAAAAAATATCAGCTGTTCCATACAAAAGTTCAATACCTACTCGACCAAAATGTATCAAGCAAACCTTTTATTTTATGCGATATCAGAGTTTGTCCTGCAATAAAAATTGTTCATATTGATGATGAAATTTTCCGAAATTATTCGGTCGTAATTTTAATGAAAAAATAAACCTGATTGTAGGAAGGTACATCACAACTAAGCATTAATGAAAACCATTAAATGTATTTTTTATTTTTTAATAAATAATTCCACCACTGATTATGCTGTTAATGGTTTTAATTAATGCTTATTAGTGATTAAATACAATATCAGTTTTTTTTTCCATTAAAATTACGACCAATTTTTTTATTTTATCATCTTCGGAATACTTATGACCTATACTATCATCCCTCAAAAGTGCCGTACTTCATTTATAAGGACCAATATTGTTGTTTTTATTTGATAAAACCTAACCAGTTTAGATAGGGCCCCAATTTTTTTGCCCCAGAGCCTTTGTTTATCTAGCTACGCCACTGGACGCATCGCTCCCGCATCGCTCGGTCAAAAAGTTAATTGTGCATACCACAACGTCATATTTTAAGTAATAATGTGGTCAAAGCACTCAAAGCCTAAATGGGAAGTTGCCCTTTAGCGCGGCTGCCGGGTCCCACCACGTGTATACTGGCTTGGTGATAGATTTTCTTATATTTAAATAGTGGTAGTGAGTATAGAATGCGCATACAGCACGGTTGGTAGTAAATCGTCTCGGAAGTTGGAATGACCACTTTATCTTTAGTGATTTTTGATTTTGTTTTACTCTCAGTCAAGATTGAATTTAGGTCTATTTATCAATAAACTTTACAGTTGTATATCTGCAGTAGAATGTCTATAATTAGCTACTCCACCACCTACACCGTCCACTCTCATTGCTTCGCCGTACAACAAAATTGTATTTAAATCAGACTTGTGGTTTCCAAATAAACTGGATTTAGTGTGTCTTATCCTCCTTGATATGTCACCGTAAAATTGTAATCACCGTTAGATTATAATCTATCTCGCAAGATTGTAAACTGTCGAAGATTGTGAACCGTAACATACTGCTTTGATTTGTTGGATTTGTCTCCGCCGCAGAATAACTAGCAAAACATCCGAAAAAATATATACCGGTGACGCGGATGAAACCGCAGAAAACAGCTAGAATAAAAAAAACGGCCAAGTGCACGGTTGGATTTCGTACGCACAACAGTGAAGGGTTGATGAACGTTAACGGTTTAAAGTCAACGGTACCCCCGCCCCAATTAAGCCTGTCTGTGCGGTGTATCACCTTTCTGATTAATTAAACTTATTATTAAGGTTCCGTACATCAGATGAATTCAGGCTCTGGGGGTCTACTCCGAAAAATCAAAGTCCATTCTTTGTTATCAAAACAATACCTACTCCTAAGTGTTGTGGATACGTTTGCGGATACGAACTTCGATTTTTGACATTGATTGTTTCGGATGGCTAAAACCACAAAAGTTGACCGAAATTTCGCGGTTTGATTAAAGTATTTCGTGAATTTAACCTTAAATTTAAATAAATGAAGGCTATTATCACATAATAATAAATTATTATAATAAGTAGGTAGATACTTTCCTAGGCTTGTAGTAGATATAATATGTATATTATGTATTGGTGTTATGACTTTCTATAACGGTTTTAATCAATCTTAATAAATCAGACGCAAAGATAGACATTAGTGCAGTATTTAATGATGTTTTGATTTAATGTTGGTGCCAAATTTACTAAATTATTGATAAAATTGAACATTTATAAGTATTTTTCAAAAATGTATCGTTTTCAGTGCCCTCTAACAAAATAAATTTCTTCACGCCCATTATCGCCAAATAGGTAGACAGAGATCTCAGTACCTACTAGAGTATGAGAAGGCATCTACAGGATATTTTAGTGAGGATATGTAGATAAAACGGAAATAAAATGCAGAAAACAATATATTTTGTTTTTTGACCAGTTTTATATAAAACTGGTGATAATGCAACCCTACTAGATGGTGAGGTAGATTTTTCTTCAAAACGCACTTTTGTCCATTACACAAGGTTGCTAGAATCTCCTTTGTACCTCATTTTTCGTTTGTTGTGTGTCTCTCTCATGTAGCTTAAATGCAACAAATAATTATAAGTTGATTCCTATAGTATGTAGAGTAAGTTCCCTAAATATGGACTACCTACCTTATGGATGAAACGCTGAGCTTTGAAGTTAAACAAGTGTAATTAATGTCAATCAGTCGAGAAACTGTCTAGTAATTACATCCTATGCCAAAATTGCAATAATAAACAAATCCTCAAACAATATATTCGTTTTAATACAATATGTCGTACTTGGATATTACAAAAGAGGTAACTTAATATGGACCACTAGGTATTTAATACGGACTAGGGGTACAAAATATGGACCATGATATTTCGAGTATGTATTATGTAATCAGTCTTAAATGACAATTAAATATATTTTTAAAACTCCGCCCTGATATACCATTATTTTTAGCAATATTCCCATTAAAATTAATTTCCACTAACACCAGCTTAGCTTATTTATCATGGTGTAGAACACGGATTTTTTAAGTCAAACTAGTCTAATTAATGTGAATTACTCAAAAAACTGTCTAGTACTTACATCCTATAATAAAAATGCAATAAAGAAACAAATCCTTTTTTTTTTTTTTGGCAGGAACAGAAGGTGGTGGGTCCAAGGGACCTTCTTTCACCCTTACGCGGACTTTGCGGCGAGCGCCTGGAGAATATGTGGGAGGACTTAGCATGCAAATATATTATTATTTGGGGAAAGGTCGGATTGCTAATGATATGCAGCTCGGGCCGCTTAAACGGGACGAGACTGAGAGGGACGTCGCGACGGTCCTCGCCGGCGAGGACGAAATCTTGGTTGACGGTTGTGCATCTGTATCTGTTTTCGGGCTTCGTCAGCCTCGATTTGTGCTAGAGTGGTGGCATCGTCTGGTTCGCTGAGGGCGAACCTAGGCCTACGGATGCGGGAGATAAGGGACGGGGTGTATGTGATGGTTTGGATAATTAAGGGATTCGCGTGATGTGCTGCGGTTTCAAAATATCTGCGTGAGGCGCGTTTCATGAATTGTTTGATTGTAGGGAGACCTAAGTCAAGGTGGAGGTTTTCATTACGCATGTACCACGGGGCGCCCGTGGCTTTGCGCATGAATCTATTGAAACAAATCCTCTAACATTTTATTATTTATAAAATATGTCAAACATAAGTCTTACAACAGAGGTAACTTAATATGGACCACTAAGTATTTAATACTACTTTTGAAGCTTTTAAAAAACCCAATTTTTTATTCACGGGTAGCCAGTATAGCCATAGCCATTGTGTCTTTGTCCCATTTTTGCCTCTTTGATGTCGATGTCATGACCTTAAACAAATAAATTATCGAATATATTACATGGATTAACGAGCAGTCCATATTGTCATCATCCCTCGTAATATGGACCACTAGACCATATTTGAAACCTCACTATGGGTCCATAATAAACGCTACAGCTATTTGAGCGTTAAAAAAATAACAAAAATTATAGGTATGACTTACAGTTGCACATTATATCAAGAATATTCCCTAACAAAACACTTTTTCTAAAATATGGAGATTCAAGAATAAGTTACTGTAATTAACGTAGTAATAATCTTACAAAACTCACCGTAAAATTACATTAAATGTGCCTGCTATTTCAAAATGGCGATCACGGACATGTAGCAACGTGGCAATCAACTGACAGAAGGGCGTGACGCCAGGGCATCGAAAGCGGCTAACTTCACTGCGACAGCAGTGACACCTTACGAAGTATTGTCGTGGTCCATATTATGTGCCTGGTCCATATTTAGGGAATTTACTCTATATATCAAAATGAGTTTTAATATCGTTATTTTATACTTTTTAGTGCAAACCCGTTTTGAAGTTGGTTTAACTTTTTTTTTAAATGTTATTATCTAGAAAGTTTGAGTAAATACAAACGATATAAATATAGGTGTACCTCCCAAATAAAGATTAACCAAAAAGGAGAAGTTGTTTCATGGCCAAACCTATTTTGGTGAATATTGGCAGAGGAGTAGCTTGAAACGCGGTTTCAACCGCGGTAAATATATACATAAGCCAGCTGACTTATGTATACATAGATTGATATGTGATAAGTTATTGTGAATGGAAAGTGTCTAAGTGAGTCTCAAGTTCTCAACTTAGCAAGCCAAATAGATCCCAATATTCATTATTTTTCCATAGACCTGACTGGTCAATATAAACTTTTTAGATACTGACAATGAGTTGACACCTTGTAAGGGACGTTAGAACTCTTCGGCCCCATTGGCCATCCGTTCAGCGCACTATGTGCCCTGCGCCCTTGCCCATTGCCACTTCAACTTGCCAATCCGATGGACTATGTTGGTGACCCTAGTTTGTCTACGAATCTCCTATCGTCTACGAATGAGGTTAGGTTAGGTCAGGTTTTTTTCCGATAACTAATATGGTTTCAGAAAAGAACGATCGACTGTTGATGCAGTCCATACTTACATAAACTTCTTAGTTACCATGTTAGACATTAAAAATAAATGTATTACAATATTCTGTATGTACCATCGACAAACTTCAAGCATGATCAATTTTTTAACCTTTTCGCTTGCAAGCAGTCATCATAGCTCGCCCCGCCCATTGTCAAGACAAAAGCCGCTATTGTGTAATTTCATTTGTTTTGACTAGTTTTATGATAAGCGCATTGTCCACTTGTATTGTCGACAACCAGGTAGTCGCTGGTCGCTGCACACAAAAAGTAGCCTTATGGTGGTCATGCTTGAACTTTGTCGATTGTACATGTTCTCTGATAGTCAGGAAAAATAATATTAAATATTTAGGTATCACTATCGATAAAGATCTTAATTTTCGAGACCACGTTTATAGCCTTCCGTTACAACTTAAAATTGTTGTAGATAAAGAAAATGAAAAGTACTTACCCTGTTCTGTGTCAATCCATATTATCGTAGTGCATCTCTTCATGAGGTGGTATTGCAAAGGCTTCCACGATACAGTTAGAATTAAAAATAGCCCAACGACTAATTTTAAAAACCAGTTTCTGTAAACCGCGATTTTATTCTACGGAGTTATTGTACAAAGAGGTTCAAGTGCTAACTCAGACAACTAGTTATACTTGCGATAATGCTTCGTCAGCATTCTCTTACGCCATAATGATATGAAAATAAGTAAGACAGAGCAGATCCAAGGAGAAGTTATATTGTCTGCCCCTCGCAGTGTAGGACATCATTTGCTCAGAAATACTTCCTCTTCATAAGCATAAAACTATATATTAATTATAATAATGAAGCCAAGAAATTAATAAATATACAAGGTAGTCATATCCACGGAATAGGTAAATAAGGATGGAAAGGTAATGTGGGCGTGGCAAGCGCGCCACAATTCGATGAAGTTATGATTCGAAAATCATAACTTGACTGACCGATTCATTCATTCACCGCATTTAGTGCGCTTCGTACTACTTCGGAGAACAGAGCTCTGCTTTATAATGCCGTGTTGTGCAATCATAAACATGACCAATGACTGTTAAGTTATGTATGTATTGCAAGTATGACATGTCGTGTAAGTGTGTGCAACCGGCGACAGCGGTTCTAGTACAAAAGTTCCTCAAAGGCCTTTCCAACCTTATTTACCTATTCCGTGGTCATATCGACCGTCAGGTCGATCATTAAATTTAAACACTATCATAATAAGTGCTTTAAAGACTATAACAGTCCAAACAAAAATATAAACTTCAAAAAAAGTAAATACCTTCGGAACGTAAACCAAATATGTACAACATCATTTTATCGTCATTGACCTCTAAGAAGCGCGACCTTGAACGCGGGCGATTCGCTTTCTTCGTCTCGCATAACGTGCTAGCTAGACAGAGAAATGGAGCAGTGTATGCTCGGGTCATTGTCCGACCTACTTTAGCCTTGTGAATTTATGAGTAAAATTGATACACCGAAAATTTATTACTGTGGCTTAACTACTCGATGGATTTCACTTATTTTTTGTATACGGTTTAAAACAACATGCATATTGTGTTGTAACTTGTAATGCATGCAACAACGTGATAAAGCTCGGTTTCATTTAATGATCGACTGTTTTCTCCACCTTGTATATTCCATGAAAAGATCTGAATGTAAGAAAGCATTGATTTCATGGTTTTTTTCTTGAGAAACTGATTATGTAGTAATAATTGAGATTGTGGTTGTAGACTTTCACACTCTCACACACACACTCACACACGCGCAATCTCACAAAACAGCCCTCGATGTATTCAACACCGTTGTATTTAACCTCATTGGTAAAAATATTTTATTATACCTGTTCTATACCTTCTTTCTTTTTATGAAGTACTTATAGGTTCTAATAATATAAGCTACTAGCTTCCGTCCCGCGGTTTCACCCGCGGTCGAGGGGATTTCCAATTTTCTTTATTTTTCTGTAAGAACCTTTTACAATGTAAAGTATTAGAAAACTTTAAAAAAAAGATGATAAAAATCAGTTAAGTCGTTCTCAATGGCGGGACTAAGGGAAATAGGGATTCATTTTTAGGGTTCCGAACCCAAAGTGTAAAAACGGGACCCTATTACTAAGACTTCGCTGTCTGTCCGTCCGTCTGTCTGTCTCCAGGCTGTATCTCAAGAACCGCGATAGCAAGACAGTTGAAATTTTCACAAATTAAATATTTCTGTTGCCGCTATAACAACAAATACTAAAAACAAAATAAAATAAATATTTAAGGACCCCATACAACAAACGCAATTTTTTGCTCTTTTATTTTTATATGGTAGTTCCCGTTGACCTAGAATCACGAAATTTGGCAAAAAGCAAGGTTTTGCAGCACAAATAATGGAAAAATTCCAAAAAATAAAAAAGTTGAAAATTAAAGGGTGTCCCCATACATACATAGTTATGCCAATTAATAAGGACCTCTGAGTTGTATGGGCGCTGATACAATCTAGAGGTCTAGCTTAATTGGCATTTCCCGTGATGGACGAACGATGGACGAAGTTTGTACGGAACCCTCGGTGCGCGAGTCCGACTCGCACTTGGCCGGTTTTTATATATTATGTACATTCTGTCAAAAAAGTATCGGGAATGGATGATTTGTTTATGGTTCCAATTTTTTTTTTTTTCTGTTGGATTGGGATAACTGTTTTCCATTTTGGCGCGCAGTTAGAACTAATAACACTGACTGACTGACTGATCTATCAACGCACAGCCTAAACCGCTGGGGTTAGGAACATAAAATTTTGTATACAAATTCCTTAAATAACGTAGGCATCCACTAAGAAAGGGTTTTTCAAAATTCAACCCCTATGGAGGTAAAATAGGGGATGTTCGATTGTATGAAACTTTGTCAATTTTAAAGATAAATCCATGAAATTTCGTATTTAGGTATATAGTTAAAAATAAAAAATTGATGTTTCAGGGTTTTTTGAAAATCACCCCATAAGGGTAGAAAAGGGGTGGCAAAGTTTGTATGGGAATCATTATTTTTCTGGTCAGATTTATTCGAAACTTGGTATTAATATTCTTCAACATATTAATGAAATAAATATTTTAGCGTTTTTTGAAATTCATTGCCTAAGGTGGTTAAAAGGGGTGCAAAAGTTATATGGAACGTCAATTTTTGGAATGAGTATGGAGGTACAGTTTGTAGGGATCGGGGCTTCTTTTTATAACGTAGGGTTAAAGAAAGAAAGTATTTTCCGACATTCAACCCCTAAGGGGGTAAAATTGGGGTTGTTTTTGAGATGTTTCCATAAAAAATGATATTTGGGCTCCTGGCTAAAAACTAAGTTTTTTTTTGTAGTATTTATGGAAATTCCACCCAAGGAGTGAAAATGGGGATTGTATAATGACACATCAAGTTGAGGCATCTATATCTTAGGAACTATAAAATCTACAAACATAAAATTTGGCAAGCAGGTTCTTTATAGGATGTGTATAAGAAAGAGATTTCCGAAATGAATCGAATCCCCTAAGGGGGGTAAAAGGAGAAATACAGTTTGACTGTAACTATTCAGTAGAAAGTAATTGGAATACCTATCTTGGTGTAAATATTGCTCGAAGCAGTTTATGAGTAGTGTATTTCAAGGTTTTGGCCGATTGTCTTGAAACTTGGTGTAAATACATAATGCCATAATGTATCATTACACACTTATGGGTGTATCTACTAAGACAGGAAATTCTGAAATTCAACCCTTAAGGGGGTAAATGAGGGAAATATAGTTTGTATGTAACTTTTTTGTGGAAAGTAGTTAGAACACGAACCTTGCGTAAATGTTATTCGGAGCAGATTATTATTATAGGTAGTTATTATTATTATCTTTCTCTTTTCAGCAGAAAAGGTGCAAAAGTTTGTATGGGAAAACATTTTTTTCGTGGTATGGAGTAGTTAGGGAGATACACTTTGTGTTTTTTTTTTTTTTTACTTTGTATAGGCTTGTGTTTGACCACAATCTCACTATGATAGGTGATGATATGGCCGAAGGTGGTAAGCACACAAAGCCTAGAAGGATCTGGCTCTCAAGTGCAGCTGCCAGAACACACCAATAGGTGTTTGGCGACAGATTTTCAACCTGAGGGTGGTAGCCAGCCAGGCGGGTACTACAAAGTACCCTACCACCGTGCTATGGTTTCCTTACGATGTTTTCCTTCACCGAAAGCTCAAGCTCATTGTAGGATTCGAACCCACGACCTTCGCCGCGGCGTCCGACGTCACTACCACTGAGCTATCATCGCCTTAAACCGCCTTTATGTGTGTACGGATTAAGGGTTCTTATGACGTAGGGATGTACTAAGAATGGAATTTTTAAATTCAAATCCTGAGAGGGTAAAATAGGGGATCGCAGGTGAAACCGCGGGGCGGAAAGTTAGTTTTCAATAATCACTTGGGTATGAAATATGTTGCCGCTCGGCTAGTCCCAAAAGACCTGAATTTTTTCCAAAAACTCAATCGCATAAGAGTCGCTGAGGAAATGCTAGTCAATTCCCACCCGACATTCATGAAACGCATTTTACTGGTGACGAGACGAGACCGATCGCGGTGTTGTGCACTCGGAATTCTTGCCGGAAGGTCAAACAGTAATTAAAGAATATTATTTGAGCGTTATGCGGCGTTAAGCAAATTCAACGAAACAGGCTAGATTTGTGGAAAATTCTTGGATTTTGCACCACGATAATGCGCCTTCGCACAGGGCCATCATAGAGAACGAATTTTTGACCGAAAACTCAACAAATATCATCGAGCAACCACCTTATTCACCAGATTCACGAGATGTCGGCTCCAGCCGAGTTCTTTCTTTTCCTAAACTCAAATGACCACTTCGTAGCACCCGTTTTCATTCGGTAGAAGACATAAAGGAGAAATTCGCGGCGAGAACTGAACTCAATTCCGGAAAAATTTTTTTGATGATTGGATTATTCGTTGGCGTAAATGTATCGTTTCTGAAGGCAAAGCATACTTTGAAGATAAAATAACTTTGGATGAATAACTAACATTTTAGATCAATTCGATCGTGTATTATTGATCGTTTTGTTGTCTTGTTGTTTTTTTTTTCATCTTTTGTGTTTATGTGTATTATATTTCTTTAAAAATTGTTAAAAATTTAATGGAAAAAGCCAACATTGTCAGATTGTCCAAAAAAAAAATATATAAAAAATGAAACCTTGCTGAGTTTCTTGCCGGTTCTTCTCAGTTGAAGGCGACTTCCGAATCGGTGGTAACTTCAGTAGTTTCGACGTTCA
The DNA here is from genome assembly GCA_951216915.1 of Tetheella fluctuosa. Taxonomy (NCBI): domain Eukaryota; kingdom Metazoa; phylum Arthropoda; class Insecta; order Lepidoptera; family Drepanidae; genus Tetheella; species Tetheella fluctuosa. The sequence goes on along the minus strand of OX578213.1, from coordinate 13,882,801 downwards.
TAAGTGCCCTCTTAGGGCCTAAACTGAATAAATGGCTTTGACTTTGACTTTGTTTACCGGTACTTTCTTGACAGAGTAGTAGGTATACAATATATTATGTAAGTACCTACATTTTAATGATAATTGAATATTATTCCTTAGTTTTTTTTTTTTTTTACTTTTTATAGGCTTGTGTTTGACCACAATCTCATTATGGTAGATGATGATGTGGCCGAAGGTGGTAAGCACACAAAGCCTTGAAGGATCTGGCTCTCAAGTGCAGCTGCCGGAACACACCAATAGGTGTTTGGCGACAGATTTTCAACTTGAGGGTGGTAGCCAGCCAGACGGGTACTACAAAGTACCCTACCACCGTGCTATGGTTTCCTCACGATGTTTTCCTTCATCGAAAGCTCAAGCTCATTGTAGGATTCGAACCCACGACCTTCGCCGCGGCGTCCGACGTCATTACCACTGAGCTATCATCGCCTCAAATTGCATTACATTGGTCTGTTACGTTAAATGTAAGTTTTTATAAAATAATAAAGTAATATGTATTTCAGCTATCTGTTTTACAAGTAGGTACCTACTGCTTAGTTTGGGTGTGGGATTATTATAATTTAAAAAAAATACGAGCAAAAATACTTACGATCCGTTTAGCGCAGTTTTCAGTTCCGCTTTCCAGTCGACTTTAATTCTTTTCGTTTCACACATTAAATCGAAAGCGTAGTTCATATTTACGTCGACAGACGACGTTCGCGACGAGGCATGCGGCCTCGTCGCGTTTTATCTCGTTTAGTTATGATAATAATAAAGCCGCAAGGCAGCTTGTGACGAGCTGTTGGTAAGGAGCGACACCACGGACCCGTAACCTCCCGGGGGAGACCTATACCCCGCCTACAGCTTGCCTTCACTGGCCGGTCTTATAGAAAATTAGAGAGCGCGAAACGGTGGAAGCGGGGAAACCCACTCACGAGTTTACTCGTAAAACCGGTGCACACCTCTCAACACCCTTAGCTGCTGACACTACAATGAGCCCCGTTGTCCACGTCTTGAGTTCATTTTTAAAAGGGGCGCTGCGTTGATAATTATCTTATGTAATTGTATCTTCATAGGCCAATAAAGTGAAACCGCACACGTTATATACAGAGTATACAGTTGTCAGTAGCAGTACCCTGAGTGCAAAGAACCGACGCCAGCAGACACCCACCTATTATACGCGTCCTCAGTCAGTGCTGTGGTGGAATGTGCACAGCGCCTCTCGCGGGATACTTATGGAACTAATTTCCCTCACATCAAATCTAAGCAACGCGAACGTAAGCGCGACAGCAGGCGCCAACCAGAGCCAACTCTTCACACCCAGGACACTACCAGTAGAAAATTTACATGAGTAAAACCTATGAAAACTATACCTCGTAGTACATTAACATTAGCTTAGTTTTGACCATATAACTTGGTTTAAGTTTCTTTTGAACAAAGCAGGTGAGGTTGCAAAGCATTCAAGTTCAGAAAAATTGTTATTGAATAATTTTGCGATTCTGTGTAGTGCGCGCTCACCAGGGTTCAAATTCAATTTCAAAATTTAAATTCAAAAGTTTCTTTATTAAATGAACTCATTACAAGTATTTTTAATCGTCACTTGTTCCAATAATAGATAATGTATATTTCTTTTAAATTAGGTATGCACTTAGAAGTAGGTATAAAGTATAATTTACAAATTTTATATTATAACAATAGCATGCGGAGCGAACAATTCATTCAAATGCGTTCTTATCATCTATAAAATCAAAAACTTTATAGTACCCTTTCTTAGATAACTTCTGTTTTACTATCTTCTTAAATCTATGTACAGATAGTTCTTGGATTTCTTTGGGTACTTTGTTATAGAAACGTATACATTGCCCTTTGAAAGAGTCTTTTACTTTGCTGAGCCGAGTTACAGGTACAGCAAGCTTGTGCTTATTTCTAGTGTTCAAACTATGAATGTCGCTGTTTTTAGGAAAGTTATGTATGTTTTTACGAACATAAATAAGATTTTCATATATGTACTGTGACGACACTGTCATTATATTAATGGATTTAAACATATCTTTAAGATAAAACTCTAGCTTAAGTTATATATTGCGCGAATAGCCCTCTTATGCAGTATAAACATTCTATTGATGTCGGCACCACTACCCCAAAGGAGGATGCCGTAAAACATCAAACTGTGAAAATAACTAAAGTAAACTAATTTTGCCGTAAATTCATCAGTGAGAGAACGAATTTTCTTCACTGCAAAAGCTGCAGAACTAAGTCTATTCACCAGATTACAAATATGTGGCCCTCGTTGTAGCTTATAATCTGTGATAGAGTGATACCTAGGAATACGGTAGTTTCAACGAGATTCAGTTTTTCGCTTTTAATAACAATATTTGCGTCTGAATGTCTTACATTGGGTAGACTGAATCTAATACACTTGGTTTTTTTCTCATTTAGCAATAAATTGTTAACAGTAAACCAATCAACAACAACTGAAAGAGCATTTAATTTCACACAATGTTTTTTTTCTACAAGGTAAGGTAAGTCGTTGATGTAAATGAGAAAAAGAAAAGGTCCAAGGATTTAACCTTAAGGGACGCCCATAGTTACTAATGACCCAGGAGATATTTTCCCATTAACATCAACCTTGTGAATTCTATCACACAAGTATGAATTCATAAGATTGAGTGCAATATCACTAATGCCATAGTGGTGTTCGTTTTACAAGGAGTAGGTGCGAACAAATAACGTTTACGGGTCTCTCGTATTGAATGTGCACGATATGGTATATGAATGTATATTTGGTCAACAAGTTCGGTGCAATCATATTTGTCATGGCAGATATTAAATAATACCATTTAATCAAGGAGCAATCTTCTTGACTTGAGTGTAAATAAGGAAAAATTATTTAAAAATACGTTGTAGGGGGAATTGGAGCGAAAACAGCGATAGTACACTGAACTCAAAAACTTAGATTCGACTTGATTGTGATATTTAGCATACAGAGGATTCCAAACAGAGGTGGCGTACTCTAGTTAGATCTTATTAAAGACTTATAAAGTTGAAGATAGGATTCAGGTCGCTTAAAGGGCACACAAGTTCGCATAACGAAACCATACAACTTATAGGCTTTATTAACTATATGATTTATATGAACATCAAAGTGAAGTTTTGAATCCATCAGTATTTCTAGGTCTTTTATCATGATTACTTTTTCTAGTGAGGTAGAATTCAGTGTGTAAGTGAAATTTATGCAGCTAATTTTCTTTGTGAAAGTGATAGACTTGCATTTACTTAGACTAAGATGTAGTTTGTTTGCTATGCAGTAGTTAGAAAGGCGATTCAAATCGTCCTGTAGTTTGTTATAGTCGTCAAGAGTTACAATGTCACGAAAGATTTTGAGATCATCAGCGTAAAGAAGAAAGCGGGAATGTTTAAAGCAGCTATTGATGTCGTTAACAAAAATTACAAAAAGCAAAGGACCTATTATTGAACCTTGAGCTACCCCTGAGGTGACTTTGATGACATTGGAGGTGAATCCATTGATGGCAACTCTTTGCGTTCTGTTTTTAGCATAAGACAAAAACCATCTCAGCAAGTTTCCGCGTATCCCATTAAATGCAAGTTTCTGTAGAAGCATGTCATGGTTCATTTTATCGAAAGCCTTGCAAAAATCAGTGTATGCCTACTGAGTCCACCTGCACACGATTGTCCATACTTTGGAATAGAAAATTAGTATAAAGGATAAGATTAGTCACAGTAGAACGCTATATATTTATTATACAGAATGGCGACGACCTAATCACAATAACTCATACAGTAGCATCCACTAGTTGCTCTATAATAGTATTAATATAGTAAAAAAAGAAATTCCAATAAAAAAAAACATTTTTCGAACGTGTATTTTTATACTCTGTTCAATAGGTGATAGACATTATGTATAATGCCCGAGCAATTTAATTATTTCACTAGTTATTAGCACATTGCCCTCTCAAAATGGTTATGTTTCAAAATGTCCACACTTTATTATATGTTATACCTATTGGTGATTTTTTAGTCACTGGCAATACTTTCAGGGGTGGAAGTACTCATCAATTCAATCATTTAAAAATGCCGTATAAAAACAAAAAATTGCTATCCTCAAGTATCGTTCTCTATTCATGGTATAGTTTGAGCAGTCATACTCACTAAAAGGTCCCTACTTGCGGCGGCGTCGTGTGGCGGGTCGCTCACTTCCCTACAATATGGCGAGGAGAGCGATGGCTGTCACATGCGTCAAACTTATGAACAGGTGTCGCTTGCGGGGGCTGGTCAGCTTAAACTTTTACTATCGTGAGTGGAGAGCATTGCTATTGTGATATATTTATGTAAGTCATATCCATAGATTTAAGTATTAACAATAAGTGTAAAATAGTATTGAGATATTATTGTAATATTTATAATAACATAGATTTTAATAAGGTATAGAATATATATTGTAGTATGAATAAGATAAGTAGGTATAACAAAATCAAACAATTATTGTAAAAAAAAAACAATATTATACTGTATTTGCGCGACAACATAGATGTTGTAAGATTACCAATAACAATAATATAACTTAATCTAAAAAGAGTACGGACCACGAGTCTGTAGAATGAAGATTACTTTTAATAAAAAAAATATATAAAAAGTACTCATCAATATGAACAACTTTTATTATTGTCCTACCTGTTATGAGTAGGTAACGTCACTATTGTTATGGAACATCACTAGACCGAGAAGGCGGGCTGTAAAGATGGCGTCCTATCCGCGGCTAAGATAACTCTCGAAAGGTACTTCATTAATTAATAAAACACAAGTTTAATTGAACAGTCTTATTATTTACTATATAATACACTGATCAAAACACTACGTATTTAACAATCAATTGGAGAATAAGTAGAATAAGTAATAGAAATAGTAATAGAAGCCATAGTCGAGCCATAGGACACTGTTGCAGCGGATCAACCGTTATAAATAGTCCTTATTTTATATACCGTGCTTCTGCTATTGTGAGTAAATTAGGCGCTTACTTTTAATATATTTTATGCCGACGTCATTTTTATAGGTACTTACGTACCTCACTTAGATTTAGCTTCTTGCTTCAATATACGATTTAACTACGTGCTATTAGATTTTCTCATTTTAAAAACCCCTAAAATTACCTAAAATATCCTCATCAGCGCCCACATGGTCCTTGCAACCCGGATAAATATTGGATATTATCAGCGCAAGTGGAAAACTGAAGATATTTAATTAATTCAAGAAGTGGTGCATAAGTAAATGGAGTGGAGAGATCTACTGAAATCACAGGTCTAAAAGGAAAATCAAGTGGAATATCATTCCTATATTTTACTGCAATTAACGGTAAATAAATAACCATCAACATAATTAATTAGGTGTATTACATTGCATTAGGTTGAATTATATAATTTTTTATCATAAACTACAATAGTTAACCGTGCTTAATTACTACAGTACAGTAACAGTATAGTTACATTAGTTAACTATTATATTATGATTATTTCAAACCTTTATTATATTAGCATTGTAAAATCATTATAAAATCTGCCTATAAATATGTATTAGTTCATTTTGTGTAGATTTATATAGTAAAATTATCAATAGGTACTAATTCTGTAAGAAATTGTACCTACAGTTAAATTATTTCTTACAATTTATATTCAATTACCGAACGTGACCATTACTATACCTTTTATATCTAATAAGCAACAACAAATTATCATAAACTGTCTATGTACATTGTAAAATTAAACGAATATCTGTTAAACTAAACTTTAACATCAATACTTAACCTGTAAGTATACACATTGGTCAATTCTATTGTTGTAAATTTCAGGTCTACGGCACTCGTCTCTCATAATGACCGATATAAAGGAACTTAAAAGGAAACGGGGCAGTTGTAAAGGGGGATTAACAGCATTCGGTACTTATTTATCAACTTTAAACATTTCTGAACCAAGTGCTTGTCAGGTAATGGAGTTACAACTGCGTATCGATAAATTAGAGAGCTTGTACGAGGAATTCAATGAACTTCAAATACAATTAGAATGCTTAACTGATAATCTTGAAGCCGAGACACTGGAAAGAACTAATGTTGAATCTCAGTATTACAGTTTATTAGCTAAGGGTAAAAATATGATGAATACATTTTCAGATCAAGATGACACTAAATCGAATCGTAGTAGTTCTAAGCACCAGCTGGTCAAATTGCCTACTATTAATTTGTCAAAATTTTCTGGCTCGTATGATAACTGGCTTGAGTTTCGCGACACCTTTTCCAGTCTGATTCATGACAATGACGACATAGACGATATGAACAAGTTTCATTATCTGAGGTCGTCCTTGGAAGGATCGGCTGCTGTTGTTATACAATCGATTGAGTTTTTATCTCAAAACTACACCTTAGCATGGGAACTTTTATGTGAGAGGTTCGACAATAAGCGACTATTGATCCAAAATCACGTAACAGCATTATTTAATCTCGAACCGATTACAAAAGAATCTTCATTAGCTTTAAAACGTATAATAGATCAAGTAAATAAAAATATTCGAGCATTAAGTACATTAGGCGAACCTGTTCACAGCTGGGATACACTGTTAATTTATATAATTAGTCATAAATTGGACATCAAAACATTCCGTGAGTGGGAGGAGTGTAAAGGTCACTTTGATAAAGGTAAAACAATAACTTTTGCCCAATTCATGGATTTTATGCGTAATCATGCTGATTTAATTGAAACATTGGAATTGTCACGTCATACTACCACAAATAATAATAATTCAAACACTTCATGTAAGCACAGTTCCAAACTTAAGTCTATGTTTTCATTGGATAAGAGTAATTCATCCTCCTATAGTTGCCCGAAATGTAACGGCGATCATAACCTTAACACTTGTCCACAATTTTTAGCATTAAGTATTGGCGATAGACTGTCGTTACTTGCTAGTTATAGGGTGTGTTTTAATTGCTTTCGTCGTGGTCACTATCCTAATAATTGCAAAAAAACTGGTTGCAAAATATGTAAGCGCAAAACATCACACACTTATTCATAACATTGATTATAAACCTAATGCTAATAAACCATTGAGTGATCTCGCGACAAGCAATAACAATAGCGGACGAGTCGACCAGGCGATGACGTCATCCGCCGCCTGCACACGGACAACCACAGCCGCTGATAAAACTCAAATTGCATTTTCAGCTAGCGTTAACTTGAAATCACATTCGTGCAACTCAGGCGAGATCTTGTTGTCGTCTGCATTGATTAGGTGTTACGATGTTAATAATAAGGAACACTTCGCACGCGCATTGCTTGATTCCGGGAGTTCGGCATGTTTAATGACCGAGAAATTATTTAACACACTCAACTTACCCACTATTAACACGGATAGGTTTATACAGGGAATAAATTATTCGATATCGTCAGTACAAAAAATGTGCCGAGATCACATTGAGTCCATGTATGAATCTTATTCAGACAATGTTATATGTTTTGTTTTACCTACGATAACGGATAATATTCCCGCTAGACAGGTACATTTAAATATCCCCTCAAATTTACATTTAGCTGATCCCTACTTTCACACGCCAGCTTCCATTGACATGATTATAGGAGCTGACGTATTTTGGAATTTATTAGGATCGGAACGGATTGCATTAGGTGATCAAAAACCAACACTTTATCAAACCAGACTTGGCTGGCTGGTTTGTGGTCCATTAAACGACGGCCATAACGTGTTTTCACAATCCTTTCCAATTAAGTGTAACTTTTCAAATATGAAAACTGATGATGTAGATAATATACAAAACCAATTAACGCGTTTTTGGCAGATTGAAGAAGTCTGTCGTCAATCTTCTACTTACTCAGCTGAAGAAAAGTTATGCGAAGAACATTTTATTAAAAATACCTCACGCTTAGATGATGGCCGATTTTGCGTTAGGATTCCATTAAAGGAATCATTGAGTGTTTTAGGTGACTCATATAATCGCGCCAAGCGATATTTTCTTTCCTTAGAGCGTCGAAATCAAAATCAACCTCCACTGGATAAAATGTATAAGGACTTCATGTCTGAGTACATATCATTAGGTCATATGTCGGAGTGTAATATTGATGGCGATGTTCAGTCGTATTTTTTCATAGAATAGTTCAACTACAAAATTACGTGTAGTATTTAACGCTAGTGCACCTACCACCTCTGGCGTATCTTGTAATCAAATCCAGATGGTAGGCCCTACCGTTCAAGATGATCTTACAGCTATACTTCTCAGATTTAGGATATACAAGTATGTACTCGCTGCGGATGTCGAGAAGATGTACCGACAAATATCCGTACATCCATCTGACAGACACTTACAGAAAATCATCTGGCGTGACAGTGTGTCTAATCCGATTAAGGTGTATAACCTAAACACAGTTACGTATGGTACTGCCAGTGCTCCTTTCCTCGCCACTAGATGCCTCAAACAAGTTGGTCTTGAATGCAAAGATCAAAGGATCGCGGATGTCATCATCCATGATTTTTACGTAGATGATCTTTTGACAGGTGGAGATCAACTTGAGGAAGTTCACATGTTGCGTCATTGCGTAACTGATGCTCTAGCTTCCGCTTCTATGCCTTTGCGGAAATGGAAGTCTAACGAGCCCACCTTAATTTCGGAACAGTCCAATCAGACTCCCTTCGATTTAAATATGGAAGGTGACGCCCTGAATAAAACTTTAGGATTGAGCTGGAAAACGCAATCTGATGAACTATGCTTTCCTATAACGGTTCCTGAGAAGATAGAAAACACAAAGCGAGAAATGCTAGGAGTTATTGCTCGGATTTTCGATCCTTTAGGGCTATTGGCACCATGCGTAATACGCATGAAGATGCTGCTTCAAAAGCTTTGGCTCGATAAGTTGGCTTGGGATGAGCAATTGTCAGTTGAAGTCAGCAAAGCATGGGCTAATATAATTCTAGTTTTACCTGCACTTAATAATATAAATATACCTCGCCGCGTTGTCTGTGATTCTTATGAACGGCTGGAATTTCATATTTTTACTGATGCTTTAGAATTAGCTTACGGTGCATGTTTATATATTCGTAGTGTTGACAAGGAAGGTAAGGTCGAAGTACATCTTTTAATGGCCAAAAGTCGTGTTGCTCCTCTCAAACCTCTAACCATACCGCGACTGGAGCTCTGTGCTGCTGTGATTGGAGCGCAGTTATATCAACGGGTCGCTAATGCATTTCGAACGCAGGTCTCGAGTGTTGCATTCTGGACAGACTCCATGATTGTGTTAGGTTGGCTTAAAATGCTGCCTATTAAACTAAATACTTTTGTACGCAATCGTGTAGCCAAAATTTTAGATGAAACCAGCTCACACAGGTGGAGACATGTACCAACACTCAAAAATCCCGCTGATTTATTATCACGAGGTGTTGAACCTACCACTATGCAAACGCTAGATCTGTGGTGGTTTGGTCCATCCTTTTTGAAAGAAGATGATACTTTCTGGCCAACTACATGTGATAGCTCTGGTATATTACCCGAGATAAAAACCAATGTTTCAATTAATGTTGATCACCGTAGTAATTTGAACATAATAGAATTTGAACGTTTTTCAAATTTAAAGAGACTGCAGCATAGTATCTGTTACGTAATTCGTTTCATTAATTATTATGTATATAAAAAACGCCCTGTGAACATTTCGCATTTTTTTACAGACGAATTAAAAAATTCATTAAATATTATAATTATTCAGTCGCAAAAGGAATCGTTTCATGAATACAATTATTGCTTAGTAATAAAAAATTACCTCATAAAAATAGACTCCTTAAGTTAAATGTATTTGTTGATGCAAATAAAATCATGCGAGTTGGTGGTAGATTAGATAATTCAGAATATTCTTATGACAAAAACATCCAATTTTATTACAGTCCACTCATCATTTTGCTAAACTTTTATTTAGATATGAGCATTTAAAATTAATGCATGCTGGTCCGCAACTGTTGCTGGCCACTATACGTGAGACATTTTGGCCCTTAGGCGGCCGCAACTTAGCTAGAGCTTGTTATCGGCAATGCATTCGCTGTCAGCGTCTAAAGGGACAGACTGTCGTCCCGCGAATGGGTCATTTGCCATCGAGCAGACTGTCACCAGCAGACTACCCTTTCCAGAACGTAGGCGTTGATTATGCAGGCCCTATTAATTCAGTCAGTCGTCAAGGTCGAGGAAGTAGACTAATAAAGGTGTACATTGTTATTTTTGTATGTTTTACTACAAAAGCATTACACATTGAGTTAGTGGGCGATTTGACCAGCAATAATTACATTCAAGCTTTACGTAGATTCATGTCTCGACGAGGGAAACCTCTTAATATGTATTCCGATAACGGAACTTCATTTGTAGGAGCCTATAATGATTTTTCAAAGTTCTTAAAGAACAGTTGTGACTTCATAGCTGAAAGCGTGGCGCATGACGGAATTAATTTCCACTTTATACCTGCCTACGCTCCACATTTTGGTGGTCTTTGGGAAGCGGGTGTTAAATCGACCAAACATCATTTAGTTAGAGTGTTGGGAAATTGTAACTTAACCTATGAAGAGCTTAACTCAACTTTAATACAGATTGAGGCTATTTTAAATTCACGACCACTTACTCCTTTGTCGTCGAGCGTAGAAGATCTTCAACCTCTCACTCCAGGTCACTTTTTGATCGGAAGACCACTCACTTCTCTGCCAGTAAAGGACCTCCGCGACCACTCTACACATCATCTTTCGAGGTATCAACGAATTGAGCAGCTTCGACAGCACTTCTGGGAGAGGTGGAACAAAGAATATGTTTCGGAGCTCCAACTGAGAGTCAAATGGCATAATAATAATGATTCGTTGAAGCTGAACACTCTTGTCGTTATTAAGGAGGACAATCTGCCGCCATTGAAGTGGAAGATGGGTCGTATCGTAGCTCTTCACCCTGGCAAAGACCAAATCTGCAGGGTCGTTGATGTCAAGACAGCCACAGGAATAATAAGAAGAGACTTTTCCAGAATATGCCCTTTATTTGAAGATTGTTGAAAGGAACCTTTCAACGGCCGGGGGCATGTTGCAGCGGATCAACCGTTATAAATAGTCCTTATTTTATATACCGTGCTTCTGCTATTGTGAGTAAATCAGGCGCTTACTTTTAATATATTTTATGCCGACGTCATTTTTATAGGTACCTACGTACCTCACTTAGATTTAGCTTCTTGCTTCAATATACGGTTTAACTACGTGCTATTAGATTTTCTCATTTTAAAAACCCCTAAAATATCCTCATCAGCGCCCACAGACACGATTTTTTGAAGATTATTTGACAGAAATGGAAATAGACTTACACTATGGCTTCTATTTCCATTTCTGTCAAATGATCTGCAAAAAATCGTGCCCTAGCGTTATCTAGGATATCTCGGTAAGCCTGAAAAATAAAATATACATTTAGTTCGGCTTTCACAACAAAAGAACACATACGGGATGTTTACCTAAATTAAAAATTCAGGTAACGTATAAGTTGATGTTTTTAAGGAATTGACAAAAGTTAAGGCGACGCCTTGAAGATTTTGAGGAATCCGATTTTTCTCAACAATGACTGAAGCGAACTGATTGAATTTTAGATTTTTTTAAATAAAATTTACAAATTTAGGCGTGCAATTAATACAAAATAGAAATTAAAGTTTAGTCATAATTAGTACTTGCTTTGGTTTTGAATTGAATATTTTAATATATGATTGACAAAAGACAAAGAATGACTCAAACAAACTATTTTCTTAAGGTGACGCCGCGTTAAGCTTAAAAATCTGAAATTCAACGTGCTGCCCCCTACTATAGCGACCTCCTAGAAAACCCGCGTAAACGGAACGGGCGTATGCGACAAAATGGTTTTTATTGTTTAATTTAAAAACTACAAATATATTTCATAAAACCTAAGTACAATTTATAGTATCAGTTTCAATTAATATATGTAGAAATTTTGGAACCTCAAATCGATCCTCAATGCCGGTAAAATTGGAATCTCTTATTTTAAAGAGGTCTTTTTGATTAATTATTTTGTGTTATAAAAGTTAACCAATCGTGTTATGCAACTTACAAAATAAAGTCAAAGACATGATGAATTCTTACAATAAATTTCAGTTCATTCGCTTCAGTCATTGTTGAGAAAAATCGGAATCCTTGCAACCAAAATCTTCAAGGCGTCGCCTTAACTTATTGGCAATTTATTTATTCAGATTATTATGAAATTACTGTTGTTTTCAAAATTTATTAAATCACATTATAATATACTAAATAAAACGTTCCCGGAATTATTAATATCCAAGCTCATCGAGGTTTCGGGAGACCGACGGGCTGGGAGCTTTTTCTGCCAACGCATAAGCTTGGCCATCCAAAAAGGGAACACTGCCAGCCTGTTGGGAACCTTGCCTATCGACAGCAGCGAGGGCTTTGAGGACGTTTTATATCATAGTTTGTATTTTATATATTTAGTTATTTTATGCTATAATTTTAAAATTAATATATAATTTAGCGTGACTTTTTTCAGAAATAAATTATGAAGGGTAGTGCTATAATTTTAAATTAAAATAACTTTGAAACTCAAATACCTACTTATGTATATTTTCTTTAAATTTAAAACCGTAAAATACCTAGTCACCTCTCTGATTTCAACCTATATATAATATAAGCTGTCTCAAAAGATTGTTTAAATTTGATGTTTTTGTATTATAAAAATACACAGATTCAGTATAGGAATGATTAGGAGTACAGGGAGCGCAAGTTCAGGGAGCAAACCTTTGGGCAGGCGCACCCGTTATCAACTTGATCCACTTGTCTCAGTGCAAATGCGGGCCACTCGTATCGTTGACAATCTCGACCTCACTGGGGCGGTTTAGGACGTCTTAGCTTTTGGAGAGGTATAGTCTCGCTCAGTGTGTTCTACTGTCCATATCATGAGGAAAGTTCTGAAAAACTTTTTAACCTATTTTCACCATTCTACCATCGCACCGCTCCCCGACGATGTAGCGCTCATCCTCGTATCCTCGAGCCGCGACAATTGTCCACACAACGATTCAGTCGAACGTTCGTACTGCGGACTATTACGGAGTAACTATTTAGTAATCTCATTACGACACGCAGAAGACTCCGTAATGGCTGCCATTTAATAACGATTTTTTGTCTGAACTGCGCCAAAGAAGTCGGATTATTGCGAAGGCCACTTTAGATTTGAGATATCCCCATGAGAAAAAAACCGGTCAAGTACGGTACAACTACCCATTATACCGCCAAAATATTTTCTTTCACACAATAGCACAATTTTATTTATTTGCCTTGTTTGCGGTAGGTGCCAATTAAGCTAGACTTCTAAATTGTATGAGTGCCCTTACAACTCAGAGGGCTATCTTAATTGGCGACAACTATGTATGTATGGGGACACCCTTTAATTTTCAACTTTTTTTATTTATTTGAATTTTTCTTTTATTTGTGCTGTAAGACCTGGCTTTTTGCCAAATTTCGTGATTCTAGGTCAACGGGAACTACCATATGGGTTTTCGACCCAAAACCTATAGAGTACTTCCGGTTGACCTAGAATTGTCAATTACGGTAATTGAATATTAAGGTAAATTTTTGTAGGTTACAAGTTTTCGCGAAAATCTGAATTTGCCCATATATTTTTATCGTGTTGACTCAGGACCTAGATTTTTTTACACCTAATAGGACTATGGACTTCAGTATCTGATATAAATTTCAACTTCCTAGGTCCACCCGTTCCTGAGAAAATCGGTGGTGACACACGGACAGACGGACAAGAAAGTGATCTTATAAGGGTTCCTTTTTTTTACCTTTTGAAGTACGGAACCCTAAAAAGTATATATAAGGCATGGGGCGCAATTTATGTTATCTCTCTTGGAGAACAATTTGCGAGGAAAAACAAGAACTCGTAGCAGAGATTTATTGGAGGTATGTGACGTGGTTCTGTAGTGCTGAAACCATATTATGAAAGATTTCTACCGCACTTCAGATATGAAGCGTTTACACAGTTAGCTGATTAAAAATAAACTTTCTTTTGTGACAACTTGTATTATTAGGCAATCGACAAAATAATTAAGTTAATACGTACCATCATAAATTCCGTGAAGGAATTATTATACATATATATTAAATTTCCAATTTCCTAAAAAATAAAAGTATAAATTAGGCTAGTTACATGGTATTTTATATTGTTGGCTTTTTGATTTATTCTATTACACTTTCTGCCTATCTTATCCAAATTGACATACATGTATATAGGTATATGTCATGGACCAAGTGATTAATAGGAAATTGTGATTATAAACTTAATTATTTATCATTATGACACTAAAATCTCATCGTATTCAGAAACGACCCGAATATTTTAGGTTACAAGTGTATGGCAATCGCGGAGCGCATAGAGTGATCGCCATACACACCGATTTTCTCAAGAATGGGTGGACCTAGGAAGTTGAAATTTATATCAGATACTGAAGTCCATAGTCCCTATTAGGTGTAAAAAAAATCAAGGTCCTGAGTCAACACGATAAAAATATATCTGCAAATTTAGATTTTCACGAAAACTTGTAATCTACCAAAATTTACCTTAATTTTCAACTTTTTTTATTTTTCGGAATGTTTCCTTTATTTGTGCTGTAAGACCTTGCTTTTTGCCAAATTTCGTGATTCTAGGTCAACGGGAACTACCATATGGGTTTTCGACCCAAAACCTATAGAGTACTTCCGGTTGACCTAGAATTGTCAATTTTGGTTAAAAGCAAGGTCTTACAGCACAAGTAAAGGAAAACTTCCGAAAAATAAAAAAGTTGAAAATTAAGGTAAATTTTGGTAGGTTACAAGTTTTTGCGAAAATCTAAATTTGCCCATATATTTTTATCGTGTTGACTCAGGACCTTGATTTTTTTATACCTAATAGGGACTATGGACTTCAGTATCTGATATACATTTCAAATTCCTAGGTCCACCCGTTCCTGAGAAAATCAGTGGTGACATACGGACAGACGGACAAGAAAGTTATCTTATAAGGGTTCCTTTTTTTACCTTTTGAAGTACGGAACCCTAAAAAGTATATATAAGGCATGGGGCGCAATTTATGTTATCTCTCTTGGAGAACAATTTGCGAGGAAAAACAAGAACTCGTAGCAGAGATTTATTGGAGGTATGTGACGTGGTTCTGTAGTGCTGAAATCATATTATGAAAGATTTCTACCGCTGATATGATGCGTTTACACAGTTAGCTGATTAAAAATCAACTTTTTTTGTGACAGCTGGTATTATTAGGCGATCGACAAAATAATTAAGTTAATACGTACCATCATAAATTCTGAATGTCTATAATTATGATCCATAAATGCATTCCTTATATCCTAAAAAATAAAAATATAAATTAGGCTAGTTACATGGTATTTTATATTATTGGCTTTTTGATTTATTGTATTACACTTTCTGACTATCTTATCCAAATTTATATATATGTTAGTAGGTATATGTCATGGACCAAGTTATTAATAGGAAATTGTGATTATAAACTTAATTATTTATCATTATTACACTAAAATCTCATCGTATCCAGAAACGACCCGAATACTTTAGGTTACAAGTGTATGGCGATCGCGGAGCACATAGAGTGATTGCCATACACACCGATTTCTTCAGGAATGGATGGACCTAGGAAGTTGAAATTTATATCAGATACTGAAGTTCATAGTCCATATTAAGTGTAAATAAAATCAAGGTCCTAAGTTAACACGATAAAAATATATGGGCAAATTTAGATTTTCGCGAAAACTTGTATCCTACCAAAATTTACCTTAATTTTCAACTTTTTTTATTTTTCGGAACTTTTCCTTTATTTGTGCTGTAAGACCTTGCTTTTTGCCAAATTTCGTGATTCTAGGTCAACGGCAACTACCTTATGGGTTTTCGACCCAAAATCTATAGAGTACTTCCGGTTGACCTAGAATTGTCAATTTTGGTAAAAAGCAAGGTCTTACAGCACAAGTTAAGGAAAAATTCCGAAAAATAAAAAAAGTTGAAAATTAAGGTAAATTTTGGTAGGTTACAAGTTTTCGCGAAAATCTAAATTTGCCCATATATTTTTATCGTGTTGACTCAGGACCTTGATTTTTTTACACCTAATAGGGACTATGGACTCCAGTATCTGATATATATTTCAAATTCCTAGGTCCACCCGTTCCTGAGAAAATCGGTGGTGACATACGGACAGACGGACAAGAAAGTGATCTTATAAGGGTTCCTTTTTTTACCTTTTGAAGTATGGAACCCTAAAAAGTATATATAAGGCATGGGGCGCAATTTATGTTATCTCTCTTGGAGAACAATTTGCGAGGAAAAACAAGAACTCGTAGCAGAGATTTATTGGAGGTATGTGACGTGGTTCTGTTGTGCTGAAACCATATTATGAAAGATTTCTACCGCTGATATGATGCGTTTACACAGTTAGCTGATTAAAAATTAACTTTTTTTGTGACAGCTTGTATTATTAGGCGATCGACAAAATAATTAAGTTAATACGTACCATCATAAATTGTGCATTCCTGTAATTATAATTTGTGAAAGCATTCATTATTTCCTAAAAAATAAAAATATAAATTAGGCTAGTTACATGGTATTTTATTATATTGGCTTTTTTATTCTATTACACTTTCTGACTACCTTATCCAAATTTATATATATGTTAGTAGGTATATGTCATGGACCAAGTTATTAATTGGAAATTGTGATTATAAACTTAATTATTTATCATTATTACACTAACATCTCATCGTATTCAGAATCGACCCGAATACTTTAGGTTACGTATGGCAATCGCGGAGCGCATAGAGTGATCGCCATAAACTACGTGGTTTTTTTTTATTGCCCTCTCATCTTGGCCAATTTATCAAAATGCCCGCGCATTATGTATAATGCCCAATTAATCACTTAGTCCATAACATAATGTACAACGTGTTCCTTTTGATATCCCATAACTCAAGGGTATTAACCAAGACCTATGTTAATGAATCAACTGGCATATCAATTATTTTTATATTTTTTCTAGGGTTCCGTAACCGAAGGATCCAAATGGAGCCCTATTGCTATTGTCACTCATGTGTCCGTCTGTCAGTCACACAGGTTTTACAGCCAAACGATGGGACCTACAGGCTGGCACTAAGTATCCTACCACCGTGCTATGGTTTCCTCACGATGTTTTCCTTCACCGAAAGCTCAAGCTCATTGTAGGATTCGAACCCACGACGTTCGCCGCGGCATCCGACGTCACTACCACTGAGCTATCATCGCCTTATAATTTGATTATGATTGATGTGATCTTCGAAACTATGTCTTTTTGGGACACTTGATCGAAGACTTTTTATATTATTTTTACTTATAGCATTATAATTTTAGAGTTATGGGACATCAAATTCAACTTCATTTTCAATGTTCTGTGTTCAATTTCAACCTGTCACCCTGCATACAGGGTAACAGGTTGAACGAGGAATACACTTACAGGGGTGAAAAAACTCATTAATATTATCAATTTTACCATGGGGACTCATATATCTAAGAAAAATATGTAATTTTTTTGCTGAATACTTTCATTACTTTAAGTTATCCCTTGGTCAACCTGTATAAAAATTAATGTTTGATTGTTAGTAACGTATGCGTTCCAACCATCAAGTGGGATAAAACTTTGAAAGGGTGTTGTAAACACGCGCGCATAGGTTTCTGACATCGAAAAAAAAACATTGCATCACTACTAAAAACTATTACTATTATATTTTTGAAAGACAACATAGGTAGGTAGGAAGTTGGTGATGGGTATTATGGGTATAAATAAATAATTTGAAAAAAATCTTTAATTTGTAAAATTCAAATAGGTACAATTTGACATAATTATATTAATTGATAGCAATTTATACCAATGATTTCGTTTGGTAGATATATTGGCAATAGTTTTACATGAGACGGGCCGGTTAGCGAAGCCTAGGTTTTTAGGTTAGCCAAAGTTAGCAAGTCATTCCTTGGTAATTGCGTTCGTTTTTATAATAAAATACCTAACTCGGTAACCAAGATGACCGATTTTAAATTCAAATTTTACGTAAAGAAAGTTTTGAAGGAAAAGGCTTATTACAAGGTAGCTCAATATATTGCACAGGTGCACTTCGCATATTGTTTATTTTATTTTATTTTTTTAGTTTTAGCCATTATGTAGCGTATTCGCTATTATTTAATGAGAACTTGTTTGCGTTACATTTTATTATTTACTTGGTATTGGTATTTTTCTTTTCGATTTAATTGTATATTGTATTGTACATTTTGCTGTTATTGAAAAAATATGGCCAATAGTCAGATTATAAAAAAAAAAGAAAAATATATATAAAAAATGTAACCTTGCTGAGTTTCTTGCCGGTTCTTCTCAGTTGAAGGCTGATTTCCGAATCGGTGGTAGCTTCAGTAAATTCGACCTTCATAAGTGCCCTCCTAGGGCCTAAACTGAATAAATGGCTTTGACTTTGACTTTGACTAGGTTTAAATATTATGACTACTAAGTCACAGGTTGTGGTTTCGATCCCTACCCAAGACAGACATTTGTGCATTTGAACATGTCTCAAATTAATTATCAATCTAATCGTACTGCCCAGGAACGTGAAAGACAGACCCGTGAAGCGCGACATTCGACTAATAATGGTGCAAGTTTGAATCGAGCTGCTTTCTGTACATGATAATAGAAAAAAAAATAAAGAATCGACTGTTAGGCGGTACGAAGTTCGCCGGGTCAGCTCTTAAAACATAAAAAAAAAAAATTCGAGTCGACAACATATATCCGCAAAATTCGGATTGTCGAGTATTTTGTTAAATTCTAATGGTGCAAATGGCAGTCGCCATATTGGCCGAGCACAGTACCGCCATATTTTCAATGAACGCATCCCTGTCAGTCAGTGTCCGTTTTTTCTTTTGTTGTCCCTTATTTCGGGAAGGCAAAGGTTTCTAGCCCATACAGCCTAATCATGACATGACAGTGTTCTCTGTGTACACACAGAGAACACTGTCATGAGCCTTTATTGACAGCCTATAATTTTTGTTTCCCGTTGTTTTTTATATAAATTGGATTGAGCTGTCAGACGGTGTTGCCAGAAGTTTACATTTTTCGTAACTTTTGACCCCCTCGCGTAACATGTAAGTAATTTTTATATTTAAGGCAATTTTCGTAACTTTAAACAACGAGATTTGTAATACTAGATTTTTATTCCAAACAATTTATGAACGTATCCGAATTGAACGCACCTAAAACTGGCGCCTTTAAGGCCGGGAATACACGTCAGTTTTGTTGATCCGATAGTCTGATACGGCGAACTAACCACTACCGATAACTACAAAAATATCTACCTACATTTTGTAAAAGATTGTGTATTATGAGTCACATTTCACCCAAGCGAAGCCGGGTTTTCATCTAGTAGATAATAATAAAGTCGCAGGGCAGCTTGTGGCGAGCTGTTGGTTAGTAGTGTCACCACAGACCTGAGACCTCGATTAGGCTTTTATGTAAACTAATGTCCATGCTTAGGTGGTTTAAAATGTAGGTATTAAATCTATTTATAGGTTTTAGTCGTGAGTGAGAGTTATCAGACACCTTACCTACCTAGAGTAAGCTTTATAATGATATCGACTAACTGATTGCTACTTCCTAAATTATGGTATGATTTCTAAGTTATAATATAAATGTGTAAAATTTAATATATCGCTTAAACCAAATTCAATGCTAATTTTAACAAAAAAGAAAACCGACACTAAAAAATATAATTTGAAGTTATTGAAACACCAAAACAGTTGAACTTACCTCCACTTCAAAGGGAATTTGGTGACGTGATTGCCCACCATACATATTCCCAGCAAGGGTATGGCGCCGGGGATCATCTCGCCGGGAAGCCCTAGGGCGTAAAGGGCCCCGGGTAGCTTCGCCATCCGAGTGACCACCTAAAACAAAAATAAATAATGTTAACTTTCCTCCACTACTCCTTGATACTCGGCAATGAACACAAATGAAAAAAATATATTTTAAACATTCTTATATGTATGTAATTACTTTTATACTATTATATATTATGTTAAATATATCTTATTAGAGCTTGCTGTCCGGTTTCACCCACGATCCCCTAATAAAAATAATCATAGAACTCGATTGCAGCGCCATCTACCGGGTTTAATTGTGACTCTAAACCATCCAGGGACCCCACTCAAACACACACAAAAATTTCATCAAAATCGGTCCAACCGTTTAACATATAATAAGAATCATATTATACAGATTGAAATTAAACATGTATTTTTATTTTAATTAAATTAAAAGAACATTATTGTTGTTATAAAACAGTTACAAGTAAAATATAATATTAACTAGCGACCCGCCCCGGCTTCGGACGGGTGCAATTTACCTACTAATGAAGAAAATCAGAAGGACGTTTTTATTACACCCAGTTCAAGATTAAAACCATGGGTAATGTCGTATTAGTAGAAAAACCAGCACAAATAAAGATAATATAGGTACCTACCTATATATATTAGAACAAATCAATAAAGATTCCAAATAATTAATTTGTTTATAAGTTCATAATTCCCGCACAGCAGTCACAAATAGTTAAAATATTGAGGATTTCACAAATAAATTTAATTATATATCATAGACAAATTAGATTATAATAATTTGCTGTTATCATTTTTAATAAGTATCTCGTTACTCTGGTGTCTTGGTTACAAACATTATTTTTATCCAAGTAATCGAAGTCCAATATATTATTATTATGATTTAACTTTTTATGAGACTAAAATACGGAAAATATATTATTTTGTTTTAACTGTAAAATCGCACATTGAAGAAGAATATACATTTCTCAGTTTCATTATAGTTTTTTTTTATAACAACCACCTTTTTATTTCACTTCACTGAAATAAAACCAATGATCTTATTCAATAAATCTAAAATTGCAAAATGTTATTTTTCGCAATGGAAAAAATATTTAGGTGTATAGGTATTTAAATACCTACAAATATTATGTTTTGACAATATACTAAATAATTAACCACGTAAAAAATTAAAAAAGTTGCACTGTAATATCGATAGACAATACTAAATTGAATTTACGAAAATTTTGATAACTATATTAAACACAATTACATAAATACTTACTTTTCAATAAAGTTTTTATTTTACAGGAAATGTGTTATGAGAAAATGTTTTACACTTGCTCTAAAACACTCGCAAATTATCACGTCAGCATTGCTTTATAAATATTTACAAGACACTATGAAAAATGTATATTTTTAGGGTTTTTTAATCTTAAAAAACTGAGTTAAGCTTACTTACGTCTTCGTTCCTGATTTATAGGAACTCTTCTAACACTGTAAATAATAGTTGGAGATATTGGTTCCGTATATTCATTTTCACAGCCCTTAAAAACAAAATAACAATTTAAAAATAAATTAACTGTAAAAAAGACACATAACCTCATTATCAGTCTATTTGTTTTAACACCACATTTTTTACTGATCAAATTAAAAATTACGTGCGCGACTCTGTATAAATATATTTACATACAAAATACTAAATAAGTATTTATGAAACATACACAGATTCGTGACATCCACATAAAGAGTCGTGACATGCACATACGGAATCGGTTCATTATTAAATATACTACTACTGACTAAACTGTGCGAGAGCGATCAGTGCATAAAATGTTCCACGATATGCTTTGATAATTGTAGGAGCTGCAGCTGTAGTCCCAGTCCTAATACACGGTTAGCTCGCCCTACTATGGCTAGCCATAAGGATGGGACTACCATTATTTTATCGAATAACTTTTTATCGAATTTTATTATTTCATATTGTTATGAATTTAGTTACTGATCGTCAATATGTTATCGCCTATCTCCGAAGTTAATATTGTTAACCAAATAAACGAATCGATAAATACGGAAAAAGAATAAGTTTTTAAGACCAATGATTTATCTTTCGTAGCGAGCTATTAATATTAGGGGTTAAGTATGAAATTGCCGATTTGTACTGAAAAATTGAAATACGTTTCGTTTTAGGGTTCCGTAGCCAAATGGCAAAAAACGGAACCCTTATAGATTCGTCATGTCTGTTCGTCTGTCTGTCTGTCCGTCCGTATGTCACAGCCACTTTTTTCCGAAACTATAAGAACTATACTGTTGAAACTTGATGTATTTTTGTTGATGTATTCTGTGAACCGCATTAAGATTTTCACACAAAACTAGAAAAAAACAAAAAAATTTGGGGGTTCCCCATACTTAGAACTAAAACTCAATTTTTTTTTCATCAAACCCACACTTTTTGGGTATCTATGGATAGGTCTTCAAAAATGATATTGAGGTTTCTAATATCATTTTTTTCTAAACTGAATAGTTTGCGCGAGAGACACTTCCAAAGTGGTAAAATGAATGTCCCCCCCTGTAACTTCTAAAATAAGAGAATGATAAAACTAAAAAAAATATATGATGTACATTACCATGCAAACTACCACCGAAAATTGGTTTGAACGAGATCTAGTAAGTAGTTTTTTTAATACGTCATAAATCGTAAGCCGCAATTTACCTTTCATTCAATCAACTCAAATATAAAAATGAATTTGGCAAAAAGCAAGGTCTTACAGCACAAATAAAGGAAAAATTCTAAAAAATAAAAAAGTTGAAAATTAAAGGGTGTCCCCATACATACATAGTAACGACAATTAATAAAGACCTATGAGGTGTATTAGCGCTCATACAATTTAGAGGTCTAGCTTAATTGGCACTACCTCAAATAAGGTAAATAAATAAAATTGTGCATTTCCCGTGATGGATGAACGATGGACGAAGTTTGTACGGTACCCTCGGTGCGCGAGTCCAACTCGCACTTGGCCGGTTTTTATTTATTTTTCATTCTGAATTAGTTCTTACGTTATGAGGTGTACCTATTCCTTAAAACTTAGTTCTTAAAAAAAGTAATAAATAATTCATCAATAATAATAATATTAAGGAATACTTACACTTAATTAAATTGTGTTGTATCTAGATAAGTATATATCGCAAATGGATATACAAATAATTAACACAACACCTACATATTTCAAGAAAATATAAATAACTTTATTTAGTAGTTACATTAAAACTTGAAATTTCATTTTGCATTGCTATAAATTGTTCAACATTTAATGTTAAAAAAGCCAACATTGTCAGACTGACCAAAAAAAAAAGAAAATTTTAATATATAAATACAGGGTGATTTTGTTATCACTGGCAATACTTGCAGGGGTGGAAGTACTCATCAATGTGAACAACTTTTATTAAAGGGCTAACTCTGATATCGCGTAAAATAATATGGTTGCTTCATACATTTTGGCCGAGTAGGTATTGAACTTTTGTATGGAACAGCTGATAATTTTTTCATGATTTCACAGTTAGTCCCATTATAAAAGTTGTTCATTTTGATGAGTACTTCCACCCTTGCAAGTATTGCCAGTGATAACAAAATCACCCAGTATGTAACCTTGCTGAGTTTCTTGCCGGTTCTTCTTAGTTGAAGGCGACTTCCGAACTGGTGGTAACTTCAGTAGCTTCGATGTTCATAAGTGCCCTTCTAGAGCCTAAACTGAATAAATGGCTTTGAATTTGAAACAGTTTTATGATTCGTATGCTATAAGCTTTGGCTATCAAGTGATGTGATCATGAAAAATGTGAATGTGAGATGACATCTACAGGAATACCCACATACTGGCCAACTGCTCCCCATAAAATTTAAGACTCAAAGATCAAAAATGTATCCTGCAAATCAAATCCATTTATGCGAAATTGAGCGACAAACATTCATACATACACACTTTCACATTTATAATATTAGTAGGATAAGTGAGAACATTTTGTACAAAAAAGTGCTCTAACCTTAGTGAATAAGTTTATAGATTGGGAAAGCTTTAAAATAGACCTAGATAACTATATAGACCTAAGACTTTGTTGACTTAAGATTCCATTAAAGACACCAGAACATTTAGACAGTGGAAGTCAAAGATTCATAGAGCACATTCCGCGAGCAGCTTGGAAAAATATGCCACTCCGAGACAAAATAACAAAGGAAAATAGATATCCTGTTAGGCTAATAAAAATATCTCAAATTCCATTAATCAAAGATGGAATTTTAAAATGGGCACCAATATTCTCTAGTCTATATTAATAACTACAGATCCTATATTAGAAACAGCTAAATATCTCGGCATGAGATTGATGTAAAGCTACGCTAAAAAGCGTACGTTAAGGAGTAAACCGATGAATTAGACTAACGGTATAAAATAATGTATTGGCTGCTTAGAAAACGTTCTTCGCTGTCAATGCACAACAAACTATTAATATACAAGCAAGTCCTAATGCCAGTATGGACTTATGGTATTCAGCAATGGGGTTACACCAAACAGACCAATATTTTGACTATCCATTCCAGAATAATTTACTAAGGGAAATAGTGAATGCTCCTTGGTACATCAGAAACATTGACCTCTATCGGGACCTTAGATTTCGTTAACAAAATAATTAAAAAGTATGCAGAAGCTCACCAAAACAGACTTCCAGCTCCTCGATCACACTGATATAGTGAGACTACTTAAATGGACCAAATCGTTTATGTTAGTGTAGTCTTAGTTATAATAGTATAACGTAGTTCAAGTGCTACTTATAAAGAACACGGAAACAAAGTCTTTTCCCCTTAATCGAAACAGTAAGAAACAGTGTTAATGAATACATTCTTAGTATATTAGCCTAATAAGGTTAGGTACCATTCTAGGGTATAACTCGAATGAAAAAAAAGAAGCAGGATTATATAATTTGTTTGAAGACAAACATTTTAATTTTGATTTTATTTTCAGAAAACTGATTCTCCTTTTTATATACCTTTTTGCGACACTTCTTTGGGTTAAAAGTGGAATCATACGCTTGAATTAGTTTATACACGTGGTTGATTGTATACTAAGGGTCCGTTCACACAGACCGGCTCGGAGAGCATCGGCGCGCATTTTTCTTTTCACACAGACCGGATCGTATACGCTTGGAGTTGGTTGGAGCGGAGCCGCCAACTATTTCACATAGACCGGCTGGAAGCGATCTGAAAACGGATGCGCATGCAATCGGAGCCGAACGGCTGCGCGAACGAGAAAAGTACGCGGTTGGAGCCGATTGGAGCCGGCCTCTTATTATTTCACACCAAGCGCGTTCAAACATTCTTAATGACAAAAGCAGTGCACATGCAAAAATAAACCTTACTACAAATACTAAAAACTCTGTTTTCAACGTGATAAGAATCTGCTCTCCTCTCCGAGCCGGTATGTGTGAACGGACCCTAAGGAGTATAAATAAAAGGATAGTAAATACCATTATTATTTATCTTTCCTAAATTAATCATCTTCACGAATTGAAAACAATACTTCTGAACCTTTCGGAAGATTTCGGAATATTTTAGTTGTTGAGACATTTTAATTACTTAAAATATATTATGGTCTTTCTCATCACAAAATTCTAGGAAAAATTTAGTTTTCTGAATGCCAAAGTCCTCACCAGATGCTGGTAAATTTTAAACGTATTCATTATTATACCTGTGCAATATACCAAAAACTTTTTGATCTGGCACTCCGCGGTCCACGTTCGTCAGCTCACTCGACTCACGTACAGTACGGGCGATGTATCTTGGCGCGTCAGAAATTCGTGCAGAAGGTTGCGCAGTACACGTTTACGGAACAAAATGGTGACATGAGGCGTGGTGCGCAGACGCTACGCTATTTTCAGACGCGCCAAGATACATCGGCCGTACTTTACTTTATAGTTTGTAACCTTATACTTCTTGCACTGCTTGTCATTGTACCTATATTTATAGTAGTGTTACGTGTAATAAAAATTAGCTAAGCCCTAACAAATTAAATAAAAAATACTGTCTACAAACCGAAATAAATGACAAATAAAACTGCGTCATTAGGTAGAGTCAAATGACTTAATTATTGGCAAATTATGAACACTATACCTACGGCAATATACTTTCTAACCAAACGTAGCTCAGGGAAACCATGAACGATAAACGTTATATTGGGTATTACAGAAATAATCTGTCATAATATTAAAAAAACCGGCCAAGTGCGAGTCGGACTCGCGCACCGAGGGTTCCGTACAAACTTCGTCCATCACGGGAAATGCACAATTTTATTTATTTACCTTATTTGAGGTTTTTGCCAATTAAGCTAGACCTCTAAATTGTATCAGTGCCCATACAACTCAGAGGTCTTTACTAATTGGCGTAACTATGTATGTATGGGGACACCCTTTAATTTTCAACTGTTTCTATTTTTTGGAATTTTTCCTTTATTTGTGTTGTAAGAGCTAGTTTTTTGCCAAATTTCGTGATTCTAGGTCAACGGGAACTACTACAAAACAAATAAAAGGGCAAAAAAATCGCGTTTGTTCTATGGGAGCCCCCCTTAAATATTTATTTTATTTTGTTTTTAGTATTTGTTGTTATAGCGGCAATAGAAATAGATAACTTGTGAAAATTTCAACTGTCTAGCTATCGGGGTTCATGAGATAAAGCCTGGAGACAGACAGACGGACGGAGAGACAGCGAAGTCTTAGTAATAGGGTCCCGTTTTTACCCTTTGGGTACGGAACCCAAAAAATGAAACCACGATAAAATGAAGTCGATAACATGAACACGTAACATCTCTATCGTCGATTCCTGGAATTAACCCCCTCAATTCACCCCACTCCACTCTGTGTCCTGAAACCACGCCCATTGCTACAGACATATTTCAGTCATTTTGCTACCTATAGCATATATTTTATTCAGTATGAAACGATCAAACTTAGTTTATTAAAATTTAATTTTGTGTAAGCGTATTTCCTGAAGATTAAAATCTTTTTATGTTGAGTGACCTAATTTTTGAGATTACCATACATGCTACGCGATACAAGCTAGACTTTGAATATTTGTAATACCTAGTTTATATTAACTATTAGCAGGATGCTAAGACATAATTTTCTAAAAAACGTACTATCATTGACGTATAATTTTTTAAATATATACTTATGTGAACGTGATTACTTTTTACTTTATTAGTTTTTAATTTTGCTCTAGCTTGGAAATATTTTTTAACTATTTTTAAGTAATAAATAGATCTATGAAAATAATAATATTTCATAAATATTTTAAATTCAAATCTAAAGGTATCAGAAGTACCTACTGAGAACGTCTACTTTCTATCACCTACCTCCCTTGTACGTATTTCAATTCTCAATGTGATAAATGAGCACGGTCATTCTCTTGGGTTCATTACCAATCGCCTATTATTATGTATGACCAAATGTCAGATACACCATCATAATCATATTAATTTTATTTAATACATATTAGTTAGTTTTTAGATTTCCCTTTAGTGATAAGGCCGTCGGCTTTGTAATGCAAGGGACAATAACATTATTTTAGCTACTTCATCGGGATACAAATGAAGTACATATATTCTTATCGAATAATATTAATAAGTATATCTGTAATATAGCTTGTTCCACATAAGTAGGTAGGTAACGTGCACTGGTTGAAACATACTAATCCAAATTATATTATTGCTTTTGGTTCCGGAAAGTTAATAATAATAATTATTACGCATATTAAATAAATGTATTTATTATATTGTTAGAGGTATAAATCAATAATGATAGTTTAACATAAATAATAAAAGTAAAAATAACCGATATAAACAATTGTGATTTGTGTGTGTAAAGGATCTGTTTCCCTAGTATATCTCTAGCCGAAGGACCGAAGTACTGTTATAATTCAATTAATGACTTCCATTAATCGCTCTACGTGTTTGTTAATTCAATTTTCTCACCACTCAGTGAAAGTATCATTCAGTTCCAAAAATAGGTGATCACTATAGGTCATATTATGCAATTCAGTTTTCCTACACTTTTTAAAAGGTATTATATAATTTATAGACATATATTATTATGCATTATGATTTTTAATTCTTCTTCGAAAAAAGGTCATTGACCCTATATGTTTTATATTATAAAATTATGGTAACTTGTTACGTTTGGGCAAAGGTATTACTTAATATCATTGATACGAATAAGTACCTAATAAAAGATATTTGAGCTTGCGAATATTTTTCGCGATTTATCTTGTATTTATCGTTGGGTTTTTAGAGGATCCTTATTATAAGTAATCGATAGTTCGAGTAAAATAGCAAATCTATAATGCTTACAGATTCTGTAGGTATATATATATTTTTATGATCTTAGAAACTATAATTTTGTGGCTTCATGGTAATAAATTGATTGAGCTAACTAGAACTACTCTCAGTACTTAAATTAATTTTATTACTCACAATTAATGTATCTATTAACACCTTTTATTATTATTTATTTTTTTGTTTATTAATTGTGTTATTATTTTAGGTCAGTAATTATTTATTTCAAAAATATGTTAAAATTATTAATAATTCAAGTGTTTATAGACATTAGGTTTTATAAGAAATAAAATCATTAAAATAGGTAATTAATTAATGTCACAAATTTGTCAGTGAGAATTTTGGGAGATACCTGTAAATAACACAAAAAAAATAAACAGAAACATTTTTAAAATAAAATTGGTTTGTAATAAAAATTAAACCGACTATAAAGTTAGGTAGTGTGCAGTATGCACTGAAAAGCATTACGTAATAAACGCATTACTCTTATCTTACTGTATCATGCTGAATGGAGGAATAATACCTACAAATACATAGAGTGGGAAATCCAAATGATTGGGAACAGGGCAGGCTGATGACAATGACTCTAATCCTACTGTAGTGATTAGACTAAATAATCCTAAGTTACCATAAATTTGATGAGTTTTGAAGAAATCCCCGGAATAGCTGCCGTTTATTGTAAAGGGCACCTAATTATTATATTATGTAAGATTACTACCTACCTATAGTGTGACAGTGAATTTATGTTCCATATATTTTAATTGAAATAAGTAAATTATGTATTTACATTTATTTACATTTTTACCTCAAAATCTTGTTGAGGTGTATCGATTCTTTGGTAATAACGTTTTTGGATCATATTTTTTATTAGCAATTCTCGGTATTATAAGTTAAGTTTTTATAAGCTACTTACCCTCCCTCCTGACAGTTTCACCCGTGTTCCCGATATAAAAAAGAGGAAATAATCGGTTAAATAACTATCCTATCTTTTATGTTGGAATAAATTACACATTTTGAAAATACGTTACGATCGGATAAGTACCTACCTAGTTTCGGAGTTCATCGCGGACCAACATTGTGACACACATTTCATTTCATTTTCATTTTCATTAAGATTAACTTCCCCGGCGGTTCCCGCGTTCAAATAGGACCATAATTTTGTTTTTGATGAAAAGTTCACTTTTCGTCCCCGGTATGCGGGTCAAAAGTGCCTGCTCTCCCGGGCCAAAATACACTAGTGAGAAAAGTAGAGTATTCTCGCCCGCAAATATGTCAACAATCCGCGGGCGAAAATTCCCTACTTTTTTGCTTAGACTAGTGCCCGGGAGAGACCGGGACACTTTTGTTCAGCGAACTTTTAATTCTGGTATGAGAAAAAATACTGTACGCTCCACGGGAGAATAGTAGGGTATCCTCACCTGCCACAATAATCGAGACAGCCCTACTTTTCTCCCTAGGTGCTGAGGCGTTAAAAAAAATGAAAATTAGAGAGAAAGAAAAATTTCACACCACTTTGAAATATATATATACTGTTAAATAAATTTAAATAACATGTTTTAAAATATAAAAAAAAAAAATAGTATGTAAATAATTTGTTTCCTGTACAAACTTTTTTAGAAAAAATTGCATTTCTAAGGCAAATTCTGCCCAGAAGCTTCCGTGCACCGAATTACCGTAACCTTTATATAATTAAGACTTATAATATTTATTTCTTACAATAGAATTCTAATTTAAAATTAAGGCGCAGAAAATAAAAAGACTACAATTTTAAACAGTAAACCGAAAGAATTAAGATGTATCACTATAACGTTGTTTTTAAATAAATACTGTCTTCACAAGAATAGACCAATGTGTTCATCCACTGGAGTATCTGTAGTAATTATTCAGGAAATACCTTATTAGTTGTAAGACACATGAAAAGAAATCAGATTTAACTTGATGCGGTTTGACGTCTCGTCAATTCTCAAGCATTCTCCTCCAACGTCGACGAATACCCGTAGAAAAACCCGCTTACAAACAGGTAACAATACTCTGATTATAACGTTCAACGGTGTTGCCTTGATGTGTATAATATGGTGTATAAGTAGGAGAATCAATGTGAAAAGTTCTAAGAAAGTTTAAAAATTGATTACTACGGAAAACAGTAGCGTTATCACAAAGAATAGAACGCGGAACACCGAAATTAAAAAATATTTCAGACTAGAGCTTTAGTTACTGAACTGGCGTCAACCTTTTTTAGGGGAAAAAGCCAGACATATTTTTAAAAAACGTCTACCATGGATAGAATATATTTATACCTACCCATAGAAATAATCTGTACAGGTAATGAAACGTCTTTTGGATAACACATCTTTCTACGTGGTTGTGTGTTAGCAATTTTATAAGCTTTACAAATCTCACATTGCTTCAAGGTTTCGGTGACGTCTCTGAACATATTTGGCCAATAAAAGAGTTCTTTAATTTTAAGGTATGATTTGGTAACGCCTGGATGAATGGAAGGAAAATTATTGTGTACTTCCCAAATTGCAAGCGGAACTTTTTCCTTCGGTAGAACTACACGCCACGGATCAGAAGACAAAGGACTAGTAATGGGCATGCGTCTTAAAAGTACACCGTTCTGAATAGCGTAAGCAGGAAACATTTGAGGTGTATCGCGTGCGCCAACATAGACCTTCTTATACCATCTATCATTTGTATTCTCAGGACCTTCATCAAAAGATATAGGACTAGCATAAATCCTAGATAAAGCATCAGGAACAATGTTCAAGGTATATTGCGAAATAATAGTAGCCCGTCGAGCTATACGACCAGAAGGATTACTTAATGTAAGAAGCCATTTTAAAGCCATGTGATCAGTTATAACTGTAAACTTCAATCCATCCAAATAACAACGAAAATGTTTAATTGAATCTAAAACTGCCAAAAGTTCACGTTCAGTAGTACTATAATTACGCTCCGCTTTGGAAAAAAGACGGGAATAGGATGTT
Source organism: Tetheella fluctuosa (assembly GCA_951216915.1). Classification (NCBI taxonomy): domain Eukaryota; kingdom Metazoa; phylum Arthropoda; class Insecta; order Lepidoptera; family Drepanidae; genus Tetheella; species Tetheella fluctuosa. The sequence goes on along the minus strand of OX578213.1, from coordinate 13,851,447 downwards.
CAATATTATCAATTTTTTGTGACAGAACTAAACCAATTCCAACTGCTGAAGCATCACACTGTAAAATGAATGGTTTAGAAAAATCAGGACAAGCCATTACCGGTTGGTTAATTAACGCATCCTTTAACTTGATAAATGCGCGCTCAGCCCCATTATTCCAACTAATTGGATCTCGACCTTTCCTTTTGCCTATCAAGGACGTGAGAGGAGCTATTATAGAAGAAAAACCATCTACAAAACGCCTATAATATGAACACATACCAATGAAACCACGTAAAGTCATGGCAGTAGTTGATATTGGAAAATCTCTAATCGCATCCAATTTGCTTGGGTCAGTCTGAAGACCCTTCTCATTTACTATGTAGCCTAAATATTTTAACCGCTCTTACAGAATTTGCATTTTTTTAAGTTTATGGACAATCCAGCTTCTTTTAATCGATTACGAGCTTTTCTTAGGAGTGCGAGATGACTATTAAAGTCTTTAGATAGCAAAATTAAATCGTCGACGTATCCAAAAACACAATCATCGCTAGTCGAAGTAAATTCAAAATTTACGATCATATCTGTAAGACGTTGCATTTCGGAAGCTGCATTCGTAAGTCCGAACGGCATCCTAACAAACTCAAATAAACCACGTTGGGGAACTATAGGCTGTTTTCTGGCAACTACCTTCATCAGCTAGTGATATCTGCCAAAAAGTGCTACTAAAATCGAGCAAGGTTATATATCTGGCACCGTGAAGATTATCAAGGATATCTTGAATTCGTGGGAGAGGATAAGAATCTTTAATAGTAACACTACTAAGTTTCCTACTATCAACGCAAAAACGAACCGAACCGTCTTTTTTTGTAACCATTACAACAGGACTAGCCCAAGGCGAACGAGAAGGCCGAATAACACCCATCTTTAACATTTTATCAATCTCATCATTAAGTATTTTTAACTTAACAGGAGAAAGTGAGTAAAATCTTTGCCTTATTGGTTGTCCTATTGTATTTATTTTATGGGACAGCCACAACGTTTTCCCTAAACCTACTTTATCAGATGAAATATCGTCAAACTCTTTAATTACCTGTTGGAGGCTTAATACATTACGGGGATGTATATAGCGATCCTTAATTCCATGAGATTGAAAAGAATCCTGATTAATGGATGACAAGTACATATTACCATTGATGTTTTTATTAATAGCTTGACTAAAAAGTGATGTCAAACCAAACTACTTCCAAAAATCTATTCCTAAAATAACTGCGGAAATACAACAACGTGCAACTAAAAATTCATGAGAATAAGTTGTGTTGTTAAATTGAATTGGTAAATTAACGGTTCCCATAATATCAATTAGCTAGGAATTATTAGCTGACATAACGTTAACATTAATATTAGTCAAAATATTTATTCCTAAATCTTGAATGAAATCATCACTAATTATGGACATCTAAGCACCTGAATTTAATAAAGCTTTAACACCACGGTTTCCTAACCATATCTCAATAAATGGTCTATTATCTGATGTATCCGTAGCTCCGAGTAACGTGCCGCCGATAGTCTACGCGGAAAATATCGCTGATGCATATTATGTGTGATAATTTCAACCAATTTAGACTCAACTATTGGATCAGCATGTCTATTGTTCAGATATGAAACTTGAATGATAAAGTCTCTTAACAGATTGATCTGATTTTTGTTTCAAATTACGAACTTCAATCTCAGTTTTAAATTCGAAATCTGTTGGTGAAAATGTTTTTAAAAAAAGTTTTTTCAATTTAGGATAAGTTAAGTCGTCATATTTAATCAATCTAAAGTATTTTAATGCTGCCCCCGACAAAACCTCGTGAAAACGTCTGATAAGATATTGATCAGTAATATTGTCCGCGTATTTACGTTCATCAAGATCAACAAAAAACTCACGAACGTACGTATTCCCAAAGAATTCAATCTTCCAGTTGGAAAGTGAATATCTCTTTTGAAAGGAATTCGGAACCTCTTCAGACCTAACAAACGATGGAATATTCGTAGAAACGGAAGTCCTAGGAGGGATAGGTGCAGGCCTAGAAATTATACGACTCGATCTACATGGAGTTTCGACAATATCAAATTGTTCATCTGCCATAGTGAAACAAATTAGCAATGTATGATAAAATAATCGAAATACTAGATACTGAGATCGTTACCAAGCAGCAGTTGAATAAAAAAACTGTTAAATAAATGTCGAAGCCAAAATAATTACGTACCTTGAAAATAAAAATTTTTGTTTACGTAAATATTTGTTTAATTTTGGTATAATCGTATAGCGACGTGCTTAAAACCAACATACAAATAGAGTTTTTGAAAATCGGCCAACGAACAAAGGAGATATCGGGATAATTAAATAGTCACCGTTTATTAATAATATATTATAAAATCACGTGTTAGCCTAATACAAAAAAATCTATGTCTGGTAATGGACGAGCAAGACAACAGCGAGACAAAGGCAACCGTCGATACAGCTGGCGAGAAATCCTGTAAAATCTAGGGATCTAGCAAAAATCAGTCACACAAAATTCTTACCTTTGAACACGCTGGCTAAACTTACATGCATCAGACCATACAAACACTACGCGTACTAAATACCGCTAGTTAAAATAAATCAGGGATTATTTATTTGAGGGGTAAATCAAAGATTAAAATTTTATTGTTACAAGTATAAAGTTAGTTTGGGGTCAGATGGCCGTGTGTGAGGAATAATCTTTTTAAGTTCATGCAAATTACAATTCAATCATTACAAACTGTATTGAACACCTTCACAGCTGCGGTTGGAAGCGTTTATCAGTGTTTTAAACGTAGAGTTTTTTTCAGCGTTGTATCGACTATTGACGTAACAGCCACGTCTCGATAAAAAAATGTAGTAACAGAGCACCACACACGAAATAACGAAAAAAAAATCAGTTAGAATGTTATAGAATTGGCAATTACTTACCTTTTAGTTTCGGGCGCCATATTGTGGCGTTAAAAAAATGAAAATTAGAGAGAAAGAAAAATTTCACACCATTTTGAAATATTATACATATATATTAAATAAATTTAAATAACATGTTTTAAAATATAAAAAATGAAATAATAGTATGTAAATAATTTGTTTCCTATACTAACTTTTTTAGAAAATAATACACTACTAAGGCAAATTCTGCCCAGAAGCTTCCGTGCACCGAATTACCGTAACCTATACTAGCTTCCGCCCCACGGTTTCGCCCGCGTTCCCCAGAGATCTAATGTTTTCCCGGGATAAAAAGTGGCCTATGTTCTTCTCCATACCATAGGCTATCTGCATACAAAATTTCATCGCGATCGGTTCTGCGGTTTAAGCGTGAAAAGGTAACAAACAAACAAACTCACTTTCGCATTTATTATATTATTATAGTTAGGATTAGGATATAATTAAGACTTATAATATTTATTTCTTACAATAGAGTTCTAATTTAAAATTAAGGCGCAGAAAATAAAAAAAGACAAAATTTAAAAAAAAAACATGAAAAGAAATCAGATTTAACTTGATGCGGTTTGACGTCTCGTCACTTCTCAAGTATTCTCCTCCAACGTCGACGAATACTCGTAAAAAACCCGCTTACAAATTGGTTCTCGTGATGAATTTAGAATGACAGGAAAAAGGGTAACAGGAAATGGGCCTTGATAATCAAGACCCTTTGACACTGATTTTAACCTACAAAAGAAGATAAATATGGTTTAAATAACAGTTTCAAAGGACAATACTATAAGGACGAGGGAACAGAACGAACAGAGATAGGAGTGTTATAAGATAAAAAGAACAAATGAGACAAAACGTACCAGGAAAAAAATGTGCAACACAAAACCTTGAAAAACGCTTTTACCACAGTATAACTTTATTCTGTGCTTTTACTGCAATAAATATGTATAAACATAATATCATATCCATTAAGATAACATCTTCTATTAAATATTTTTGGCGTTGATTTTCCGAATCACTTCATTACTCTTCAAATGTTAGAACAGGAATAAACCCATAAAAAACGACAAAAAAGAAAAAAGATTTGAGGACTTATGCGGAAAGGTTTAAAAAGGCTTTAATGCAGAGGGAACGCTGCAGTGCGTAATATACTATTTTTCGGGATATAAAGTATCATCTGTTTTATGCCTAAAGCAGCTACTTTTGTGGTTAGACCTTGTTTTATATTATGAGGAAGTGAGTTCTACAGCTGGACAGCTACTACGTTAAAGACTGAGCGGAGAAGTGGGAAGTATGAGAAGGAGTTATCAGACAGTAGTAGTTGATAATAAGTAAAATTTGAAAACAATAATAATTAATAAATTCTGAGACATTCTTCACACACGGCCATCTGATACCAAACTAAGCCGAACTTGTACTACGGTAGCTAGATATCTAAAATAAGCCTAAGCTATCCTAGTTTAATGGCCAGAGACGTACGTACATCAACGGTGGGCATTGTACGCTACACTAATGGACTTCCTGTATGCTATCACAGAAATTCACTGCAAAAGCCTTTGTTATTTAACTTAGTTAATCCTTTGCAAGTAAAGTAATTTCTGCTAAAACCGGCGCAGATCAATCCGGGTTTTATTAAATCACACGAGGCCCGTTTGTTTCAATGAATAGACGCAGTAGGTTCTAAATTGAAATCCGGAAAATTCGCACTGAACTTATACATGATGATGTTTGAAAACTTAGAGCTTTTTTTTTGTAGCCTATAGCCTTCCTCGATGAATGGACTATCCAACACTAAAAAAAAATTTCAATCCGAACCAGTAGTTCCTGAGATTAGCGCGTTCAAACTAACAAACAAACTCTTCAGTTATAATATTAGTATAGATAGATAAAATAAGCTGAAGTTATAAGGAGTACCTAAGGTTACCTTTATTGGTTATAGGCTAATTTTTATACTGAGAATGCAGGTGGAACCATGGAAATAAACATCATAATAATGTTCGCTGACTGTAACCATCATCATGATTCGACGATTTATATTTTCTAATATATATATATACTAGAGGGCCCGACAGACGTTGTCCTGTCCAAACTCGATTACGACGCCATCTACCGGGTCCAATTGTATTTTCAAATCATCCAGGGACCCACTTATATATACACAAAAAAATCTTCCAAATTGGTCCAACCGTTTAGGAGGAGTTAGGTGACAAACACACGTACAGAAGAATTTTATATAATAGGCTTCGCTCGCGCAGACTTTATAAAATGTCCATAACTTTTCCCCATTAGCCAATTTCGACGAAACAAAGCCTATTTATTCGTAGCGCCAAGTTAAGCCTAATTAAACTGTGAAAAACCCACGAAAATCCGGATGGTTTCGGAGATTAGCGTTTTCAAACAAATAGACAGACAGACAAAAAATCTAAAATGGTTTCTTTGCAATTTGACTCTTCCTACATCAAACACACTCCGTTTCAATTAAAAAATAATGTAGATACACGCGGGTTTCAGATAACTTTCGAACAGTAGGTATAAAAGTAAATTCCAAAAATCATTGAATGACGATAACTTCTTTGCAAAATCCGATTTTAAATGAAGCCTATATTCTGCTCCTTTATTAATTAATCTCAGTCTACCTGTGAAATCTACATGAAAATCCGTTCAATAGTTCCGGATATGTGCGTTAACAAATAATAATCAGACAGACAGATGTACAGAAACACCGGAATCTACTGTTTTATTACCTATATGTATAGATAGCTTTCCGGCCCGCGGTTTTACCCGCGATCCCCTACAAAACATTCTTAGTACACCCCTACGGTATAAGAAGCCCCAATCCGTATAGGTACCTACACAAAGTGTACCCCCAAACATAATGTTTTCACATACATACCCTGAAAAAATTATGTTTTCCCATACACACTTTTGCACCCCTTTTCGGGTGAAAAGAGAGAGATGATAATAATAATAACCCTAAAAATCTGCTCTGAGCAATATTTACGCAAGATTCGTATTCCAACTACTTTCCACAATAAAGACACTTACAAAATATATTTCCCCCGATTAATTCTACAAAACATTTTCCTTAGTTCTAGCCAGGAGCCCAAATATCCCGACAAACTGTACCTCCTTACTCCATTCCAAAAATTGTCGTTCCATAAAACTTTTGCATCCCATTAGGATAACAATTTCGAAAAACACCGACATTGTGTTGACAAATTAATATTAATATCAAGTTTCAAATAAATCTGACCGGAAAAATATTGATTGACGGATTGAGTTTTCAAACATGTGTCAAAATAAAATGTAATTTTTTTAAATCAAAAGCACTAAGGAGTAATATCAACTTCGATGCAAATCTCCCCCAAAATAAGTTTCTACCCCTTTTTAACCGTGTCAGGCGATGAGTTTAAATAAAATACGAAACGTATCCTCAATTAATTCTCTTAAAGTATGTTTATGCAAAATTCAAACAAACTTTGCCCCCGTCTTTCACCCCCTTAGGGGTAGAATTTCGGAAAATCCCTTCTTTTCGGATGCCTATGTCATACAAAGAACATACCCTCCAAGTTTCAGGTCTCTACGATCAGCGGTTTAGGCTGTGCGTTGATCCTAAGTCATTCAGGACAAAGCATTTTATATATATAGATTAAGATATATGAATAAAAATGAATGTCCAAAATGTTTGTTTATACGCGCAGAAAAGGTTTGTATGAAAAAACAATTACAACGGGAACGTGGTTGAAACCGCGGGGAACATTTAGTAAATAATAAATAAATAATGTAAGTTTATTGGATAAAAGTACCTTGTTGAAATAGGTATATAAATCCAGCTTCAATTCCGACATTATTCACAGGAAACAGAAATGAAATGCTTTCAATCTAACGCTATAATGCAGTTGGAAGAATTCTACATTTTCTCAAAGACGGTTGAGTGTGTTGTAGGTTTCAGTAAAGAGGGTATGGAGCTTTCATAAATAGTGCTGCTAAGCTGTTTCCGAGAACCACATACTTTATAACTAGGACGCGATTCGTATGGATTCTTATGCGACAGAAACTGGTGCCTATATTACGAACTTATATTTATGTTCATAATCTTATTTCTACAATATTTGCTCTATTATTTTCGACTAGCTTTTCACCCGCGGCTTCGGTCGCGCAGACTTTATAAAATTTGTAACTTTGTAGATGAAAGCCTAGCCTATTCGAAGCGTCAAACTAAGCCTAGCTAGAAGCATCTTTGGAGATTAGCGTGTTTAAACAGACAGGCAGACAAAAAAAAAACAAAAATGGTCTAATTTTGCAATTTAACTCTTCCTCTCAATTTCTGGTAAAAAAATAAAATAATTTACAGACACGCCAGATCTACAGGTTTGTTATAATTTTATAAAAGTAAATTCCTAAAATCTTTAAATGACGGTAACTTTTGTCGTTATATCCGATTTTAATGAAAGAAAACCTATTTTCAGAGAAAATGATCTCTGTCTACCTGTGAAAACTATATGAAAATCCGAAGATGGGTGCTAACAAACAAACAGACATACATATAGACAGATAGAGAAGAATTCTAAAAATCCCTGGTTTATGTTCTATTACTCTTCTTTAGTTACCCCCTTTCTATTTTAACCCCCGACGCAAAAACGACGGGGTGTTATATTACAATAAAGCGATTAAGTATGTAAAAGTATATTAGATATGTAGATCTCTTATATTTCCGGATGCCGCACGAACCTCGGATCAGGGCGTTTTATTTATTTAGGGTAAGGAAGGATAGCTATTTGCAACTTGGGCCGCTATTTTGGACGAGACTGAGAGGACGGTGTCTCAGACGGAAAAAAAAGGGTTGCACATGTAGGCTAGTTAACTTTTAATTAAATTTTTTGACCCTTATCTTTAACCAACCGAAGGAGATAGTTCAAGGTCAAGTTAACTCACAAATACACAGTAACTGACAGCTGTTGTTTTGATTTTTTTTTTTAAATACTTATTTCTTAAATACTAATAATACGTAAATCAGACTGAGTAAGGTTAAAATTAACGCCGGTTACAACGTTAACTAAAATGTACGATCAACCGGCTCTAAGAGTGGAATCCTAGCGAGATTTAATTATGTGATTCAACGACGTGTACCTTAACGGCTCGCTGAACTGTATGCAAATGAACGCGATTTGATTCGGATGGTATTTAATTCTGCTCTATTATAAGTGCGTGTGCCAGCAATTTTCTCCCCTGTTGTCACGCCGATTGTCTGAGGTGATTAGGCAGTCAGTGATTTGGTCTAAATAAATAGAAAAGGTCGACATAAGGCTTTCATCCTGCATGTCCCAGTCTATCATGACTTTAGTGAGAGGGTGTTGACCAGAAGCAAGAGAACCTCCGCTAGGTGTAGTAAACTCTAAAATTACAGGTCGTAAAATGTACTCTCTCGTTTGAGTGACGATCCTCAGTCTCGCGTGGTACGAGAGTGTAGAGAGGTAAAGCCTATAAACGGATGCCTGAATGTACTCAAGGGGTGGCGGGCGGATCCATAGAGGAGCCATATACGAATCTTTTGTAGTAGTTAAGGTTACCGCCTAGTACGAAATTGAACATATCATTACGACCTAACTGATAGTTTGCATTTTTGGGATCCCTGTGCAGCTGTGAAATTATTAACATTCCTGTAGGTACCAAGTGTAACAAGTTTACGATCTCGTAGACACTGCGATTTCGTTTCGTTTAAACACTGTTTAAATAACGTTTATTTATTTATTTATTAAGGGTCAATAAACAGCTACAATACAAAGTCGTAAGTTTAACAAAGGTACACAAATAATAACTAGGTATATTGCAGCCTATCAACAACCAACACTATCAGCAAATTAAAAATCAATATTAGTAAAAAATGCGCCACTAGAGGCTACAAGTAATAATTAGGTTAATAAATATATTATAGGTAGTAAAGTTAATAACAAATATACAAAATCATGTAAATGCATCTCTTTTAAATTTCCATTTAGAATTTTATTGTATTGTACATTTTGCTGTTATTGAAAAAATATAGCCAATAGTCAGTTTATAAAAAAAAAATATATATATATAAAAAATGTAACCTTGCTGAGTTTCTTGCCGGTTCTTCTCAGTTGAAGGCTGATTTCCGAATCGGTGGTAGCTTCAGTAAATTCGACCTTCATAAGTGCCCTCCTAGGGCCTAAACTGAATAAATGGCTTTGACTTTGACTTTGACTAGAAATAGATCGCACAGACAATGTGTAGGCTTTCATAACATGTATAAAAAATTGTTATAGTACATAAAGTCATTTTATAATAGTTAGGAACTTACATTTGTATTTTATAATATTTCTCAAAGTCACTGTGAAAAACAATGATTTCTGCGGTTGCTAAACAAACGTTTAAATCACTTGACTTCTTAAAATATCGAAATTAATTAACGTAAATAAATATTTAAGTATGTAATTTCATTCATTTAGGGAACGTACTTTTCATATCAGTTAAAGTTATTGATTTGTCTTATATTTAGGGTAGGATAATTCCTACAATGGTGATGCATTTCACACATAACTATTACATTATTGCCATTAATATTATATGTCACCGGAAAATTGTAAACACCGTTAGTTAAAACAGACAAAATAGTTTACTATAACCTACGATCAACAATAACCAACATAAAGTAACATAAGCAACAATAACATTGCTTATTGTTGATCGAAAACAATAACGCATACATTTTCGAATACTAATCGTGAGTTTGCATTGAAACGCATGGTGCGCCCTTATTTCGCCTTAAAAATGGCTCGATTTTTCATATCCACTCGGCGCCGCCAATCACTGATAGAAATAAGCCGATACCTTTTGTTTTTGTTTTAATATGAACTTATTTTTAATCCCCGATGCAAACAGAGGGGTGTTATAAGTATAACTTGTACATCTGTGTATCTGTCTGTGGCATCATAAGGGATGAACCGATTTTAATTTAGCTTCTTTAGAATAATATGTATTGGCCCTAAGTTGTAATATTTTGATTCAAGCGTCGTTCCGTCTCAAGTAAATAAAATAAAAATAATGCAACAAAAAATTATAAGTAGGTACCTATAGTATATATACCTAGGCAACGTAGATAAATATCAAATCGTCGAATCTAAGTGTTAATTAATTACATACATTACCTTACCATTATTAGGAAGAATGAGTGTTCATTATTTTTAATTTTAAAAACTGTAATACTATGATTAAACGCTGCAGCATAAAATATATTATTAGGTACCTATCGCTAACAGCCTTCTTGTAGTAGGTATCCATCCACGTTTACAAAATTAACACATCGCCTCAGCTTTTAAGTGACATTCTTGCTCAATCTCCATTTGTAAATGTTTTTATTATACAGCCAGACAGGACAAATAAGACCAGGAGTTAAATATTAATTAATTTAATTTTGTAAGATGCAAAATATTCAAAATCTATTTTTAAATAATTTGGGAAATTCGCCTCTGCCAAGAATAGAACTACACAAATTGTGAAAAAATAAATCCCAGTCGGTGATTGGGTCAATCATAAAAGTTAAATCTTGATCTAATCCGATTTGATGATCATGAAATTTAATTAGAAGAGTGTTGAAGTCGGTTAACAATCTTTTAAAACCAAAGAAATGTTCTTTGAGTATTGCTAATATAAATATTTACTATACCTACATATTAGCAATACTCATCCTACTATCCTATCCTACTTCCTACTATAATATTATAAACTAGCTTTCCCGCGCGGTTTCACCCGCGTTCCTGAGGGATCTTGTGTTTTACCGGGATAAAAAGGAGCCTTTAGCCTTCCTCGATAAATGGATAGCCCATTTATCGAACACTGAAATCATTTTTAAAGCGAACCAGTAGTTCCTAAGATTAGCGCGTTCAAACAAACTCTTCAACTTTATAATTAATATTAGTATAGATATATGTGAAAGTTTGGATGGATGGATGGATGGATGGATGTTTGTTTCTCAATCACGCCAGAACGGGTGAATGGATTTGGATGAAATTTGGCACAGAATAGTCTGGCTACTAATAGCTACATAGGCTACTTTATATCTCGGGAAAATATAAGATCGCTCGGGAACGCGGGTGAAACTGCGGGGCGGAAGCTAGTAGATAATATTTCTTCACAAGGGTATTATTACTTCGCAAATTGTCTTATTATGACTCATGGCGAATTTCCAAAAATATATAAAAGCTGTTTTACTGAATTTCAAAAATAAATTAATAATTAATTTGAGTTAAATTCGCTATCTTCTGTTTCTCCAGCGGTCGTTTTGTCTTGTATAGTGGACCAAAATAATCGCAATTGTAGCCATAATAAGTTCATATATTTTCGCATTGCAATCATTAAACAATCCGCCAAGGCATAGAATAAATACTACAAGTACTCATCTACTGTATGGTCAATATCTTTTTTTTTTCAAAGCCATCAATACCACGAATTATTACAGTGGACGTTGCAGCTGAGATGATGATGATTGAATTTGGCCTTTAACAATTTTGCGTTAAGGAATTCATTATGTTTCATGTATTCGCACGCTCTCCACAAACGCCATTAATGCAATCTGTTAATAATAAATGTACAACTCACCATCAATCCTTGAGCCGTCGTGCCAGTCTTCTTCTGGAACAAACGAAACAACTTTAATTGATGGATACGTTGCAATGAAACTATTCCTGAGTCGCATTATCTCTATGTGATCCCTATCTCTAAGTCCCCCTTTAGGCTTTGTGTGTTTACTTCGGCGTTTTTATCACATGCATAGGTACAATGGTAAGTTTGTACAAAACGAACCTATCTTTAATAAAAAAAAAAAGTAGTGTATTAATAATGATACCTATAGCTGTGTATATATCTAGTAATAAAAATATTTGTAGCTATATAACGGTGGATATATAACCGAATTGTTTTCATTATTTATATTCCCCTAGTAAATGAAATGAAATGAAATAATTATAATTTATGTTGAAATAATTTATTCATTCAAATAGGCCTTCACAGGCACTTGTGAATAGTCAGACTCTAACGCACGGTTCGGAAGGTTGCTTTTACTGAAAAGAGCCGGCGAGAAACTCAGCAATTACTCTTTTCAAAACAAACTTAGATTTATTACATAGAATGTATCCTGCAAGAGCGAGCGCTACAGCGGCCTTACCCCGAAGCAAAATGCCATAGGACATAACACTATGAAAATAGCTAAAATAAACTACTCAAGCTGTATCTACATCTGTTAGCTGTCAAATTTTTCTAACTGCATATGCAGCCGAACTGAGCTTCCCCGCGAGACATGATATTTGGGAGCCCTATTGAAGTTTTGAGTCTAAAGTAATCCCTAAGAATACTGTTTACTCAACAAGATCGAGAGATTCGTTATTTAGCACTAAGTTACAGCCTAATCTTTTTACATTGGGTAGTGCAAATTTAATACATTTAGTTTTCTTTGCATTTAAAACTAGGTTATTTACAGTAAACCAATTGAATACCTGGGCTAATGCACCGTTTACATCGTCATAATTAGATTTCAGTCTATCAACACTAAAAAACAGTGAGGTATCGTTCGCAAACAGTACAATTCCACAGGTATTTTTAACATAAAAGGGAAGATCATTTATATAAATTAAAAATAGAAAAGGACCTAAAATAGAGCCCTGCGGCACACCCATATGCACAGGAGAACCAGATGATTTAACTCTATTGACATCAACACTTTGAGTTCTCTCCCCAAGATACGACTTCATCAGATCATGTGCTACGCCCATAACTCCATAATAATTATGTTTACGTATGAGTATTATAACAGTATTATAACTATATATTATAGTTAGTAGTATTATAGCAACTTGAATGTAGATCTTGTTTTAAATATTCTTTTTGCAAATCGTTAACTTTTTAAAACCTCTGAAAATTCCAAAATTAATTGATTAAATATCGAGTTTAGGACGAGTATGCAAGACATAGTTTTGTTGGTGCAATATAAAAAAAAAACGTTTTGTTGCCATGTAACGTATTGTGCTAGGTGACAAAATCACATGACAGCGTAAGGACGAAACGGGACGGACTACATTAATGAAAAAGAAATGATTTTGGTGGCAAACATTTAGAAAGTATCAAAGTTAGTCATTTACTTGAGAGATAAAAACAAAATAAAATATTTTAAAAAACCCATGATGGCTGTAAAAATTGTAATCGAATAAAAGTTGTAATCGAAAAAGGATTAAATAAAATTTTCAGCAGACTCCCGACAGCAATTATCAAATATAGAGGTACTACTGCACATTTTCACCTACATATTAACATCATGATAAATTTAAGACAATCCGTCGGGTGCTGCCATTACCATATCTGTTCCCGATTTCAATAAAATTAATATATAGTAGTTTAGAAAAGTTATTATGTGTCGTTTATTTACATACCCAACGCAATTTCAATTAGTCACAAACTCATAAAATAGCAAAATTTTAGTTCATTTTGGGGTTGGGAATGGCAGCCCCCCGACGGATTGTCTTAAATTTATCAATATGTTAATATGTAGGTGAAAATGTGCAGTAGTGCCTCTATATTTGATAATTGCTGTCGGGGGTCTGCTGAAATTTTTATTTTATCCTTTTCGATTACAATGTTTACAGCCGTCGTAAGTTTTTTCAATTTTTTTTATTTTGTTTTTATTTTATTTCAATCTTTTTAGAGAATTACTCCGTTTTGTCTAAATATCTGTGTATTTGTCTGTCTTTCTGTATGCTTGGTGTCTTACAATATATTATATCCCTAAATTTAGCCCCGTACTGCTTGCTCCAATTTATATATGTACAAATGCAAGAATAAAAATATTTATTACAGCGCCCTCTGGCGAGTTAGCACTATAACACATATCTAAGAACCATCGCTGATAAATTACAAACCTTTCACAGGAAACTGTATCGAATTCGATCAAACCGTTTCAGAGATAATTGTTACAGCAGCGCCCTCTGGCGAGTTAGCACCATAACACCTATCTAAGACCCATCACCAATGTATTACAAACTTGTCACAGGCCCTCAGCAGTTTATATAGGTACAATAAAAAATCAAGAAGAAAAATATTGATTACAGCGCCCCCTGGCGAATTCACACCATAAAACCTATCTAAGATTATACACCTATCAAACCCAAACCCATAACTGAAAACTGCATCAAAATTGGACAAGTAATTTTGGAGAAAAATGGCACCATTGATTTGCACAAACAAACAAACATCCTCTCACCCCAAACGTATATACGGTCTCCGTTCCGTCGCGGGTAAAAAAAGGATAAACAAAAAATATTTTGGTGCTAAAAGGACTAAGTCTCAAAGTGGAATGTAAAGACAAGATCAAGGTCAAGGTCAAGATAGAGGTCTAAATCAAAGTCAAGGTCAAAGTAAAGGTCAAGGTCAAGTTCGAAGCCAAGGTCCAGATCAATGTCCAGGTCAAGGTCAAGGTCAAAGTTCAAAAACGTAAGGATTTTCAACTCAGTTACGTGTAGGTACTGCTTGTAAAACACTTTTAGGAATCGTTCAAGCTACCCATACTTATTTAAAGAACTCAACTTATTTTCATAGGTAGTTATCATGCATTATATGTACATACAATAAAGGTTTATTGAGATATAAGCATCAGCGCCTAGTCGACAGGTTGTAAGCCGATGTAACAGCTGAGTTAAGGCGACGATATACCTACGCAAAATGATGATTCTAAATTAAGCTTTTCCATTCTGTGTATTCTTTAATGCGAGAGATTTGTAAGAAACGTATGTTAAACTAAAGGATTTATACCAGGGAACTATTTTTTTTAATAACTAAAAAAAAACATTAATAACGTCAGAAAAAAACCGAGATAATGTGCCTTTTTAAAATTGAAAATGAATTTTTCTCCTATACTCATCTAAATAACTTGAAAATATTAACATACATTCAAAAATCTAATACATAGGGAACTATTTTGTTACTTTTCCAATAAAAACAATCCGCTTTTAAATAAATTTTAAACGTGCTCTTTACTACGAAATAGCCTTTGTGCCTTCTCTCTTTTTCCCGTTTGTTTAGTGCGGGATAGGGTTATTCGCGTATATCGTCACTTTAAGTTCGTTCAGTGCATCCCGAGAACGCGGTTTACTCCCGAGTTTACTATATTATTATGTAATGTATGTATATATATATATATATATACTATAAACATACTTTTATTTATTTTATTGGTACCAGTGAAACAATAAATACATTTATTGAACTAAGAAATTGTGATACAGACACCGTCTACCATAGATTTTTAAATATATTTTTGAAACTATCAAATGCGAGAAAAATTAGCATACGTTTCTGCAATATCGATATAATTAAAATTGGTATGGTAATAAAACGTAGAATTAACTTAACTAGTCAAGTACAATGGCGACCGTTCGCCAGCATTAATACGGTAGCGTGCCGTTGCGTTCAATTAGGACGGATTACAGTAGTGTGCCCGGTAGCTATTCAGAGGTAGCTATTCTTACAGTATCGTTTTTCGAAGTGTCTACTTCGAAAAACACTATACCTATTCCGATCATCGTTTATTGGTTAATTATTTACAATAATGTTAGAGTTAAAAGTTAATGAGTTTACAGGGCATCAAAAAAAAAAGATAAATCAATATCAAGAATTTTGCCAAAAAGCAATTATTATTCTAGTGCAATAATATAATACGATTCTTCTCCGTTGTCGAAATCAAATGTTTAAAATTACTTACCATTATTACACTAACAGAAATCAGCCTATTTTTTTTAAATGCTACAAGAATAGCAATTCACTTTTTAAGTATAATTTATAGTATTCCATTAACAAAAAGTAAATGCGTGCCTATGACAAAATGTCACATTTTTGATACATGAAACTATTCAACATCCAATTATTCTCTCAAATGATAGCGTGGTCTACCTAGACAAAGGCTTTGTGTTAGCTGATAACATTATAGCAGGTGAATCCAGTATGCGACCAACCATGTTCGTAATACCACAAATTATCGGGTAACAGATTAGTGTGTTCGTCAATGGCCTTCCCTATTAGTCCGTCTAGGCTGAAAATTGGTTCAAAACCGAATAAACTATCATGTCGTAGGAACGTTTCCTATGAATTATCTAATTGGTAGATACAAATTCTAATCGACTATGTTATTTAAGAAAATTAAATGTGTCTTTAGTCATTATCCGCTCATTTTATATATATACTAGCTGTCCCGGCAGACCTTGTTCTGCCCTATTGCTCTAAAACAAAGTAACATTGATTTTTTTTTATGTCAATAGGTGCCCCGACAGATTTCGTTCTGTCTAACGCACCTTTGTTTTGTTTTGATTGACGTCTAATGTTTGACAGCTGGGGACAGTGTGGTTTGTATTGGAAAAGAAAATTGTTGTTTTTACTATTTTCCTCGTATAATTTACTTTTTTTCTCTCCATAAAAACCTTCCTCAGACTTCATCAAACAACAAAAAAGAAATCAGCCAAATCGGTTCAGCCGTTCTCGAGATTTTCGCTCAGCAACACATTCAGCGATTCATTTTTATAATATAGACTGAGAGTTAAAACTGTCTTTATCAGTTAGTAATAAATTGTGAATAAATAATTATTGCACTGAAATTTATAATGAGAGTGAAATTAACATGAGAGTTGCACAGAAAAATTAATACGTATAACAGTCATAGCTACGATCGATACACAAATAAAACCAAAAAAAATGACCGAAAACTGTATTGTGAGTAAGACAGGAGAACGGCTATAAAAAAAAATTGCGATGGAAAAATAGGGGTTGATCGTAGAGGGTTGAAAATTTAGGGTTGTATGTATTTTTTAATGCTGTATCATAAAAAAATAAAAACAAAATTTTTTATCTAAAAGATAAAAATTTAGGGGTGGACTACCCTTAACATTTAGGGGAATAAAAATAGATGTTGTCCGATTCTCAGACCTACCCGATATGCACACAAAATTTCATGAGAATCGGTGAAGCCGTTTCGGAGGAGTTTAACTACAAACACCGCGACACGAGAATTTTATATATTAGATATATATTTTTTTAAATAATACATATTTAATCTCAATTTACTTACGCTCTATATTGTTAGGAATCTATTATTTTTAGATGTAATACATATAATAATGACATAGATCTATACCTAATTTTTAAAAAATCCATCCCGCCACCATCTGAGCATATTTTGTTAGCATTCATAGTGTTTTTTTTTTTAATTCAATGTTGAATGCAATATGGTAGACAATTTAAATTATGAGCGAATCATTGATTTTAATCATTTGTAATATGGCCATTGCTTTCATTATGATGCCAAACTAAAAAGATCCGCGAGAAGTACAAAAAAAATATAAAAAAATGAATAAACGAAAAAATATACCTACAGTTTATTTTCCACCCATATGTTTTATATTAAAATGACAACCCTTATTGGCATTGTATAATTTATTAGTGCAGGTCCGCTGTAGTTGAAAGCGATACAGGAATTTAATTAATTCATTCAAAGAATCGAGATAGACATGTAAACACAATCAAAAGACAATCCAATGGGGCTTGAACCGTACACATATAGAGCTTTCAGGGCCGATAGCCGATTGAATAGACAACATTTAGAATTTCCAATAATGTGGCAGTTATATTGTATCGTAGTTTCCTAATGAAGTAGCAAAAAAATTTATGATATTTTAAATGTTTTAAAGACATCACGCAATTTGAGAGAGAATCATTTTCATGTAAAATTAAAATTGTCTAGTTTAAATCAATGTTTGTCTAGATCCACCACATTATCGTCTAATGATTTGTGGGATATATGATTACATTTGTGGATATCTAGCATGCGGCAGACATGGCCCGCCTAGAAGTGTTGGCGTGGTACAATACGACTCGTAAATGATGGAATCTACACGATGCCGCGATGGACGATATACCGCAAATATTAAAATTTACGCTGTTATTAGTATTCTGTTTTATACTTGTATAGGTATATTTGATGGTATACCTAAATAAAATATCATACCTACTGTCGTTTAAAACATCGAAACGATTTAAATTAGAATCAAAATGTAAATAATAGCAACCAATTTTATTAAAAAAAAAAATAATTAAACTGAAACATATCTAATTATAAATAACAGTGTAATTTCGATCAATAAGCTTACCATTATCCCTTCCTTTCCGCTTTTTCTTCCCGCTGCCACTTGAACACTTAGTTTTTTCCGATTTATCTTTACTTTTCCACCGACTCAACATTTTAGAGTTCACTTCGAAATTCACATAACTAGCTTAATGCCACAATTCACACTTCACATTTTACTATGCACTTGTACTATCTGCCATCAATTTTGCAACACATTTTTATTTTTCACTTACATCACTAATTTTATTATTAGTTCACAACTATTTTATTCATAAGTTGTTTTGAGGTGCGCTTTACAGCAAAAACTTCACTAATAAAATGTATACTCACGAACATTATTACTTCAAAAATGTATATACTTATTATTATCGACGTATTTTTAGATATGTATGAACTTACGTTGTGGTGTTCAATTCCAGTTTTTATTTTGTTAATTAGTTTGGCTGTTGTTGAAGGTACTGCAAAAAACAATAAACATATTTTGTTTTTGCTATTTTAAGGGCTACAAAGAGCTTATAGCCATTAAAAAGCAATATACTCGTTAGTGTGCTCAAGTATGCTGATAACTATAAAAAAAAAGTTTATTTTTTATATCAAATAATTACTTCTAAAATATAATACCAATTATACCAACGAGATGGTCTTTTAGATTAGGTACACTTTGAATATAAGATTGAAAGTGTAATCTTAGTATTTTAAATGTGAAAGTTTGTGTGTGCATATTTGTTACCACTAAGAGGAATGGATTTGGATTTAATTCGCCACACAGATAGAATATGTTCTGGATTAACACATAGGACAATTTTATTCCGGGAAAACATCAGACCCTTCGGGAAAGCGGTTGATATCGCGGGGCGGAAGCTAGTCTATACAAATAAAAATTAAGTGCTGTTGGTTGGTAAGCCCAGCACTTGAGAACGGCTGGATTGATTTGACATTTTTTTTTTAATTTTCGTAATAGTCCAAATAAAATTTTTAGGTGAAGAAAAATTGGAAATATTTCCTGGAAAATTGGAAAATTTTGGAAAAGACAGGACAATGTCTGTGGGGTTAGCTACCTACTAAGTAAGTAGGTACATAATATTAAATAATTCGACTATTCGCAATAGGGAAAGCCAAAAATTCTAAAACCTCACTAAGACAAAATAAGCTACAATAGAAATCATTTTAACACTGAAAAAAAGCATGAATTTTATATTTTTTCTTAGCGTCATTTAAATAGAGCTACACCTCACGACTGAAATAGTATTACTTTACTTATGTAAGTAGAGAGTCTGCTTCTGTCTGATGCTGGTGGTTCTAGTTTATAAAATAAACGAGAACAGCCTACTAGCTACGTCACAATCAACGCCATCTATTAATTGGTTTGAGAACTAAGCACAAACTGCAGATTTGTTTACGCTTATTTAAATTTTGGAAAAAGGTTAGCTTACTACATAACATAAAAAAATGATATCAAAATGTAATTTGACCATTCGCCATAGGGAATGTCAAATAACAGCTAACCGACTATTCGACAAAACCCATAGGTTGTAGGTCAGTGGCAGCATCTCTATTTAGTATCATTCATAGTTTTGGAACATAATATTATTGTGATATTATAATGATAACACCAACTCCAGCAAAACACTTGGTCACTTTTTTATACTTTTCATTCTATACGCAAAAACTGAGCGCGTAAGGTGAAACACGATGATGGTGAATAAAATTCACGAATTAAATTTTAATTTTACATTGAAAAAACCATGAATTTAACAATTTTCTCTTAGCGACATTTAAATAAAGCTACACCTTGCGACTGAAATAGTAAACTGCAATACCAGCTAGTTGTAATTGAACCAACCTCTGATGGTTCTAGTTTATTAGACGAACTACGTGACAATCAACGCCATCTATCAATTTGTGTAAGAACTAATACAGACATATGCAGTAGCGAGTGTCGTTTAGTTTACCTAGATTTGTAACAGAGGGCATTACAGTACTTGCAACTGCGCGGTAAAAACCAAGATGAATGCCGGGCATGCGTATTAGGACTTAGGACACTAGGTAATCAATTCTATGTAGGACACCGGTGTTGTATCATCTTTGACATGTGTCTTTGACACCAGTGTACAAACAATAACATCTGTGTGAATGTGATTTTATAATATTGGGCAAATCCAAAAAATATGATGCAGGTAAGTACGAAATATAATTTTAAGTAAGTGAGTAGAGGTACCTACTTATATTACAATGAATTTAATTTTTCAATATTTACTGAAAAAAAATTTTACGTAGATTATTCACGGGGCTTTACTGATTATCTATATTGTATAGAATGTATTAATCTGTCATTGTTCACTTAAGTAGTTTGAACCAGTCAGAGCCACAGGTGGGTGCAAACCTAAGTATGCAATGTAGCCAAATATTTAGCCAAGTTACACAAATATTTTACCATTTCCTTTGACAAAAACATTACTAATATAATAAGCATTTCATATTATTTATATCGTGATATACCGTGATTTCAGGATTGGCCGTATAGGACAAATTGCTCAGCATGACAAACCCAGAATAGGATTTAAAAAGATGACATATGGAGATACCCAAACAGCTGTAAGTTTATCGAAAATCAATGCTAACTAGCTATTCAAAAAGCTATTAGGTAAACGATGTTGTAGAAACGAAACTCATGAAAATATTTATTGTATTAAACGTCTTGACCGATAGGTAAAAAACATCTTTGATTTTATAGTAACCTACTTTAAAGGTTGTTTTAAGTCGACGATAGTGTCTAAGGTCGTGGGCACGTCTACAATGAGCTTAAGCTTTTGGTGAAGAAAAACATAGTAAGGAAATCATAGCACGACTATCTTCAAATTGTAAATCTGTCACCAAACACCTACTGGTGTGTTCTAGCACCTGCACTTGATAGCCAATTATTTCTAGGCTTTGTGTGCTTCATTTCCGGCTACATCACTTAGCTAGTTACCCTAGTGATATCAAATAAAGGTCTTTATATACATAGTAAAAGAAAGGAATATTAGGTTAGTTAAGAACAAACTGTTCTATTACTGAGAGTATATACGTACCTACTAATGTTGAAAGTCAAATATACAAAATTATTTAAATACTAGTATCTGCCCCGCTGTTTTACCCACGTTCCCGAGGAATCTCATATTTTCCCAGGATTAAAGTAGGTACCTTATCGTAGAAGCGCTCGTGGCGTACCTTGATTAGCCGTTCTTAACCGATCGGCAAAGTTAAACAACGTCTTGTCTGGCCGGTACCTGGATAGGTGACCGCCTAGTGGTATTTTATATTAAGCGTTTCCTTGCTTCGGAAGGCACGTAAAGCCGTTGGTCCCGGTTAACACACTAATTGTGATAGTTGTTAAGCTAGTTGGAGACCTCCTAGGTGGCTTAACAACTCCAACATCAGGTTGACCACTAGCCTACCTCCACCAATCCGCAGTGGGCACGCGTGATGGAGTATTTGCCCATTCCCCTTTCACCATTATTCATGAAAGGAGACCTGTGCTCAGCAGTGGGCAGATATTATTGTAATTATTATTCATTATTAAAGTACTTTATATTATGTTATTTCAGGGCTATCAATGTATCAAGTTTTATTCGAATCCATTCAGCCGTTTATGGGTGATTGAGTTACAAAGATCCAAACATCAAAATAGTAGGTACTTACTTATTTCGATAGTGTTTTGTTTTAATAACATTTTTAAATTCATATCTTTTGAATGAAATACTGAAACAGCGACAAGAAACGAAGTGATTAATTTGGATACCTAATTATACCATACGTTTATTTTTTACTTTTTAAACTTAAAAAGTAGCTATGTCACTATAGCTATAATAGTTGGACGTGATTTTTTTGTACAATTTAAGCAATTTTATAGTTTTTTTTTCACCATGTGTTAAATTTATTCGAGTTTTCGTAGCGATACCTATTACAGCCTAATAAAAAATATAGCATATGTTTCTCAGTTATAAAGCATTCTAATGGTGAAAGAACTTTTAAAATCGATTGAGTTTATTCAATACAAACAAACATATTTTTTTTTCTCTCTATAATTACTAGTGTAGAATATGTACCTAATTATTTTCTTCAGCAAAAGATATACATTTAAAGAAATAATTTAACTACGTGTCGTTGTTGTACGTTGCTCCTATTATCATCTAGAAGATATTAGATCTAGAAAAAATATTAGTCAAGTATCGAATAAACAAATTAAAAGAAATATTGTTCCAAATATAACCAAGATAGGGGATAGTTGACCAATTTTTTACTAAATAGTGCATATTTTTTATGTTTTAATATATATAGACAAGAAAACCATATCAATTGATAGAAGAACTATTAATTTAATAAAAATATGTGATATCTAGTTCTTAGTTAAGCATAATGTCGATAATTTTATAGAACACTAACTCTTAGTCAATCTACCCCTGATCCAGGGTAAGTAGACCAAATGCCGGGTGTATGTTGGCTTATGTACCTATAAGAGTCCAATCATGAGAAGGGGCAAGTAATTAAACATTTCAATCAGACATAGCTTTGTTATTTTTTTTTGCGAACTCATATGCAAATATCCGAGTCTCATAAGACGCCAATCCATAATAAATAGCAGCTACCTCAATAAAATAACTGGCTAAAGTTTTCTCGTCAAAACTAGAACAAATTTTACTTTTTTTATATATCAAACTCAAACTCATTTATTCAGTTTAGGCCCTAATAAGGCACTTACCACCGGTTCGGAATACACTTGGACTGAGAAGAATCCAGCAAGAATCCTCTGTATCCAGGGCTATGCTTATGGTTATGGAGAGGGCTATGCTCGGGGTTTCTCTACGGGATCGAATAAGAAATGAGGAGATTTATAGATGAACTAGGGTCACCGACATAGCCCAGTGGATTGGCAAGTTGAAATGACAATGGGCAGGGCACATAGTGCACAGAACGGATGGCCGATGGGGCCGAAGAGTTCTGGAGTGGAGACCATGGACTGGCAAGGGCAGCGTGGGACGTCCACTTACAAGGTCCAATGGATGCAGGCCGCCCAAGACCAGTCCTATTGGAAATCATTGGGGTAGGTCTATGTCCAGCAGTGGACGTCTTGCAGCTGAGATGATGATGATGATGATGATCCAGGGATGAGAATTCTGCTCAACAAACTCTCGTCAAGTTTGGATTACGTTCAAATTTTTCGTTTAATTTGGCACCGTAACGATGTATCTTTTATAAGGAATATTATACTGTTTTGGTGTCGCATTAATGCTTTCTCGTCAAAAATGACTGCGTGACAAGCTATTTTAGATACATTTTTTAATATTTTAGCTCATTCAGTTGTTCTTTCACAGGTCCTTTTTGCTATGTATTAATCAAAATAGCTATACTTCTTTAAAAATCCAATAAATGGTTAACTTACGTGTTGTTTTCAACTCCATATTTTAGCTTTTGGGGTAGGTTGAATAATTATTCAACCAGCCCCAAAAATAATTGGTCTACTAGCCCCAGACGCCATTTTATATTTTGATCACATGGCTAGCCTAGACACTGCCGCTGATTTGAATAATAAGATATGAAATATGATAAATATGCACTCATCAAACGCTAGGGCTAATAGAAAAATGGTTCACATAAAACGTGTAGGCATCACATCAAAAAATGTACTATATCGAAATTTCACTTACGTCATTAACAAATTAAAAACGTGTCACCATTTGAAAACGACCTGCGACCGCGATGTAGCACTTCGGACAGCTGTGCGGGATGCGGAGTGTAATACTTGGATGTGATCGGATGATACAATACTCATACTGTCGACGAGTTTTTGGCAGATAGTCTACCTACCCCTATAGTCAACTATCCCCGGTCTCCCCTACCATGGAATCCCTTTTCTTTATAAAAAAGTTTAAGTTTTTACGGATATACCTTCATTGTACACACACTAAGACTTGATGTATCAAGTTTTTTGTAAGTACACATAGAACAACAAGCAAAGTTACATTTATGATCATAAATGTTAATAGGTACCTACGTTATTTATTGACTATTGAAAATTAAATAGTTTTTAAGTTAAGAAACAAATCTTATTTGAAAATAATTGAAGACCGTTGTACATTTCCATAAATATGATTTAAGAAACTAAGTAGGTACTATGGAACTTGATATGGTTTATAAATAAATAATTAAATATTCTGGGACATAATTCCTCACGCACGGCCATCTGACCACAAACCTGTACCGAGCCACTTTGCCAAAGGGGCGCCACTTTTCACAATTATGCTTTTGGGGGATATAATTAAATACTCTTACATTTATTTATGAATTGCATGTACAAATTGAATAACACATACTGCTGATTATGTTGTTTTAAAACTAATCAATTAAATTGTTATTTCACTAATAACTCTTTCTTACAAACATTATTGAAAAAGGATGTAACTGATTTAAAGTTGTATAAAATTAGTCTATGACATTGTCATGTACGGAAAATAGTCGATAAAAAGGGTACAAGAAAAAGAAGTAAGTAGGTAGGTACCTATATTTTAAAATAAAATAAAACCTACGAAAGCAGTGTTTTTTAAGTCATAATATTATATTTTATTAAGGATAAATAGGTATTTGTTGTTATATGTTTGTTGTTTGTCGAATATTATATTATAACATTAAGTATATAAGTATATTATTATACATGAGCCTTATACCTGAGAGTCAATAAATACAAGGTAAATAAATAAATACCTACTAAATTAGAGTAGCCCGCCATCTAACGAGCAAAATGTAAAGTAAAAAAAAGAATTTGCTACTTGACACTCGACAACGCTGCGCTGCACAAAACATTATTTCTAGTGAGCGATAGATGGCGATGCACGATCTTACATGGTTCCACAGGCTTCATCTATCATATCAGATCACTAAAACTATGGAAAACATTAGATTTTTGCTTCTGATAAAATTAGCTTTGTAAAATATAACTAGCTATTTTGTACATGCTATGGAACCCTTTGTACACTAGAATATTTTTCACACACTGTGTGTTGTTCAACACGCACTGAGTTGGTTTTAAAAAATATAGAAATATAATTTAAACTAACTACAAATAGTAAATTTGTGACATGCTTCTTTATTAGTATAGATAAATTATGTTATATATTATTTTAATGTTTGATCAAGCGTGAACTTATTTTTTTACCTAAATATAAAATAATTTGTGTCATTTGAGGATTTATTCAATAGAAATTTTAAACGAATAATTTGCCGTTTTTATTCATTGTTTTCCAGATTTTACCTTTTATAACATTTTATTAATCTACCTAAGCCATGTTTTTAGGGTACCGTAGTAAAACAAGAGACCTTATCATGAAGATGAGTGGGTTCGAATCCTACAATGAGCTTGTCATAGGAAACCATAGCACAGTGGTAGGGTACTTTGTAGTATCCGCCTGGTTGGCTACCACCCTCAAGTTGAAAATCTACCATGGTAAGATTGTGGCCAAACAGTCTATACAAAGAAGAAAAACAAAAAATAGTATAATATTGTTTATCCCCTACAAATAAAGTATTTAGAAAAAAAATATAATGGGTTTTCTAAAGCACTTCTTTGACATAAAGATTTCTATATGAAATATAACGCTTTAAATTTGTCATTTTGTTAGAGTTGAGGGGGGCAATCAACTTAAAATATCAACAGTATTAGCATAATATGATAAACTAGCTTACCGCCCCGCGGGTTCACCCGCGAACCCCTATTTTACCGCCTTAGGGGTGGAATTTTCAAAACTCTTTTCGTAGCGGATGCCTACATAACAATAGCTATTTATATGCCATAGCCTGACCCCCCCAGTGGTTTGAGCTTTGCGTTGATAGATCAGTCAGTTAGTCACGTTTTCTTTTAAGGAAAAGTATCACCGCACTGATACGTAGGCTTTAGATACTAGTTTACGAAACAAAACAAAGTTTATGGTAGACTTCAGTTTAATAATTA
Source organism: Tetheella fluctuosa (assembly GCA_951216915.1). Lineage (NCBI taxonomy): Eukaryota > Metazoa > Arthropoda > Insecta > Lepidoptera > Drepanidae > Tetheella > Tetheella fluctuosa. Next base: position 13,825,320 of record OX578213.1, on the reverse strand, counting down.
TATATAAACTAGTGGGCCCGACAGACGTTGTCCTGTCCAAACTCGATTACGACGCCATCTACCGGGTCCAATTATATTTTAAAACCATCCAGGGACCCACTCATATATACACAAAAAATTTCATCAAAATTGGTCCAGTCGTTTAGGAGGAGTTCAGTCACATACACACGCACACAAGAAATATATATATTAAAGATACTTACAATGACAGTTGCAGTATTAGTAACAGATATGTTGCGCATATGTTTTTGATTAAACTTTCCTTTCATTTATCTTCAGTCTTATCTTTTAGACTGTACCTACCACATCGTATTGACTATACTGCGCATTGGAACCCTATACTGCGCATGTTCCAATGCGCACTTGGTTTTTAAAAGCGAATACTTGGTCATTTGTTTATTGATTGTGTATATTTCATTCACGAAATTTATTTGGTCATATATTTATTCTTTCATCGATAATAGGCTCCAGCAACCTATATAAAGAATTGAATTGATGTTTGCATTTACAAATTTTTTGTTGTTTGTGGAAAAAATTGTTCCATGAGTTCTGTGCCGATTTTTTGAGTAATGTCGTATTCACAAACACGATAGAAGTGTTTACTAACGTCAATTACTTAATTATACCTCAAAACAAGGCGCAATTTACACTCAGGGCATAAATATTTTTACTACGCATGCGTGCATCTAATTAATACCTACGGAGGATTATTTTTTTGTGTCTGTCCGCTCTTTTATGATAACACGGCACGAGGCTAGGGAAAAAGTTAGACAAAAATCTACTTATTTCACGCTCACTTTGGGGAGTATGGGGAGAACGGTACAAAACAGCTAAACCGACCCAACTGTCAACCTCACCTGCACGCGCCGGATGGCGGCGGTTCGGCCAATTGGCCCCCGTTGGTGCTCCCTGCTGGATAACAGACGAGTCTCTGGCGACCGAGTCAATGGCGGTATAACCACTCACCAGGTGGGCAACTACTTGGAAGAGGCAATCATAAGCCTTGGGGGGGCTAAATACCCCTCTGAAAGCATGACCATGGAGCCACAGGATAGGCTTCTCATCAAAATGGAAGCGAGATTAAAAACACAACTACCCCAGGAAGGTACCGGCAAAACCGGAGAATCCTTCCCTGAGTCTGACTCGGGCTGCCCCATCGTATCTGGGGGGGCACAATTTTGCCAACATCTGGAAGAACGACTGAAGATGCAGGCCAGCTAGCATCAGTAATAAAGGAGAAGAACACAAACAAAAGACAAGTGCAACAGGTATTCCACCCAAGCCTCTTCCTAGAAAGACCTAGGAGCCTTTCGTTTGGTAGCGGTATACCGACAACCTACCAACGGAAAAGAAACTAAACAAACCACCTCCAATAGTTCTATGCAGTATCGATGACGTCCACAAACTTACAGAACTGCTAGAAACAACAACTGAAAAATCCGAGTTCACCTATAAAATAGTGAACAAAAACCAACTATGGGTGCACAGCAGTAATGTTGAGGTCTACAAAAAGCTAATGGCACTGGTACGAGAGAATGGACTAATTGGACACACTTTTAAACAGGAAGGATCAAAGATGCTACAGAATTGTAATTAGGAATCTGCACCATACAACTCCCCACTCGGCTATAATAGAAGCCTTTGAAAACACGGGAAACACTGTGGCAGGAGAAATTATAAATTCCAGATATGGACCAGACAAAAAACCAACTCACACATTCTTTGTCAATCTAACACAAGGACCTAACAACAAAGCCGTGAAAGACATAAAAACAATTTATCATCAAACAGTGGTGATTGAAGATCCTAGGAAAAGACAAACAATTGTGCAATGCCAACGATGCCAACAATATAGTCACTCCAAAAACTATTGCATGCGACCATATCGCTGTGTTAAATGTGCACAATCACATAAAACCACAGAATGTTCTAAAGTAAACCGTAATACCCCAGCGCTTTGTGCTCTTTGCTTAGGTCCTCACCCTGCCAACTACAAAGGGTGTGAAATCTACAAAGAAATAAATGCTAGAAAAGAGGCAAAACAAGATCCAACTATTAAAAACAAATCGAGATACCAAAACAAATCACAAACAGAAAACAGTAACATACCCACACACAGACGACAGAACAAACAACAAACATAAGACATATTCGGAAGCAGTAAGATCACCTAACAAGAACTACAATTCAAAGGAAACAATTACACCCAACATCAACCAGCAATTAGAAAAACTAATCATATAACAGTCAGAGAAATTTGACCTCCTATAACAAAGGAGCACCATGATGAGTCTCATTACGGCACTGCTTAGTAAGTTACCATAAATGGGTATTATAAGTACTTTAAAAATAGCTACATGGAACACAAATGGGTTAACTCCGAACAAACACGAAGTGGAAAACCTAATAAACCTACATAACCTCGAAATACTTCTAATATCTGAGACACATTACACAAGTGCCAGCCATATTAATATCAAGAACTACAATGTATATAGGACAGACCATCCCGATGACACTGCATATGGGGGTACTGCCATAGTTATAAAAAGATCAATAAAACACCGTCTGCTGCCAGGATTCAAAACAAGCCATATACAAGCAACAAATTTAATGATCGAGGACAGGAATGGACCCTTCAAGATCTCGTCAGTGTACTGCCCCCCAAGGCACAAAGTAACAGACAACCTCTTCAATCAGTACCTTAAGAACCTTGGGGAGCGTTTCATTGCGGGCGGCGACTGGAACGCCAAACATGTTCACTGGGGATCAAGACTAACAACCACAAGGGGTAGAGAACTCAAAAAAAGCATAGATAGTCCACATCTCACGGCAATTGCTACCTCTGAACCAACTTACTGGGCCACTGATCGCAACAGACTCCCAGATGTTTTGGACTTCTTTGTGGTAAAAGGACTGTCAAAACTTAACTATGATCTGAAACCGTGCCTAGGTGGATCATCTGACCATACTCCGGTCTTCTCTCCATCAGCTCAACAATACTAAAGACTGAGAACCGACCAACTCTGCATAATAAAAAGACTGTCTGGGACTCATTCAGAGAACTGGTTGATAAAAGCCTCCAGCTCAGGATAGCCCTAAAAAGTGAAGAAGATATAGAAACAGCCACATTAAACTTCACAACCGTCGTACAAAAGTGCTGCTGGTTGTGTACTCCTGAAACTAGTAATGCCCATGACAAGCGCAAGATCATGCCTGAGTACATACAAACAAAAATTATGGAAAAACGGAGGTTGCGAAGAATATGGAATAATAGTCGCCACCCAGCTGATAAGAAAGCCTTTAATGGAGCTATGCGGGAGCTGAAAAAACTGATCAACAAGGCAGCTAACGACACTGCATCATCCTATCTAGAATCACTAACATCAACCAGGGCTACTGAATACTCCTTGTGGAAAGCTTGCAAGAATGTCGACCAAAGTTAAACCCAAAGCACCAATAAAAACCAATAACAATTGTTGGGCTTGCACTGCAAAAGATAAAGCCGAATTATTTGCAGCTCACCTGTCAAATATATTTACCCCCAATGAATCGGATAGTAATGCTGACCAGGATCATATCGAGCAAGTCCTGAAACAGGACTTCCAACTGAACTTCCCTATTAAGCCAACTTCACCTCAGGAAGTCCTCCGAACAACAAGAGATTTGGAAAACAACAAAGCACCTGGTTTTGACCTAATAGACAAAGTTACACTAAATGAGCTGCCACGAAAAGCAATAATGTACATGAATATGCTCTACAATGGAATACTACGAACTAGTCACTTTCCAAGCCTGTGGTCACAGATAATAATGATTCCCAAACCAGGCAAACCATTGCATGAAGTATGCTCATATAGACCAATTAGCTTGCTCCCATTACCATCTAAACCCTTTGAAAAAATCCTCCTAAAAAGACTAATGGAGCCACTGTCTGAAACGTCACTAATACCTGACCACCAATTCGGATTTAGAAGGAAACACGCAACTATAGAATAAATTCACAGAGTCTGCCAAGTAGTAAGAAACTCCCTAGAAAAAAAAGGAATATTGCTCAGCGGCTTTCTTAGACATACAACAGGCCTTCGACAAAGTTTGGCATAAAGGATTACTCCACAAAATAAAGAAGTCACTGCCACACAGTTATTACCCACTCTTGAAATTATATCTATCTGAGAGACTTTTTCAAGTTCAAGAAGGTGAATATACATCCACAATATAGAGCATACTAGTAGGAGTGCCTCAAGGCTCTGTACCGGGACCGCTGCTATATATAATATACAATATACACTCACGATCTTCCCCAAAGTCCTGGAGTTACAATAGCCACCTACGCAGATGACACGGCTATACTTGCATCTAACGCAAACTGCACAGAAGCTTCCAAGACCCTACAATCTAGCCTAAATATCTAATAAACGAGTGGCTAAAAAGATGGAGGATTAGGGCAAGTACTACAAAGTCAGTTCATGTAACCTTCACTCTAAGAAAGGACAACTGCCCACCAATCATGTTGAACAATCAGCAGCTTCCTCACAACAATACGGTCAAGTACTTGGGAATGCACCTTGACCGTAGGTTAACTTGGAGAAAACACATTCAGGCAAAAAGAGATGAACTCAACATAAAATATCGCGGCCTCTACTGGATGCTGGGTAGAAACAGCAAATTATCGCTCGACAACAAGCTGCTAATATACAAAACCATTTTGAAACCTGTTTGGTCCTATAGAATACAGCTGTGGGGATCAGCCAGCGACTCAAACATCAATATTATACAAAGAGCCCAAAACTCCATACTTGAACAGATGTCAAATGCGCCCTGGTTTATCAGAAATGCAGAGGCATTCATAATCACTTACACACAAAAACAGTGAAAGAAGAAATTAAATCCCTCACTGCAAAGTACACAAAGCGTCTTCTGCAACATCCGAACCAACTGGCTGTACAGCTTACGGTCCTCGAATCATCGAGACGTCTCAAAAGACGCGAAATTCTAGATCTGGAGAACTGAGCCACCAGAAACCTATTGAGGCGCTCCTACTGAGGAACGTACTCCACACGACATCCAACCCCACAACACATCTGCTAATAGTTGATGACTGATTGCAAAATAATCTAAAAAAAAAAAAATCACGCTCACTACTAAAACTAAACAAAGTAAAATAAACTGTAATGTAATTTCGAAATCCTACTAATATCCTACTATATAGGCTGATTTTTTTGTCACTGGCAATACTCGCAGGGGTGGAAGTACGTACTCATCAATATGAATAACTTTTAAATGGGAGCAACTCTGATATCGCGTAAAATAAAACTTTTGTATGGAACAAATGATAATTTTTTCGTGATTTCACACTTAGTCTAATAAATAAAAGTTGTTCATATTGATGAGTACTTCCACCCCTGCAAATATATCCAGTGACTAAAAAGTCACCCAGTATATTATTATATAATTTTACCTTCATTTAATAATCTGTATTTTTTCAATTAAATTTATATATTTACAACAATCACTACTAATAAAAACAACAACCTTAACTACATAAACTAAATATTATAGGTAATAAAATATATGAAAACAATAAAAAAAATGCGTTTAGATCGCTACCTGCAGGCATTTGGAACAAAAGTGCGAGTGGAACATAATCTACTGATATCTGTCTCCATGGAGTGAAAAAGGGATGACATCCATGGGTATTGACGTTGTCGTCGCTAGATTTTAAAGGACACGTGTTCGCTTCTGTTTAATATGATTTTAATTCATGGGAAAAACTGTTGACAGATAGTGTGACGTGTTATGGCAAGAACATAAAGTAGGTACCTAAGACGTATATTTTTAAAGAAACATATGTGCTCTAAATATGTAATAAATGAGTAGGTACAGCACAGTACTATTCCATAAATTGAAGTATAATACGATTATGCGGTTCCCCCGCCCTCGCAGTAGAGGGGAAGCGCAATGCGCAAGCATTCGACTTTCCCGTAATAGATACAAGTACAATTGGGTTTTTATATAAAACTATTACCACCTTAGTAAAGTCTAGCAAACTCCAGATTTAAAATTGTATCAATCACTATAAAACGTTAAACAACATAAAAAGCAAGCATAGTACGATGTGGTATTAGTCTAAAATCTAAGACTGAACATAAACTATAAGAAACGTTATTTATAGCGCCAATAAAATTCTTAATCACCAATCAATTTTGTCTATAATTTTTAATTCAATCTAAAATGCATCACTTTGGTAAACACGGTTTCTGAATGGGAATGCTTCAATCAATGATTAGATCAGGGTGGAGAAATTGGCTGGGGTTTTAGACTCGAGACCGTGGTTCTCGAACTCTAGGCAAACCCTTTGTTTTTTATATGTAATAATATATTTATTTTTACTGAATTAGAACCCAATACGATGTAACATATTACGATACGTACATATTATTGTGACACATTTGAATTACAAAATGATACTTGTATCGTTATGATAAAGTCGAGTACATTCTATTACTGTAAATATAAGTAGCAATTTAACAACCAACTATAACTAAAAATACTCTTTATATCATATAACTTTTTGAGATAATCCTCCTCATTTATAAAAGACGTTTTTACCGATATCCCACTCTATATGGTTCACAAATAAAATTAAATTCACCACGAATTTCCTACCGAGTACCTAAGTATACTTAATTTTATATGATAACGTTTCCGTCATAGATATTTATAACTATGCAAAATTAAAAGGAGTAAGATAATCGTGACATACAGATGGACAGGAGGACATGATGAAAGTATATTACCGGTGGTAGAGTCATTATTGTAACGATCATAAATGCCTCATAAATTAATAAATGAGTTTGAGTTTATAAAGGTGATATTCTTCTAACCCCTAAAAAGAGTCGGGGCTACTCACTCGTATAGACTTGCTTTAATTAAACCATCTCACGCAATGACTATTAAAACCATTTGTGCCCAGACAGTCAGCTAGACTGAATCGACTAGCGTATGACCGTGCGCATGACTTGAATTCACTAAACTAAGGCATCTAATGACCTGTATATTAAAAATATGTCCTATTATGTATTCCCTCAAACTTTTTCTTCCAAGGGTACAAGTTGATACTGGCTGTAGGTAGGTAGTAGTTTATTTTTAACCCTATGGATATTATTTTTTTTTGCAAAAGAGCTTTATATTCTAGAACACCTCATTCTAGAATATAAATACATTGTCATTAACCAACTTTAAGAAAAAAGGAGGAGGTACTCAATTCGGTTGTATTTTTTTTTGGAATCCTGAGTAATTGAGGGAACTCCTCAAATATTATAGGCATATACATAGCGATTTTGGTATTTTCGGTAACAAATTAAGCATTTGCATTCAGAAAGTATCATTTGGTGATGTAAAACTAATAAAGAAGACCATAGACGACCACCGGAACTTCTCAACGATACCTATTTCTGGGCATAACTTCTTTGTTTATGAACCGATTTTAATAAATTATTTTGCATTGGATTTAGTATAGCGTCAAACTGGTTCCATTTAAATTTCATTGGCATTGGACAGTGGACTCCGTAGATATACCAGATAGGAATTGTGTAGTGATTGAGGTATAGTTAGGTTTATGACAATTCCATTACGAGGAGGTACCTAACTATGATCAAGGACATGTTGTACTGGATTGGACTTGGACTAGGAATGCATACAACGAAACTCCTTAATGACAAACAGCTCGAACGTGTAAATTCAGTAATGGAACAGTATAACTGAAACTAAACATATAACACAACGAACGGCTGTTAATTCCCAGAGGAATTGAATGGAATTTTGATTAATTCAACTTTCGGTAAATTTATTTCAAATGAATTTTTGAATGCTTATATTTTTTATTCGACAGATAAGTAGTTGCTTTCGGTGTGGTTAAAGTGTGATTTCTCTAAACCATTACTTTATAATAGAAAAAAATATATGTTGCAAGGGTCAAATTCAGAAATTTATAACTTTTTAAAGCAGTTTAAATAAGAAATTGAGACAATTTTGAAAAAAAGTAACTAGATAAGATTATTGTAGAGGATTTGCCGACAAATGTAATCTGAATACATTTCTTGTTTTTGTTATATTTTTTTCGTGGCGAGTGCATGAATGAGACCCTCTACGCGTGGAACGTAAATAGAGGTATGTAAGCCTCACAAAGCTAATAAAAGTGGCGTCAAATTAAAAAATAAAATATGTATTGGAAACTTCAAATCTCACAATTTAAAATAACGTAAAATATATTTCATTTATTGCTTTTCTGATGACTAAAGAACAATATTTCTTTTCTGATAAATTCCGCAAGAACACTGATTTTAGGGAGACTGGAGCCTTAACTATAAAGAAAACTCGCTGAAACAACAAATCAAGAAAGTAACCTGAAGACCAAGTAATTTTTATGTTTTACTTGGCACCGAGTTCAAAATGATGTAGAAAGAAAAAAATAATATTTTGCTTTTCAGTTTTTGAAGTCGGTTTATTTTATTTATAAATTATTTTTATTTAACTACATTTATTACGATCAGTTTCCAAATCGATCTGCTTTATAAGATGTTTTTCTTTAAGCTCCTCCTCCCATCTATTAATGTTTATCAATTCCGTTTCATTTTTATATAGGTAACTCACCTTAGTTAATTGTTTGAACAATATATTGAAAGTTACTATTCACATAAAACAATGTTTCAGTAGATACCTATATAATATTTATACTTTACAGAGCGTCTCCCTCTGTTATGCAATGCAATCCTGTACAGTGCTATGCAATGCTATTTGAAAGTACTTTAAATAATGTAGACTGGAAAATTTACTAAAAGAAAACTACATTTAATTTTAAAAATAAGTACAACTACTGCAATCTGTAGTACTGTTGGGACTGAGAATCGAATCTGCAAAATGTAACATCGTTTAGGTTAATGATAGCGATCACAAAGGGTTCAATAAAAATTATAAACATTTATCACATACAACATTTCTCATAACCATTTGGTGTTTGAACAGTATCTACTATAAACGGCCAAAGAACGTTAATATAACCGGAACATCGCCATTCGGTGATATTATAATGTTTCTAAAGCGGCTCACTACATGATATTGTTAACCTATCAGAATTAATGCCACTTGGTCAATATGACCTTAAAAGCTGCTGGCTTTTTCCTGTGATGGATTTCGATAAAATGTCTCAGCTTAGAATTTTCACACCTATATTTTCCACTTTCAGACTCTGAAAATCTGTCATAAATTTTTTAATGAGCACTCCATTAACTGAACTATTATTTCTTAAAGTACAACTATCAGAAAAAGGTAGCGCTAGGCGACCACAGATTGATATAATTGATATATTGACGGGCCGGTTGACGTGGTTGGTAAGATACCCTATCTATCACGCCACAGGTCGTGGGTTCGATTCCCACAGGACAGACATTTGTGTGCATGAACATGTCTGTTTGTCTTGAGTCTGGGTGTATTTATCTATAGGTATAAATATATATTTACAAAAGAAAAGTAGTATATGTAGTATATCAGTTATCTGGCTTCCATAGTACAAGCTCTGCTTAGTTTGGAGTCAGATGACCGTGTCTGTTTTTATATAACACTATTGTACTTTTTTGGACTATTAGTAGAGATTGTGATTTCCTTTACACTAATTCATTACTCAGTTTCGGTTTGTTGCCCCAGAGATATTCTGAAAATATTTAAAAATATCAAATGTGTTTGTAATGAATAACAAATATATTATTTAATTATTCATTATTATATATCCCTGTAGAAGTAAATCTGGGCAAATTTGTAGTAATAAAGATGAGGTATCCCAAGATAAATACCATAACCGTATTGCTATTGGTCCATAGACCACGTTCGCCTGGTCTCCTTTATTTGCGACCATAAATCTGTACTAATAATATAAATAATCTATCTAATATTATAAAGCTGAAGTGTTTGTTTGTTTGCTTGGCTGAACGCGCTAATCTCAGGAACTACGGGTTCGAATTGAAAAATTCTTTAAGTGTTTAATAGTCCATTTATCGAGGAAGGCTATAGGCTTTTTTTTATCCCGCGAAAATGTAAGATCCCTCGGGAACGCGGGTGAAACCGCGGGGTGGTTCAAAAAAACAAACTAACAAACTCTTCAGCTTTATAATATTAGTATAGATAAAAGAAACAGAAACTGTGAAACATGTCGACTGTATAATACAAGTACTATAAAAACATTACAAGTAAGCAATAAAATTGCACTTAAAAGTGTATTCGTGTCCACTATATTAATAATACTATTATATTATTTTAAGAGAGGTAGAGCACAGCGATATGTCGCTCAAAGAGCAGCTCGACTGGGGAAGTACCTCCACCTTACAGAATACCGCATCCAGAAAACTTATAGTTGTGTTCTTGTGTTTCTGCGCCTGAGTAAGGTCGCCAGAGCTCATCGGACCTCTCATGCCCCTGGCGTTGCAAGCGTCAATAGGCTACGGTAACCGCTTACCATCAGGCCGTACGCTTGTGTGCCACCTTAGTGGTATATAACAGAAAGTTGGAAACTATTATTACTCAACAAGCATGCAAGAAATAACACGTTACTCGGCAATATCACCAAATTGCTGGATTGTAGAGTCATTACACAGATGACTAGGTGCACTATAGCAGCCACACGAAAACCAACAATATTACAAAATTGCCCTAGCTAGAGGGATTATAGCAGTCATTTTGGAAGCTTTATTGCGCAAAATGGTATCATGAATAACTTATATAAATTTAAATCGCTTGGTACTAGTTTAGTCAATTCTGCTATAGTACTCTACTGTAACGGTTGTATAAATTGGTGATGTAAATATTTTCAGTAATGGACACTAAGGAAAAAATTAAAAAAAACAGCATTCGTTTGTTCTTTTTTCATTTGAGAGGAATTCAGTGAAAGCGTGAACTTTAAATTGTTAAAATGGAGAAAGAACAGTATCGGTCTGTAATTCGATTCCTGTTTTTGGAAGGAAAAACGTGTGATGAAATAAAAGTAAGAATGCATGCGGTTTACCGTAACTGTGCACCTTCTATGACAACCATCAGATACTGGTTTAACGAATTTAAGCGGGGGCGAACAACCGTCTTTGATGAGGATCGCCCAGGTCGTCCAATTGAAGTGACTACAGACAATATGGTTAAGAAAATTGAAAATATGGTTTTAGCGGACCGAAGAATTAAACTTCGAGAAATCGTTGATGCTGTAAACGTTTCAATCGAGCGGGTACAAAACATATTGAAAGAAAAATTGGGTATGAAGAAAGTATCCGCGCGATGGGTGCCGCGTTTACTCACGGAAGAACAAAAACGGAACCGACTGACTACTTCGGAGCAGTTTGGCCGTGTTCAAACGTAACCCGGAGGAGTTTTTGCGTCGTTTCGTGACCGTAGACGAAACGTGGGTTCACCACTACACCCCGGAAATGAAAGAACAGTCGAAGCAGTGGATTTTACCGGGTGAACCTGCTCCAAAGAAAGCAAAAACTGTCCCATCGGCCGGAAAGGTTATTTTGGCAACCGTTTCTTGGGATTTACAGGGTATTATATATATTGATTACTTAGAAAAAGGGAAAACGGTAACAGGGCAGTACTATGCTAATTTATTGAATATATTTGACGCTGTATTCAAAAACAAACGACCACATCTAAAAAAGAAGAAAGTACTTTTTCATCACGACAATGCACCAGCTCATTCGTCCAGAGTTGTGGCGGCTAAATTAACACAGTTACGCTACGAACTGCTGCCTCACCCCCCCTATTCTCCAGATTTGGCCCCATGCGATTTTTTTTTGTTTCCACCTGAAATAATGGCTCGGTGGTAAGCGATTTGGATCAAATGAGGAAGTCATTGCCGCCACAGAGGCCTATTTTAATGACTTTCAGAAATCATACTTTTTGGATGGCTTATTGAAGCTTGATTGTCGGTGGAACAAATGTATAGAGCTAAAAGGTGACTATGTAGAAAAATAAATGCATATATACAAAAATAACTATTGTTTTTTTTCATAAACGGGTACTTATCAAACAGCCTAGGTATTAGTAGGCATAGATTATATTCTAAGTGAGGCTTGTTTTTTAACTGCGGGCTCAAAATAATAATTTTTCCATTAGTAGGCTATAGATTTTCATTTATATTATCCTACAATCGCTATTCAAGTACCTAATGATACTATAGAGTACCGTGATATTTATTCACATACCTAAGTACCTATTCATGAATATGAACGATTTCAATGAAAATATAGATTTTTTCACAGAGAGAGCGACGATTGTGCTTTTAAAATATATCGGTAGCCCCGCCCTCACAAAGTCAATGCATAATACGCATGTCCAAAATAAACTTACAGTTGGTATCGCTTCAACGCATAGGATTGAACTGCCTCCCTCATTATTATGAGTTGGGCGTATTGCCAACTAGGTCACATCGGCTCCTAGTATAAGCATATAATTGCTGTGCTATATTTTCGAACTAAAAGCATCCAAATCGTTGCTAATTTTGACTAGGTTGACCTACTCCTTTATAGAATTGTTCAATACGGACGGTGGTAGTACTTATTCCATCAGAATGTATGATTTCTATTTATGATTTTAGAAATGGTATTTTTCGTTTAATATTAAAAAAGAAAATTGCGCTGAAAGAATCTCTTCCTTTATTGGGCAATTTTTAAATTACCCGTCACGGCAAGCACGACACGGCAACTTTGAGTATAAAGTATCAGATATTGATTTTGAAATCCATTAGACCAGTAACCTATACTTAAAAATGGCGGCCACATTATGTTAATATTATCGCCATTCTCAACAAGTGAACACAAAGTGAATGTACCTTTATAGTATTTGAAGTGAATAATATTTCTATACATAACTGATACAAAAAACAAAGTAATAATCAGGATTATAATCTTTTTGGAGCAATAACATCAGTCATACTCACACGTATTTACGTGCTGCAGTTAACCTGCAGTTATCGTTACCACGACTTGTGACTAAATAAAACCGGTGAAATTTATATACCTAGATGTCAAACATTTCCCTACCAACAATAATGCAATAAAGAAAATGTGACACAAAAAGTAATAGGAAATATACCCTGTGAAAATACTCAGCAAAAGGTTTCAAATGTAAAATATACTACATACAAATACACACCTAAAAATTTATTATTTTTCGCTTTTTTAGTTTTTTTCCTTTTTGGCAAACTTTGATTGAAATGCTAGCACTCCACTTTTACGGGCTGTTTGCGTAGGTATTCGGCATATTTGACAAGTAATCGCCGTGTGTAGATAGTGTATTTGCCAAATAATAGCTTTTTGTGTATTTGAAAAACATAGCCAATGACAAACTCGCGCTTCTTTGCAATAGTCGGAAATATGCAAATTATATGCAAATAACCCGACTAAATATTGGCCAATATTATGCGTGCATTGTCAACTATGTCTGTATTTATTATTATATCTGTTTATGGTATTTGGCTTCATGGGCGGATGGTCGTTCTTGCACTTCAAATATTTGCGAATACACAGACAGAAATCAACGTAACGCAATATTGTGAGGTGCTGGCATTCACAGATCCTATCTCCAAAGACAAATAGAGAGCTTCTATGTTTCTATATTTCTAGTTGTAGCTTCTATAGTTCTATATTTACTTGACTTTCAGATATTCATTTATTTTAACTTATCTTAACTTATAACTTTTAAACGAGCAGCTCTTGTATATACCTATATTTTATATTATATTTTATATCGTGTATCTTGGAAATGGCTCTATAACGATTTGGATAAAATTTTGTATTTAGATAAGCTTTGGCTTTCAGGCGTCTTTCCTGAATTAACGCGATTTTCCAAACAAAAGAACGACTAGCAAAGCTCGGTCACCCAGATTCTATTAATGAATATGCCTTAAATAATAAACTATATTCAATGATTGCTCTATTTAAATACCGTCAGACATAATAATTTATTTGCAATAAATTCGATTGAGATCGCCATTCGCAAAATAATTCTGCTTTGATTGAGTGTGACATGTTGATTAAAATAAATAAATTCATTCGAAATTTTCAGCCAAATCACATGATTTGGTACTTAAAACAGTTATATTTTAATTGGAAATATAATTGGAAACGGCATTTTGCCGTTCCAATTTATACAGCCATCAATATTGTATTGAACAAAATACCTATAGGATTGTGAAAATTACCTAGAGGTATAAAATTAAATATTTGGGAAATATCGGTTATCGATAACTACAGTTACTTTGTACATTTGCGTGGTACCCAACAGTGGCCGAACCCTTTTTCTCGCGTACATCGTGGTCGCATCAATTTTTTCTTCCACTCTAAATATACTAGTTCAGTTTGACGAGTTGTCAGTTTCAGTTCACTTTACCTATAATAGACAACTTTGAATATCAAGACCTGAGAATAATTTAACACTCCGCTTGGGTGTTAAATATTGTTAGGTCTTGGCTTAGATTATAAATATAGATAAATAAAAATAATTTATTTATCTATAATATCTAAAATCTGGAGAAGTACTTTTTACCTAAAAATATACAGTGCTTGAAACATTTTACGCAATGCACTGTTTGTATGTATCGCTTTAAAAGTCGTCTGTTAACCGTCTGCTAAGTTAGAATGCAAACGAAGTCTACGAAACAGCAATGTTTGTTGTCGCCCAGTAAGTTTAAGTTATTCAGCGGGGCGACGCGCGACGAGTCGACGCCCGTCCGTGTGCATGGGTAGGTAATAGTAGGTAGGTATGTAGGCATGTAGCCATGGATCATTTAAACTAATGGTTCTCAACCTTATTAATTCGCACACCGCCCACTTTGAGATTATTTTTTCTAGAGCCCCCCATTTTTTTTTACTTACCATCTGTTGCGAATTTGAAACAGCTATTGCCTCGATTGTATTTAAAACTGTAGGTAATTACTGCACTTGAAAAAAAAAACCTATTATTTTAAGTAAATGATAATATTATGTGTACATATATAACGTTAATTAAAAAAAAAACTTTATCACTCACATGTAATTTAAAACAATCTATTAAAGTTAGTCTTACTTTCAAACCGCCAGTAAAGTAATACCCAAATCAATGGAATCTTTCAGTTCAATTTTGAAATATTAAAGGTGTAACGTGTCCTCCAGATGGAATGTTAAAACAAAATCACGCGCACGCGTTTTGTACCCTTTGTATAATTCGTGAAGTTATTTTGAGCAAACGAGGACCATTGTGAATTTTCGCTCATGTGATAAAAATGATTAAAATACATACAATAACAAAAAATAACTAATATTAAAGTTTACTTTACTTTAGTAAGTGATTAGCGTGTTTAAAAAAAAATAATCTGCCCCCCTGTGCTATCTTAACGCCCCCTATTTTTTTTGGGTCTTCTACTGCCCCCCTGAAAGTCTCGTGGGCGTTATTGCCCACGTTGAATGAACGATATATTGTTTTAGATGTCTTTTCAGGTCGCTTATTTTCTTTTTTTTTGATAAATAGCTTTTCGCAAAAAAAAATTGTAGGTACTTATACTTATTTAAAATTACGTGAAAAACTGGAGGTAGCTAGAAATTGTTGTCATTTAAATATTTATTTACCCAAATTAACTCAAGCTACAAAGTGCCGTTCAGTCACTATTTTGTATGAGAAAGCCAATCTTTATAAATTATCAAATTTAAATTGTCACTTTCCTGTTGTATGTACCACACTATTTAAAATAATGTAAAAAAAATACAATATTTTAAATAATTGCTTGTTTCTGACCACGGTGGTAAGTGATGATGTGGCCGAAGGTGGTAAGCACACAAAGCCTAGAAGGGCTCTCAAGTGCAACTGCCAGAAGTGCCAGAACACACCGTTAGATGTTTGTCGACAGACATATTCCTTGTCAGTCTTTGTTATTCATTATTAGTCATAATAATTTATATGTTATTAGTTTACTTCTATTGAAATCGAGCGTTCGATGTAAGTACACTTCAGTCAAGCATTTCGTCAAGAGTATGAGCATGGCTATTTTTAGAGTTCGAAGTCAAACAATAAACTCTTATAGATTCATCATATTCATCTGTATAAAACTATAGTTACACATATCTATGACTAACAAAGATATTAAATAAAATCGTAGAAAATGTTTTTTTGGGCACTTCCCCTACATGTAAAGTGGGTGATTTTTTTGTAAGCGTACCACATCGAATGAGGTGTAGTTAAAAAGGTCTTTTAAACTTTTTTTTACGAAAATTGATTTATTTATTTAACTGCTACTTTAAAATAATAATAAAAATCCACAGAATCAGCTTCTATGACTTCAGAATCCTACATTGCACGTGTTTCACGCACTTGTCTGGTTTCTGTATCTAGGATTAGTTTATCGAAGTACAGGTATTACTCGAGTTTTTAAATATTCATTGTAAGAAATCCAATCGTCTGGGTTTTAAGTACCTACATGTTTTGATTAGAATTTGACTTTTATTATCATCTATTCATAAAAAATAGTTATGCAGCACTGAATAGTTAAAATTCAAGCCTTTGGCGTTAACGGAAGATAAAGATGGAGGCCGCTTTAATACTGATTAATTTGAACGACGTTTATGAAAACAAACAGATATCAACCGAAAATAAATAAATCTACGTAATACCTACACGTAATAACTCCCGAAAATCTAATTTTACTTGATTAATTAACAAGTCCTTGAAATAACCATGTTTGCTAGGGAAAATATTGAATTATTTAGTTTTGATAAAAATAAACGGTGTAAAAATAAACTGGCTATATCAGCCCCCAGATTAAAAATATTCAGAAACAGCCCCCAATACCGATGTATACAAATATATAATAAATTGACGGATTATTTAAGAAATGTAAGCAGATATACTATTTTTAAAAATAAACTTATGTTGATTCTAGTAGAAAAATGTTATTATAACATCAAAGAGTTCATAGATGATAGAATACAATCACCACAGTTCCCACACTAAATGTTATTAACATAGTTATTTAATTGTAAAACTTAGTTATAGTAAGTTCCAGTTGCCATACCCGGGTCCTTGTGATGATAATGGTATGTTAGGTTAAGTACCTATAGCTGTACGAACTATTATTATTTACATTGTGCAATAAATAAATAAATTTACGTAAAAAAATTAAGTACATCAAAACCTCTAATATTTTATTTTAAACCATAGCTTATTAACGATTCATTGTCGTTTGTAGCCCAGCGCTTTTATCGGATCCTGCCAACGTCTTTTCAGGACCTATCGATTTTCTATTAGACAAAGCTTTCTTGCGCGGAGTCTATCCTTTTCTTGTCTTTGAAAGTAGATTGGCCAAAGGTAAAACAAAATGTTGGCTATTACAGTTTAAGCTTGTAGGTATATGACATGTAAAGAATAATTAGATCCACGTTACGTTGATTTTCCATATTATGTATATTAGTAATATTTCAATTTTATATTTTTTATTAGTATAATATGTAGTGTAGATATTATTATTTTATAATATGCATGTAGTATATTTATTTTTTATATAGAATTAAAACATTATTTGTGTATTTGTTTCTATGTATTTCTTTCACTTGTTACACATTTCCCATTTAAACTTTCCAGTCGACTGGATAGTTAGCTGTTGGAAGAAATTTCTATTAAGCTGTCCCTTGTCCTTTTGTATCTATGTTGTGGTGTTCTTATTTACATGTGTGCGTAGGTACATCAGTAAATAGATTTAGTATTAGTGAACATTTAATCAATTTTACAGAAATCTGACGTGTATTCCCGGCCTTAATGGCGATGCGGAGGGGGGAATCAAACACGTGTTTTTTAACTTTTTTTTTTTTTTTAACAGGAACAGAAAGTTGTTGGGTCCAGGGGACCTTCTTCCACCGTTACGCGGACTTTTGCGGTGAGCGCTGAGGGCTCTCAACCGCTACTTAAAGCTAAATAAATTTAGGGCAACGGTAGCCTGAGGGTGCCCCCTGTGGGGCTCGACCTCGGCTCAGGACGTTGCCAGGGGAATAGGGGAGGACTTAGCATGCAAATAAAAAATATATATATTACTAGCTGTCCCAACAGACGTTGTCCTGTCCAACTCATACACAAAATTTCATCCAAATCGGTCCAGCCGTTTAATCTAAACCATTCTCGAATCTCCACGAACACACACAAAAAATTTCATCAAAATTGGTCCAGTCGTTTAGGAGGAGTTCAGTCACATACACACGCACACAAGAAATATATATATTAAGATTTGGGGATCGGTCGGATTGCTTAATAGGCAGCTCGGGCCGCGTTAAACGGGACGAGACTGGGAGGGACGTCGCGACGGTCCTCGCCGGCGAGGACGAAATAGTGGTTGACGGTTACGCATCTGTAATTGTTTCCGGGCTTCTTCAGCCTCGATCTGAGCTAGGGTGATGGCATCGTCCGGTTCGCTGAGGGCGAACCTTGGCCTACGGATGCGGGAGATAAGGCGGTATAGAGTCTAACCTTGCTTTTTAGGGCAAGTTTAGACCGGGCGTTGATCAGACAGTGGAGTCGTCCTGCCACAAAGGCGGCGCGCGCGCGGACCGCCTTTATGTGTGCAGCGAAGGATAGACGATCATCGAGGGTCACACCGAGATATTTGGCTTGCCTCTCCCAAGGGATCGGCTCGCCGAATAGTGTGACTGGATTGGGGATGGGGGGACGTCTTTTTCGGTCGGTTCTATAAAAGAGAACCGCCTGACTCTTGGAGGGGTTGATCTCTATTCTCCATTTCCGGAACCATGCGCCTAGGGCGTTGGCTGCGGTCTGGAGTTTCTTAGAGATCGCGGGCAGGCTTCTGCCTGAGCAGTATACGGCAGTGTCGTCCGCAAAGAGGGCGAACTGCGTATTTTTGACTCTAGGGATGTCGCTCGTGTAGAGCGTAAATAGCAAGGGAGATAGTACCGAGCCCTGCGGGACACCGGCACTAATGGGGTGGGGTTTTTTAACCAATCAGCGCGCACCTCACGTTTCCCCCACATTACCCCTTATTCAGACCAATTCGGTTGCCATTCCCATCGGAAAGACTATTTTATTTCGTTAAATTAAAGCTGATGCTATGTTAGTCGCAGAAGGGTTCTAGCCCATACAGCCTAATCATGTGTAGTATTTTTTCTTTGTTTTAAATCAATAATTATGTCAGATATCCAAATATAACATAGGCCGAAGTCAAATCTAGTGTAAATAATTATAGTCAAGTCAAGTCACGTCAGCCAGGTTTTAGAAAATTGGTGGCTGTTTTACTAAAACTTTTCGTGGACTATTTGAGACAACATGAAAAGTCACGATACACGCATTAATTTAATTTCACTTCACTCGTGCTCTTGTATTGATCTTTATTAGACAAAACGCCACCAATATCATTCAATAAAACTCAAAATACACCGATTTCATGAAAATAAAACGAAAGCGCAACGTCGCTTCGCACGCAAGTTCCCGCCAAAAAGCTAATGTCATTCATTGACCACTGACAGGTTCCGCCATGATTTTGTTTGTTTTGTGTTGCAATTCTGTGTGTAAATTCTTGTTTTGTTTCTAAAAACAAAGCCATTTAAAAGAAAATGGATAGTTAGAAACTGTTGAGTATATTTTTACCTATTTTTGAGTATAGTGTACTAAGACCTGGCCGGGACTCGGTACAATTTTGAAACATTTCCTTTGCAATAATATAAAGCAATTGCAATTTTGTGTTGGTTAAACTTGAAAAGAAAATGAAGAGTTTGATAAACTGTAATAACAATCAAGTAAAACTATTTGAAAATGAAAAGTCTGATTGAATAGTCACTCTAAAATAAACGGTACCTACTTACTAATTCGTCTAAATCTAATAAAAGTTGATTTCTGCGTGTGTGTTGATTTGTTTCTTTTAAAATATACCTAACACTCAAGTCCCTACCCTGTTCATATTACAATATAATAATATTAATAGGGTACACTCTATCCTGTATGTATACCATGGCTCTCCTCTGAATTAACTTTGATTTTTTTTTTATAAAAACACGCGAGTGAAATTAGGTCGAATGAATCATTTAATTAATCGTGGTACTTAATTTTATTTTTACTTTTCGTTTTCGTTTGACTTTCCCATTTTCGGTCTTGTAAATATAGTCTGCGTGTATAATGGCGCGCGATGCTGAAACTCTGTACTAACTAAAGTTTGATGTTGTTATGTTTGTTCTGTTGGTGTTTCTTTGTTCATTATCAACACATTGTGTTCACCATGAAACGGTGTTTAGAATTTCAAATAAAAATGTCGAAACATGGTTGAAACCGCAAGTTAGTAGCTTATTTCTCGTGTAAACATATAACTAAGTCATCAGTGGCTTTTGTGGTTTATATTTATCTAGCTTTCCACGCAGCGCTTTTACCAGCAACGCTTTTACCCCTTAGGGGTTGAATTTTGAAAAATCCTTCCTCAGTGGATGCCTACGTTAAATAAGGAACCTGTGTGCAAAATTTCAAGTTTCTAGACCGTTTATGTGCGTTGATATATCAGTCAGTCAGTTTCTTCATTTATATACATAGATACACCAGTAGGTACTACAATGAGCCATAATCAACCGAAGCATTTGTCATTCTTCAGTTTTTTCGCCGAAAAGTAAAGGGATATTAAGACCACACTTTGGACAAGTACACTTTTCAAAATATTATATTAAAAAAATATCTCACTAACATATTTACCTATCCATTTTACTAAGTTCGTATGTTTGTGACTTAATCATCCATAATCGGCAGAAAATATTAAGATGAAGGTACATAGATAGATCAGAGGTAGGTACCCTGAAATGATATACAACTTTTTATCCAGAGAAAACGGAGTGGAAGCACCTCAATGAAGTTTAATGGTAGGTACCTACTGAAGTTCGGAAGTCAATATAATACAAAACAAATACTCTTTATTGCTTACACTACAAATCAAAAACCGGCCTAATGCGTGTCGGACCACACACAGTGTGCAGGGTTCCATAGCATGTACAAATAAATAGCATGTTATTGTTTACAAAGTTTTATTGGCAGCAAAATTAAGTTTGTATTTCATAGTATTTGTCCAAGACACTGTGAGAAACAAAGTTATTTATGCGGTCGCTCAACATAAAATATTTAATTCAAACGAATTTTCCTTGAAAGTGTTATTAAATTTTCTAAACCAATTTTCCTTGAAGGGTTCGAACGCTTTCAGATATTGTATTGTAAAATTCATCCATTTTATGATTTTAACTTCGTTGATCTTTTCATGCTCCACAATTATGACGTCACAATGCAGTATTCAATACACAACTCTATGTAATATCGAGTACTTAGCTGTTATGTCGCTGATATGTTAGTCAACATCCCTATTCTGTAAAAAGTTATGCAAATCGTGCTTTGGTACATTTTTGTCATTTTTTGGTTTACTAATATAACCGTTTTGGAGAAAAATGGTAACAGGAATACAATCAAACAACCTTTTACCACAGACGCGTATAACTATTCCGTTCCGTCGTGTGTAAACAGTAGCAAATTATGAAAAAGTTTGAAAACTATTTACCAATTTAAATACTAATATAAAACATAAAATAAGATATTTAGAAATAATAATAAATATATAAATCTGTAATGAAACGTTTAAAAATCTATATATATAAAAGAGAAAGTATGTATGTATGTATGTTCCTTATAGGCTCCGAAAGCGCTGAACCGATCGCGATGAAATTTTCAGACAATCTTCATATTAACCCCGCGGGTGATCCTGTAAGGTTTGGTGGCGATCAGAGCACTCGGGACCGCGGGTGAAACCGCGGGGCGGAAGCTAGTAATATATAAAATGATTTTATCAAACAAAATTACAGAGGCATATTACACAAGCCCATTAAGTCAGTCTATGAGACAATACAGTTCACTCAATTAGATCTAATAAGTTACATAAGTAATTGGATTAATATTATTATATATATACAAACTAGTTAAGAATCAATCAATGTTATTGAATGAGCAGCCTCACACAATTTTATTCAAGTTCAAATATTTATTGTCTTTGATCTTGATATTATCTGACTTGATTTTAATCAAATCCTAACTTCCTAATCCTAATGCCAATGCTAACTTGGTAACTAATATTAGAAATGCGAATGTGAGTTTGTTTGTTACATTTTCACGCCTAAACCGCTGAACCGATCGCGATGAAATCTGGCACGCAGATAGCCTATAGTATGGAAAAGGACATAAGCTACTTTCTTCCTCGGGAACGTGGGTGAAAACCGCGGGGGACAGCTAGTAACTTATAAAAGCAAATTACGGCCTATACAGTAGTATCTACATACCCTATACTACATGGGGCATGGGGCATTGGGCATTGGGCATGGGGCATGGGGCATGGGGCATGGGGCATGGGGCATGGGGCTTGTCATGAGAATATTTGCTATGATCTTTTTTCAGTTCCTAGGATTTCCTATTGATCATAAGTAACCTACTCAAAACAAAAAAGAAATATTCCTTGAATATCCTAGGGGTGTAATAAGAAAGAGTAAAATAGGGCATCGCAAGGGAAACCGCTATGCTAGCTAGTATAGATACATAGAAGAAAATTCCATTAATTGGTAAAATCAATTAAATGAAACAGGAAAATTCCTAGCGGTAACAAAACGCACTGTTCCTAATTGAACGACTACAAAAGGTTTGTTAACAATTGCAATTCTGTTAGATAATCCCAAATGGAGACCGGTACTTAACTCACAGAATCGGCCTGTGACAGCTGCAACAACAGATTAATTAAACAGCTGATATCATACTATGACAACGTTGATGTCATTGTCTTTAATTTATATAAATATTTAATTAATGCCTTAATTTTATCATTTAAATACAAAAAAATATAGTATAATATAATATGACACACCCACGCAATCCATAGTCGTATATGTGGTTAACAACGTTTAACTGAAATTGTATGCAAAGCCACTGGAACTACATTTATAAATTAGTTTTTTTTTTATGTCCATTGTTTATTTACAACAAATATTAACAATCAATGTATAAAATACAACTATGATATATAGAAAACATCCTCAAAACCCTCGCTGCTGTCGATAGGCATGCATATTTACTATAATATTTAGTTATCACGCTATTGTTGACACTGAGGATTTCGCGGTCTTTTTTTTTAAAGAAAAAATTTAAATCCATCTTTTTATTTTATTATTATTATATTTTAGTAGTTTTATTTAAAACAAAAAATAAAACTTTATCATTGGCTTTGTTTAAAAAAAAACTTACCGGCTTTTTATAAATGTTCACTGTGATTTTCACGAAAAGGTATTAATCCACGTATCTTCATTGTATTTCAAACATTTGATATCTTATAAACGTATATCGTTTAATAAACGTTACGTAAATATTATTACGAGCACAGTAATATCAAACACCATTCACAAAACACAGGGTTGTTATTAGTAGATACCTGTTAGGGCCCTTAAAAATCATCACAGAACGGACAGTCTAAGCATTTATTCTTTTGATAAAATAAAGAAATACATTTGTTTCGTTTCTACTCTCGAGACGGTTCAAAAATACCAGTGAGATAGTCTTAAACACGCGCCGTCCCGTTCCCGTCGCTGTTACTACACTGACTGAACCACTAACGAGTGTCGATGGACTTACGCTTTCAGAATTGTTAATATATTTTTACTGAGCCTGACGGCTCATTTTCATTATGGGATATAATAATAATATTATAATATCTCTGGATATTAATTAATAAAACGCGGCGTACTTTGTAATTGAGCCTTATTCACTTAGATGTAGCAAAGTATATCTCTATTATTCCCAAACCTACAAAACCGAGCCATATCTTCAAATACCTATAATACGCCTCCTGTCTGATGTTGTTCTCCTGACCTTTCAATTTTACGGAATATCTTGATTACTTTTTTTCTTCATTTATCTTGCTTTTATGTTGTTATACCACCCATAAATAAAAAAACTGGCAACATAGACTTAGTTTCTGTCAAATATATATTTCATGGTGTGTAGGCCAATTGTGGGATGTAACATATACCTTATTCTATGCTTGAGATATAATTATTAGGTATATTACATCCGATAGTGAAAACGAGCCATAAGGTGACGCCGCGTTAAGCTTAAAAATCTGAAATTCAACGTGCTGCGTCCCGCTCCCTACTATAGCGACCTCTCATAGAAAACCCGCGGAAAAACGGAACGGGCGGATGCGACAAAATGGTTTTTATTGTTTAATTTAAAAACTACAAATATATTTCATAAAACCTAAGTACAATTTATAGTATCAGTTTCAATTTATATATGTAGAAATTTTGGAACCTCAAATCGATCCTCAATGCCGGTAAAATTGGAATCTCTTATTTTAAAGAGGTCTTTTTGATTAATTATTTTGTGTTATAAAAGTTAATCAACCGTGTTATGCAACGTACAAAATAAAGTCAAAGACATGATGAATTCTTACAATAAATTTCAGTTCGTTCGCTTCAGTCATTGTTGAGAAAAATCGGAATCACTGCAACCAAAATCTTCAAGGCGTCGCCTTTGTGGCCTTTTCGTGTAATTAAAAAAACGTTTTAATTTTTAACAAAGATATAAGGCTGGTATATAAAAATGTATAGAAATTAGGTAAAAATATTTGATTGAAATAAAACCTACACAAAAGGTAACTGCTTGTTTTTTTTTTTTTTGGCAGGAACAGAAGGTGGTGGGTTCAGGGGACCTTCTTCCACCCTTACGCGGACTTTGCGGCGAGCGCCAAGGGCTCTCAACCGCTACTTAAAACTAAAATAAATTTAGGGCAACGGTAGCCTGAGGGTGCCCCCTGTGGGGCTCGACCTCGGCTCAGGACGTTGCCTGTAGAATATGTGGGAGGACTTAGCATGCAAATATATTATTTGGGGATAGGTCGGATTGCTAATGATATGCAGCTCGGGCCGCTTAAACGAGACGAGACTAAGAGGGACGTCGCGACGGTCCTCGCCGGCGAGGACGAAATCTTGGTTGACGGTTGCGCATTTGTATCTGTTTTCGGGCTTCGTCAGCCTCGATTTGTGCTAGGGTGGTGGCATCGTCTGGTTCGCTGAGGGCGAACCTAGGCCTACGGATGCGGGAGATAAGGGACGGGGTGTAAGTGATGGTTTTGACAATTAAGGGATTCGCGTGATGTGCTGCGGTTTCAAAATATCTGCGTGAGGCGCGTTTCATAAATTGTTTGATTGTAGGGAGACCTAAGTCAAGGTGGAGGTTTTCATTGCGCATGTACCACGGGGCGCCCGTGGCTTTGCGCATGAATCTATTCTGAATCACGTGAAGGGTGTGGAGGTGTTTTGGAGCAGCGTGAGCGAACATGGTACTCGCATACGTCATGACGGGACGGATGCACGCGGTATAGAGTCTAATCTTGCTTTTTAGGGCAAGTTTAGACCGGGCGTTAATTAGAAAGTGGAGTCGTCCTGCCACAAAGGAGGCGCGCGCGCCGACCTTCTTTATGTGTGCAGCGAAGGATAGGCGATCATCGAGGGTCACACCGAGACATTTGGCTTGCCTCTCCCAAGGGATCGGCTCGCCGAATAAAGTGACTGGCTTGGGAGCGGGAGGGCGTCTTTTTCGGTCAGTTCTATAAAAGAGAACCGCCTGACTTTTAGAGGGGTTGATCTCTATTCTCCATTTCCAAAACCATGCGCCTAGGGCGTTGGCTGCGGTCTGGAGTTTTTTGGAGATCGCGGGCGGGCTTCTGCCTGAGCAGTATACGGCAGTGTCGTCCGCAAAGAGGGCGAACTGCGTATTCGTGACTTTAGGGATGTCGCTCGTGTAGAGCGTGAACAGTAAGGGAGATAGTACCGAGCCCTGAGGGACACCGGCACTAATGGGGAGGGGAGGGCAGGACGCCTTCGACTCGATATCGGAAATGGCGATTCGACAAGAAGTCTCGTAGGATGGTCACGAGTCTCGGTGGCACACCTAGAGTGTATAGCTTGTAAATCAAGCCGGTGTGCCACACCTTGTCGAATGCCTTTGCGACATCGAAGAAGAGGGCGCCTGTCATATAGCCTTTTTGATATTGGGCGGAGATGTGTTCCACGATTCGGTGGACTTGGTGGATACACGAGTGTTTGGGTCGGAACCCAAATTGCTCGTCGGGGAGGAGTTTACTAGCATCGGCAAATGCTTTGAGGCGGACATAAATGTTTCTCTCATAAATCTTGCCCATGACGTTGAGCAGACTTATGGGACGATAGCTGGAGGGCTCGGACTTGGGTTTGCCGGGCTTTGGGATCCCAATAACATGGGCTTCTTTCCACTGGTGTGAAAAATGTTGTTAGAGAGGGCGGCATTAAAGATAGCCGTTAGTAAGATGATGAGGGAGGCTGGGAAGAGTTTGATCACTCTGTTGGTGAACTTGTCCGAGCCGGGGGCCTTGCGTGGGTGTAACTTCTTGATGATCGGTTTCACCTCGTCATGGGTGTCGGGTGGAAGTGGATCGTTGTCTACGTTGACGTCGTTGACGTCGTCAGTCGGGGTGGCAGCGGCGGGAGGAGGTAACGGGAGAGCGGCTCTCCGTTCTACTTCTAATGTGACTGTCTCCAAATGACTCGGGTCGATAGGGAGAGAGCTGGGCGTACATTGAGCCTCCAGACTTTCGGCGAGGCATTCAGTTTTTTCCATGTCCTCGAAGGCGGGAGGGAGGTTGGGTCGCTTTAAGGGAGGCATAGGGGCAACGGTGTCCTTTGTCAGGGCACGTGAGAGTTGCCAAAATGCAAGTTGGGAGGGTCTGATTTCGCTTAGGGTCTGATCCCAGCGATTTTCACGATGCTCTGCGATACGTGCCTTGACGGCACGCTCGAGAGCGCGTAAATGGACACGATTTTGCTCTGAAGGAGCTCTATCGTAGGCGCGAATGGCGGCTTTCTTCTCCCTCAACAGGTCACGTATGTCTTCGGGCAAGCGCCAGCGTCGGTCATCCTCCGCTGGCACTGTCCGAGAGCAATCGCTAACTAGCGATTGCACGTGGCTTGTGAGTGAGTCGATAGCGCCTACAGCGTCGTCGGCGGTGACTAGGCTGTCGGGAATACGGTCTAGGTGAACGGACGAGGTCGCCTTGAGGCTTTCGCCCAATTTGTCCCAGTCCGTCACGACCTTGGTACGAGAGGGTTGACCTGAATCTGGGGGACCTACGCGCGGTGTAAACTCTAGGATTACAGGTCGGTGGTCCGATTGGAGCTCGTGTGGCACTGTCAAGTCATGCAAACGTAGGTTTACATTACTCAGCAGTGCCACGTCGAGTATGTCAGGTCTGTGGTTCACGTTGTCGGGGAAGTGAGTCGGTTCGTAAGGGGCGATCAGGTCCACGTTGAGTGGCTCGAGGAGAATAATCCCTCTGGTAATGTTTGCGACGCAATTCCAGAGGGTGTGCTTCGCGTTTAGGTCGCCCGCCAGAATGACTGAGCTACCTAAATTGAGGAGAGATTCTAAGTCACGTTTGAGTGACATTCCTAAGTCGGGTGGGTTGTGGCAAGGGGAACAATAAGCGGAGACCAGTATAATGGATGAGTGTCCAGTCATACCGAGCCTACAGATTGAGTAAGTGCTTGTTAATATAATTATATTATATACATAATCATAATCCTGCTGCTAACACGTGCTCCTTAATTTTGAACTTCCTACACGTGGAAGTTATTATAGAAGGTAATTATCCTATTTAGTTAGCTATTTATTTACGGGCCGGCTGGCGTGGTTGGTAAGATAACCTATCTATCACGCCGCAGGTGGGTTCGATTCTCACTTAGGACAGACATTTGTGTGCATGAACATGTCTGTTTGTCCTGTGTCTGGGTGTAATTATCTATACAAGTATATATTTACAAAAGAAAAATAGTATATGTAGTATATCAGTTATCTGGCTTCCATAGTACAAGCTCTGCTTAGTTTGGGGTCAGATGGCCGTGTGTGAGGAATAGTGTCCCAGAATATATATTATTAATATTTATTATTTATTTATATTATACTAGTTTCCGCCCCGCGGTTTCACCCGCGTTCCCGAGAGATCTTATATTTTCCCGGGATAAAAAGTAGCCTATCCTTCCTCAATAAATAGGCTATCCAACACTAAAATATTTTTTCAATTCGAACCAGTAGTTCCTGAGATTACCCCCTACAACCAAACAAAATCTTTATAATATTTAAGTATAGATTTTAATTAAGTTTGAAAACTGAAATTTAATGTAAGTATTACGAGTATAAGCGAATAATTAAATAATAATACACGTCTACAAAATGTATTTAACATTTTAATTCGTGTGAAAATCGTGCTGTACTAAAAAAATAAAATAGTATTGAGTTTAATATTAAGTATAAATCGACCCCAGATTACAGGCTGCAAGTTGCAGATGAACGATTTTATATAAATAACGAGTAAACTGGCTTTATCCGTCTCCTCAACATCCGATACCCCGACGATACCCAGCCGATTCAACTCACACCCTCCTCTATTATTTATTCTATTTATTACTTTCACGCTGTCGTTTTCTAGCACATTTTCTACGTATCTTTTCTCATACTTGCACTATACTATACTATACTATAATGTAGGAAACCTACCAATTAACGAATAATATACTGACTTTTATGAAGGATATTGATTTTATGTTCCAATTATAGTGACGAAACTTTGCCCGTTTCTTAGGGTTCCATAGCCAAACAGCTAAAAACTTTCAATTATGTTCAGCCCGTCAGTCAGTCTATTCGTTTGCCCGTCTGACCGTTTGTCATAGCCATTTTACTCGGATATTATTGGCACTACACATAGTACATAGTATGTAATTTACTTTTTATAAACCGCTATACAATTGTGTAGTTGTACTTGTAACTGAAGAATGAAAATTCCGATAGACATAATCGTGTGCGGTGATGTCTATTGGAATGATGATTAGATAGGTCTGTAAAAAATTTATTATGGAGATTTCAAAATGAGTTATTTTATTTTTATCAATATT
Organism: Tetheella fluctuosa; assembly: GCA_951216915.1. Taxonomy (NCBI): domain Eukaryota; kingdom Metazoa; phylum Arthropoda; class Insecta; order Lepidoptera; family Drepanidae; genus Tetheella; species Tetheella fluctuosa. The sequence goes on along the minus strand of OX578213.1, from coordinate 13,796,275 downwards.
GGTGGCTAACTTTTTAACTATCGAGTGGAAAATTGTGAAAAAAATTAAGGTAGAAAAACATAAGAACTTCAAAGAAAGTGGTTTGAATTAAATTTGTTTTGTAGTTTCTGAGATAGGTATTTAATATTTTTGGAAGCACGCTATTTTGCATTTAGCGTTCGCAGAAATAATTTTGTTTTTTTACAGTCTTTGAGATACAAACATAATAATATTATTTGTAAACTATAACTTGCTACATTCCAATAAAAACCTTTTTACTTACATAGCATGTATCGATTTAAATTAAATTAAGGTTTTTAGTTTTAACTTTAATATTGGAGTATTTTCTGATAAAATTAAATTTCAACTGATTTTATTTAAAGTTAATGAGTACCTAAATCAAAAAAATATGTAAAAAATTGATTTCAAATTTTGAACATAAACTAACAAAGCAAGTTAATTAAGTTAAAGTTAAACGCAGGATGCAGGTACTTTTTTGTAAAATTTATTTCAGTAATTTAAAAAAAAAATGCAAGGATTTCCAGAATCTTGATTTCATTACATAATCAAAAGAGTTTTGAATATTATGTAACATGTGATATATGTGTCATTTCTAATACAAATTCTACCTACTTGTCTGTTTTTCAGGCTGCAGGAAATATACGTCACTTTACGTCGCAAATTCACAGAGCGCACCAACGTGGCAACGGTCTACCACCATGCAAAATATATAGAAATAAACTTCTGATTATTCTCACCAAATGCTGGTAGGTAATGTATATTTATATAAAAAATATGTCTTAGATATAAAACGAAAAGTCGACGAACAAAATGATCAAATCACACTTTGTTCGAAATTTTGTTTATGCGGTTATTCATGTCCGCATCAATCTAATATTTAGCTTATAATCAAAGGATTTGCTCATTTGCCGCCAGTAGGCTTTTCAAATTTTGCCGCCCCTACTAACCTCTACAATTCGATACCCTAGTTCACAATCATAATACACTTCTCATCAGAAAAATCGAAACGGTACTGCAACAACACCTCTGAATTTTGGTTTTAAATGAATTTTTTGTTTTATTTTTACATTAAACAAAAAAAAGTATGATGTCAGATTATTGCGGATACTATAAGGTATCGTTTAAAATTAAAATTGTTTAAATATCGTGTTTTTAGGGTTCCGTAGCCAAATGGCAAGAAACGGAACCCTTATAGATTCGTCATGTCTGTCTGACTGTCTATCTGTCCGTCCGTATGTCACAGCCACTTTTTTCCGAAACTATAAGAGCTATACTGTTGAAACTTGGTAAGTAGATGTATTCTGTGAACCGCATTAAGATTTTCACACAAAAATAGAAAAAAAACAATAAATTTAGGGGGTTCCCCATACTTAGAACTGAAACTCAATTTTTTTTTTTCATCCAACCCATATGTGTGGGGTGTCTATGGATAGGTCTTCAAAAATGATAATGAGGTTTCAAACTTCATTTTTTTCTAAACTGAATAGTTTGCGCGAGAGACACATCCAAAGTAGTAAAATGTGTACCTTCTAAAATAAGAGAATGATAAAACTAAAAAAAATATATGATGTACAATACGTCAATTCAAGACTAGGTTATATAAATGGTTGAATCAATATAAAAGGAACTAATGACATTATAATTTGATTTGATTTTGATTAAAAATGTGTCTAATATTATATATTAAGAATAAATTAGTAATTAATATACAAATATATATATATATATTTTTAAATTAAAATGCCATATTGTAATTAAATTGTTAAATAAGTTGCATGCTATATTATATTAGCAACACATGTATGACCTATAATTTTCAATGTATCTGACATCTATTACTACCGTGTGTTATGCAAATAAATTTTTATCTTATCTTTTTATCTAAAAAAACATAAAACTCATTCAAAACCAAACTTCACAGGTGTTTCGATTTTTTTGATGAGAAGTATATTTAGGTCTATATTATAGTATAGATTGATATAGATGACAACGTCTTATAATTCGATGGAGCCGGCTGCACGCCCGAAAAAACATGACTTATGCGGCGTTACCTCGCTCTGAGGCGTTTCATTTAAGGTTTGAAGTGCAAGCGAGAGCACGGAACGAGCGACAAAGTGGCACAATCGGCCTCCTTATGACGTTGTCACGTTCAATTATCGTCAGTAAACCGACTTTACAGACAACCGATTTTTAGGGTTCCGTAGCCAAATGGCAAAAATCGGAACCCTTATAGATTCGTCATGTCTGTCTGTCTGTCCGTCCGTATGTCACAGTCACTTTTTTCCGAAACTATAAGAGCTATACTGTCGAAACTTGGTAAGTAGATGTATTCTGTGAACCGCATCAAGATTTTTACACAAAAATAGAAAAAAAACAATAAATTTTGGGGGTTCCCCATACTTAGAACTGAAACTCAAAAGTTTTTTTTCGTCAAACCCATAAGTGTGGGGTATCTATGGATAGGTCTTCAAAAATGATATTGGTGTTTCTAGTATAATTTTTTTCTAAACTGAATAGTTTGCGCGAGAGACACTTCCAAAGTGGTAAAATGTTGGTCCCCCCCCCTGTAACTTCTAAAATAAGAGAATGATAATACTAAAAAAATATTTGATGTACATTACCATGCAAACTTCCAACGAAAATTGGTTTGAACGAGATCTAGTAAGTAGTTTTTTTTTAATACGACATAAATCGTAAACTGCAATTTACCTTTCATTCAATCAACTCAAATATAAAAAAAAACCGGCCAAGTGCGAGTCGGACTCGCGCACCGAGGGTTCCGTACAAACTTTGTCCATTGTTCGTCCATCAAGGGAAATGCACAATTTTTATTTATTTACCTTATTTGAGGTTGGTGCCAATTAAGCTAGACCTCTAAATTGTATGAGCGCCGATACAACTCAGAGGTCTTTATTAATTGGCGTAACTATGTATGTATGGGGACACCCTTTAAATTTCAACTTTTTTAATTTTTTAGAATTTTCCCTTTATTTGTGCTGTAAGGCCTTGCTTTTTGCCATTTTTTTTTAATATTTTTAAGGGGTTCCGTTCTTTGCCATTTGGCTACGGAACCCTAAAAATGGCCTCATACATACATAGTTACGCCAATTAATAAAGACCTCTGCGTTGTATGGGCGCTCACAAAATTTAGAGGTCTAGCTTAATTGTCCCAACCTCAAATACAGTAAATAAATAAAATTGTGCATTTCCCGTGATGGACGAACGATGGACGAAGTTTGTACGGAAACCTCGGTGCGCGAGTCCGACTCGCACTTGGCCGGTTTTTTTGTCAATGAAATTGCATCTTGATTATTTGTGCGTCCTCAATTCCTCATTACATCAGATTTTCCCCTCTATTAGTATAATTGTGTTGTGAACTATGGGATCGATGTGACAGTTCCTAGATTATTTTTACAACCCACGATTCAGTGGGTTGTAAAAATAATCAATATACAAGAAATATTACAAAAAATAGTACACTTATTTCTTAGCCAAGAAAAGCTCAATCAACTACTACTTTAAGGTGGGGTATGTCTTAAAACTATCTACATAATATGAACACATCTTAAACAACATAATGGACATTCGGTAAACGTTGTTAAATATTTTTTATTGCACTTACAGTTTCAAAACAATTCGAACAATATCCCTATTAAATTATCTGTTAACAATCTGGTTAATGATGACAATGAAATCAATTAAATTGTTTTTTGTTGAATATATCCGCAAAATCATCAATTATATAATCGTCGTATGAAATCTTGCACATTAGTTCAGACTCTATTCACAAAAGAGCTTTTATCTTGACATAAAGTATTAAGTCAAGAAAAAATAAACGTATAGATAGTTTTTCAAAAAGCTTCAATCGTCCCCGCGTCGCGGCGGCGTCGCAACCATAATACGACCAGGTACGCCAATACGTAGTACTTACAAAAAAATAAATTAAAACGTTTATTTAAATTTTTTATTACACGATGATTGAATTGTGTGAGTGGACCTAATAGCATTAAGGTACCTATATAATAATGTGTTTTTTTTTTATTTTGTCACAAAAAAAAATTGTGCCAAATTTGCCGCCCCCTAAAATCTGCCGCCCTTGGCTCCAGCCTACTCAGCCTACTGGTAAATCCGCCACAAAACGGCTCAAAAGCTTATATCAAAGATTTATATTAAACACAAATTGTTAACAAGTACCTATTGTGATTCAGATTTTTACTCCCCTTGTAAAGTTTTTTCGCCGACTAAGACCGAAACATGACTTTGTGGCCTATACCTACACAACCCGCACATGTAACGAGTTGCAGTACTTATCGCTGTAAAAACTCTCGGTGGGACGAAACTACGTTAATTTTATTCATTAGTAACGTGATGAAAGATGATTGGAAGTAGATATTTTTTTGTAATTAGAAGGAAAGTCGAACTAATTTGAATTCTTTTAACGTTCATTGAAAGCGGTTTTGAAACCTTTTTCAAATTTTATTACATTACGTTGAAATACATGGGCGACCAAACTTTTTTCATTCTTATCTAAATACGAAATTGATATAACTTTTTGATGTAACATTGTGGTACTATTATCTCTAATAACCGAGATCTACATTTCACCGAAACTCTAAGGCAGTTGGTCAATATTTAGGTTAAAAAAAGGTTACAGCTACTGAAGTTACAATGCGAAGATACTGGATGATTTTTTAGGCACTGGCCATACTTGCAGGGGTGGAAGTACCACTCATCAATATGAACAACTTTTATCATGGGACTAACTCTCGAGATCGCAAATAATTATTAGCTGTCCATAGAAAAGTTCAATACCTACTCGACCAAAATGTATGAAGGAACCATTGTATTTTTTGCGATATCAGAGTTGGTCCCATAATACAAGTTGTTCATATTGGCGAGTACTTCAGCCCCTGTAACTATGGCCAGTGACTAAAAAATCAACCTGTATTTATGTCCCAAGGTGATATGGCTAGAATAGAATAAAGAAGAATACTCTCGCCTGTGAAACTCCTATGAAAATTCGTGTAACACATGACTAACATAATCATATCATAGAATAAGAAATAGTACTGCCGTAGTCATACTTACAGACACAAATATTATGTTTTAGTTGTCCTCGTTCCGCACCTCGTACCTAGTTGTTGTCGTACATCGAGCTTTATTAGCTAGACTACTGACTAGCATCTAGTCATACTAAAAACAAACTAATATCAGAGTCAGTACAGGAATACTGAATCAGAGACTGATAAAGTGATTAGTAAGAAGATTGGTGTAGGTAATACCTTTCATTGTCAAGCATGATGGATGATGCATAAAAAAAATTAACTCCCGTAAGTATTCTGTACCTACTTTCCTGTATTCAGTTTAGTCATGCGTAGGATGTGCAATAAATAGTTAATAATATGCATAAGCTTTACTAATAGAGCTAATGACCAAATCTAATCAAATTTCAAATACAAATAAGGTAATTGACAGACACAAACATAGAAAAAAAGACTACTATTTAATTTAATATTTTTATTTTTAAAACTCGAACTTTTTTTATTTTAATAAAATATTACTTGAAAATACAAATCACTACATTAACACTGTTCCCAAAACATATTCCTATGTTAGTGCTAAAGCCGTATTTATAAAAAGTTATGAAATCTTAACAAGAAAAGAAGTATCACAATAGCAAAATGTGTAATTGCAAAATTATTAAGCTAAAATTTATTTATAAATACATACGTTTAGTAATATAAGTATTAGTTAACTAAATGCTAAAAATAAGCGGTGTTAAAAAGGCGTAATAACAACTTTTATTATAACTTTGCACCATCGAATACTATGCTTTATACATATAAACTTAATTCAATTAAGATATACACTAATTGTTAAAAGTTATACATTTATCAAATCTATTTGCATGAGAGAGACAAGAAAATCATTTTTTTGACATTGTAAAAATAAAATGATTAAATGTGAGGACAATGTACGTATGACGTAACTATACGAGTACACCTACTTTACGTAATCATCTATACATAATAATAAATCAACTTGGTGTGTCTGTACATTAGATATATTATTTATATAAAGAAATATTGGTGTTTTAATAAATCAATTTCTACCATTTTTGGTAGAAATTGATCTGTTAGCTGTTACAGGCATTACGTAAAAAGTACATGCCGAATGCGATAGATTTTTATTACAAAAAAGAGCCTAACTTAGCTAAACATACAGTTTGAGTTACATCGCAATCGGAAAATCCAATAAATGATGGCACAGTGTATTCTAAATTGGGTACGGCAACACGTTAATATACATATTGCATTTCTTATCAGTCTCAATTTTAATTATGTGTTTGAATTCGCTACTCTCCAAAACCACCAAACGGGTTTATTTTATCGAAATCGGCTGATGAAAAAAAAATCACAACAATATTTCTAAAAATTTTCAAGCGAAGTCGCGGGTGTAAAGCTTTTTTTTGATATTTTTCTGTAGCTCTTGTAAAATTGTATAAGAAAGTATTTATTACTTAGTCAAAGTAAGAGTGGGTAAGCTATAGGTACAAATAATATAACGAGTTCTTGAACTCCTAAAAAAAATTGAAAGTATTATGTAATAATATTATGTACATAGTATTTTGATATATTATTCGCAACATGTTAATACATATATATAATATTCATTTCACAAAGAATTTGTTATACAAGCACCATAATAAATTAACAAGATCAACATGAAATTGGTTACCATAACAAATATAGGATATTTCGTAAATATGGTTCGAATTAAATAGATGTAGCCAACCATAGATAGAGACATAGGACGACAGATGTTTATCAATAAAGAATTGTTACGTACGTATATAATATAGGTATAATAATCGAATTAAAATTTATAACTAAAAAAGACAAATATTGTTTTTTATATAAGTATTACTATCTAATCCTCGGCTGGAGATGCAATGTTTTTTTTTTTTGTTACAAACCATTGCAGGCGTGGAAAAATTGCAAGCGGATTAATGTTATTGGAGCGCATACGTTACCAACAGACCAATTGATTTTTATTGTAGGTATTGTGAAATGTTTACTAGGGTATTTTTATTTGAATGTGTGTGATCGCTGTCAAAGACTGATGTTACACAATACATTAATCATCTTATTTACTTTTACAAGTTTTTATTATTATATAGATACTAAAGCCAAAAAGATTTTCAGTTTTATTGAAAAACACTAGTATAGAAACATGCAACTTCATCACATAATCATGGTTTTACTCAGATATAAGTAAATCTGAAGAAACTATATTCGCGTTTAGTACATACTGTAAATAACCTTGTATATGCTCTTCTCTTTTTCCATATACTTGGACGTTTGTGATCAATGTTTTTTATCCTTTACATTATTTATAATAAGTGCGTACATGACTTTGTAAAGGCTTATCATAGATCTACTATGTAATTATAACAACACTAAACAAGGCCAACAATCATAAGCAATAACCTTCCTGCAGTGGGGAAAGTAATTAAAACTTTGCCCCGTACCTACCTACTAATCAAAGCTTATATCCCTTAAGCGCCTGTGGAGCATAACTTACAGTTTATCAACTTAATTAAATTTTAGCTTTATTTACAGTTTACCCTGTATACTATATTAGGATAATATCGATTTTGCATTTAAATCTCACGATCAAATATAAGAATTATGTTTTCAATACATTTTATGCCACATCCTACTAATATTAAACCACTTGACCGTTATTCGAAGCATAGACAATTGAAATAGGCTTGTCCCTTTTCCTTCACTATTTCCCTACGTTTCTAGCTATATAGCTCTGTCTCGCTCGCACATCGCGTCTCCAGGGGAGAGGGGAGCGCACCTTTGAGGCCGCGCTCCCAAGTCTTGCTCATTGGCGTTCTTTTCCTTGCCGGTAACGGTCGCTGCTCAGCAGGTGAGTGTTTGAACATATTATTTCACACTGACCGTTATTTTCCCTTTTTTTTGAAAATTAACGAATAATTTTCAACATAATTTAATTTGTTTCTAGCATATACCTATATTGGAATCTATTATAATTTAGCAAAGATCTTTTAAATTAACGGTTTTCAGTTCGAGTGTTTTAACCTTAATTGCGAAGCTTTTAATTTGAATTAATAAAAGGTTTTTGTTCGTTAGTGTTAAAAGTTAAATATTTTATAGATTATGGATAACGAAAGCTCGAGAGTCTCGCAAATGGAGCCGGTCGCTGGCACTTACAAAACTGCTAGGGCAAATAACTCAAGTAGTAGTAGTAGCTCTGATACCAGTAGTTCTAGTTCATCATGAGGCTCCTCTGACCCAAAGTTTAAGCGTAAGCATGCACGTCGCCGCCATCACAAAAAGAAGGGGAGCAAAAAGAAACTCCGCTTCGAGCGTAAAATAGATCGTATTGCTAGTGAAATTTGTGATTTACGCAATCAGTTATATAAAAATAGCACAATGCCGATTGCAGACGATGCCTTATCTCTCTTCGCCGATGATGACTTTGAACAAGAGGATGATTTTGATCATGCAAATAGTCAGTTTTTACGCGATTTAAATGTAGGAACAAAACTCAAGGAGCCAGCAGTTCCAAAGACAGATGAGTGGTTCTTAGAAATTTAAAAAGATATTCAGTTTTTTAATAAGTCTGATTAGAGTGACGTACGTTACGCGGAAACACAAAAACTTTACAATCATAATCCGGGGTTTATTGAGCTCGATGCTAATGAAGAGATTAGACCTTATGACACGCTTAAACATCTAGGTTACACGGAACAGCTTATGCTTCGTTTAAATACAGTATGTTAAAACAGAAAGAGGCCCTGAAAAAGGAGCTCTGTTTGTTTATGACATGGGTTAGAGACCAGAATGGCATCGACATCGAAGCTATAAACCAAAAGGTTAATGTTTTTTTTTCCTCTGGTGAATTCAGTAAGGTCTCGGCTGACATTTTGCGGCCACAGGGCGGAAACCATACAAATGCGTAGAGATGGTATCACTAATGCAGTTCGCGATCCGTTAGTTAAAGCAACCTTACGAAAAATACCCCCATCTGAGTTTACATTATTTAATTCGGAACAGTTGGTAACGGCTTTAGAAAAAGCTGGTGGTATTAAAAAGGCTTTCTGGCCTGTTTCTAAATCGACTGGTGGCATTGGTTCAACTTCGCAAGCTGGAAAATGGCCAATACGCCCCTCGCAGAGGCAATATTCAATTTCTCAAGTACCCTCGAAAACTACGATAAAAAAAAACTACGATGCTTTTTGTGTGCCTTCGCAAGGCTATAACTACCAGGCCTGGAATGGCCCGTCGCAAGGTGGTAATTTGCATAATAATATACAGTATCCTTCGCAAGGACACTTTACAGGTAATGACATATGTATGGGGCATGCATACCATAACCATTCTCAGCGGGGTGGTGGTACAGTGAGTAGAGGTTCCTTTCGCTCTCGCGGAGCTAAACAAAACCAAAGGTGTCAAAACCCCAGACGTGGCGGTTATAAGCGAAGGTCGTCGCCTTTGGGTGGCAATGCCAAAAGAGGTAAGCATGAGGTTATTCAGAACCGGTCAGCTATCAAATTTTGTCGACCATTGGAGAGAGATGCAAGCACCAGAATTCCTGATTCAAATAATTCAAGGATATCGTATACCTTTTCTACAAAAACCTCCCTTAATCATGCCCAGATTATACAAAAAGGAGTTTCAAACACCTGTGTCACTGGAAACTACAAACATTGTCAAAACAATGTTGAATCAAGGAGTTCTAGAGATAGCGAGTCTAACTACAAGTTTTTTATCTACCCTCTTTTTAGTCGCGAAAAGCGATGGCTCGGCTCGTCCAATTTTCAATTTAAAAACTTAAACAAATTTGTGTTGACCGAACCCTTCAGTCTGATAAATGTATTCAGAGTCCCAGATTTTATTCAGCCCCAAGATTGGCTGTTCAAGATAGACATATCCCAGGCTTATTTCCATTTGAAGGTAGCAGAGTCTCATAGACGATTTTTGCGCCTCATTTACAAAGTTCAACTTTTTCAAATGACGTGCCTACCCTTTAGCCTAAGCACTGCTCCGAAAACATTTGCCAGTTTGACCAATTGGATCGCTCAAATAATGAGAAGCAAAGGTGTAAGGATTTTGGTATATTTGGACGATTTTCTCTTGGCTTATCAAGATCCTGGCAATTTACGAAGTGTTCCAAATTCATGCCTTATACCTAAGTCAGTCCACGGTAACGATTCAATGCGACAATCGCACAGTAGTGGCATATCTGCGTCACGAAGGTGGAACCAGATCATCTCGATTGATGGACATAACATACAACATTTTATGTCTGATAGATGAGGGAGATACAACAACCACGCCGACCATCTATCTCTGTTTCGGCAGGCCCCCGAATGGCACCTGTTACCAGAGTGCACCAAGTTAATATTCATGAAATGGGGAACCCCATAAGTGGACCCATTACGTATCGAAAGATCAGAACGACAATCAAGCCATAGCCCACGACGCGTTATCGATTGATTGGAATTTCAATCTGGCTTGGGTGTTCCCACCCCCATTCTTAATACCCAAAGTCCTGAGTTACCTCAATCAGACCTCGGGAATTTACATAACTGTGGCGCCACGTTGGGAGAAAGTGTTTTGGCGCGGACATCTCAAATCCCGGGCTCTAGCTCCACCGTTTACAATACAGAACTTGAGTCGAGTACTAATCGATGTATCATCGGGACTGCCACCTCCCCACGTCCAGAACCTAGTGTTGGAAGTGTGAAAATGTGGGGGTGGTCACAGTACTTAGGAAATTGGAATAGTGCTCAAGTAGAACTCTTAAAAGGCTCTTGGCATGAGCCTACCCTTAGAACGTATAGACCTGCGTGGAATCGTTGGGTTTCATGGTGTAAAATTAATAAGATTCGCCCCCAGGGCCCTTCTGGCTCAGACTTGGCTCGTTTTTTAGCTGATCTGCATATAAAATATATATTATCGTACAATACTATAATGTTATATAAATCGGTAATTTCCACGCTATGTAATATAAGTGATTCAGGTGCCCTAAGTAACCATGTTTTGGTAAAACATATTTTAAAATCAATTTCATTAAAAAAAACCCGCTTCTTGCAAGTTACCAGTGTGGAACATTGATGATTTTGTATCATTTCTTGGCCAGAGATCAATCGATCATGACAATATTTTTGATGTATCAAGTCAGACTGCTGCTCTTTTATTTAGTACTATGTTCTGGCAGACGTATCCATGATTTGACTCTGCTTAGGATTGATAGCGATAATTATGTTAAATCATTAGATCATAATTTTATTACGTTTTGGCCTTCTGTCGGATCCAAGACAGATACATCTGACCATAGGCAGACGGGTTGGAGACTATTTAAAAATGATGGAAGTAGAAATTTAGATCCTGTATACTGGGTAGAGCAGACTGTATCATTGCTTTCCGTTAGACGTCAGGAAGCAAATTGTCACAATTATCACAACTGTAATTGCAGGCTGGATCAAAACCCTGATGCGTCAAGCAGGTATTGTTACCACTCCTGGTAGTTTCCGGTCTGCAGTCGATTCCAAAAATTGGTTGGATAATTTTCCCATGGAAGATATTATGGCCGGGGGACATTGGAGATCCGCAAATACTTTCATTCGATTTTACTAGCGACAAGTGAGGGATTCTTCTAGGAGTAATAACATTACAAATTTTTTCAACCCTGTTATATAGGTAGTAAATAAGAGTTAAGTTGATGCATTATTATTTTGAATATTATATAATGGTTGTATCTTGGATTAATTAATTAGGGTCAGTAAGTTATTATTAAAATTTCCTTTATATAGTAGTAGTCCACTAAATCATACCTGTCTTATAGGTAAATTGATCTTGAACATTACTGTATTATTATTTTCTATAAGTAGGTACTAATGAAACATGATTTTTACAACATAATTCTATCACATTGGCGTTCACCAAGCGTCACCAGGCGATAACAAACACTTCTCAATTGTCGAAATAAAACGTTTATTAAACTACTTACCTTAATCGAAGCATAGTATAATTTCTGCCTGGTGATACAAACATCAATCATCCAATGAGCAAGATTTGGGAGCGCGGCCTCAAAGGTGCGCTACCCTCTCCCCTGGTGACGCGATGTGCGAGCGAGACAGAGTTATATAGTTAGAAACGTAGGGAAATAGTGAAGGAAAAGGGACAAGCCTATCTCAATTGTATATGCTTCAATAGTTTAAGGTGACGCCGCGTTAAGGCGACGCCTTGAAGATTTTGGTTGCAAGGATTCCGATTTTTCTCAACAATGACTGAAGTGAACGAACTGAAATTTATTGTGAGAATTCATCATGTCTTTGACTTTATTTTGTACGTTGCATAACACGATTGGTTAACTTTTATAACACAAAATAATTAATCAAAAAGACCTCTTTAAAATAAGAGATTCCAATTTTACCGGCATTGAGGATCGATTTGAGGTTCCAAAATTTCTTCATATATTAATTGAAACTGATACTATAAATTGTCTTTAGGTTTTATGAAATATATTTGTAGTTTTTAAATTAAACAATAAAAACCACAAAATCTTCGAGGCGTCGCCTTAATAAACGTTTTATTTCAGGTATAACGTCAATATTATAAATGTGAAAGTTTGTGAGGATGGATCGATGTCTGTATGTTTATTACTCTTTCACGCAAATACTAGTGAACTGATTTAAATGAAATTTGGCAAACAGATTATATTCCGGATTAAAATATAAGATACTTTTTATACCGCGAAAACATAAGATCCTCGGAAACGCGGGTGAACCCGCGGGGTGGGAGCTAATTATTTATATTCTTTTGAAACAAACGGTACCTCTTCACGACTTATCTCGTCTCCCGCGGTGCGTGGTTTTACGGATGCTCATGCCAATTTTACAAGTAAATTTGTACCGTATTGTTTTGCTCACAGCATACAATAAAATATCAAATGTCCATGGGTGTCTTTTGTTTTTAGTTGTCCTGCTATTTTGATCTTGATGTAAAATCGCTTTTTAACTGACTTAAAAAAAAGGAGGAGGTTCTCAATTCGGTTGTATTTTTTTGTTGTTTTTTAATGGATGTTCACTCATTACTCCGTCATTTATGAACCTAAGGATAACCTACTAAGGATAACACAAAACACAAAACAAAAACAATAAAATATTACAACGAAAAAATATTAAAACCAATCATTCACACTAACTCGAAATATTATCAAAAATAAAATAACCTAAAGACAACAATATTAATTTAGTATGTGTTTATAGATACTACTTAACTATAAAGAAAACTCGCTGAAACAAAACAAATCAAGAAAGTAACCTGAAGACCAAGTAATTTTTATTTTTACTTGGTACCGACTTCAAAATGATATAGAAAAGAAATATTTATTTTATGCTTTTCCGTTTTTGAAGTCGGTTTTTTTTTATTTATAATGTTAAAATGTGGTTGTGCGTCCGTGAAAACAGAAACCGTGGGAATCTACCTAGACTGATTTAGATTTTAAAACGGTGCAGAAAGAATATTTTATTGTGTTCAGAATAGACCAAAGAAGTTGTTCTAAGTGAGGGTGACATAGTAAGCTAAATTATTTCAGTGGGCGTGTTTGTGTGTAAACAGGGTATTCAATGCCTCGCTTTCATAGCTGTTTATGTTGAGGGTTGCAATAATTATGGTAGGGTTAAAATATCGATATTGTTTCATAAAAACACGGCTATATTTTTTTAGTAGGTTATCGATATTTTTGTTTATATGCAGCCCATCAGTATCATATTTCACTTTCATGTCAAACGTTGCTTTTATTCGAAATTGTTATTAAAACGTTTGAAGTTTATTTTTGGTCTGATTTTAAGTGTGTGATGGCGTCTCCCTTTTTTCATACGATTGAAGTTTGTGTCCAGAAGGTATTAAAAACCGGCCATATTATGTGCTCGGTAATATTATCTATACAGTATTCTATCTTCATACAAACGGTCGGAATGCGAGACATACCTACGCTAGGTAACTGGATTAATAATGTGGATAAATAAATAGTGGATAGGCTGAAAGTGACACACGAGTGACCTATCTTCGCTCGTTTTTTTTTTTATTAAATCTACTACTTACTCAAAAACTAAACAGGTATTTTTATTGAACACTTCCTACTTCATTCATAACGAATTTAATTTTCTTAAATAAAAATATAATATTTCCAATCACAAAACTAGAAACATACTCAAGTAGTAGATTAAATTAAAATACTGTAGGCGAGCCGGGCAGCCCTATGGCGTGTAAGCGGCTATAGGTAATTATTTCACAGGGCCGAGTCACAATACTGTATAGGTAATTTTACACGCTATGATATTACTGTGATATGTGAGTGAGAATCGCGTACGCAGGGTTCCGTACAACAATAATAAAACCAACAAAATTTTGTGGCTCTGTGGTGAGAGAGCAATAATGTACAGTAAAGTTGAGATTTTATTGTGCATTTCTGCTATGGATTAACTAAGTACAAAAAAACATTGTTACTATTGTGACTTTCACATTGTCTACTTATTATAGTTAGAAAGATATCGCCCTATGACGGGCTGGCTTAGGCTTAATTAGGCTTAGTAATGTATGTAGCTCTATTATGTTACTACCCCTTGGTACGGAACCCTAAGAAAAGTCAACAATAAACCTATTTTACGTAACTTGAATGGCAAATTTAAACAAATAGTTTTCCTACGAATATCTATTGGAATATATATCGATGGATAATATATCGATATATTTTCTAATTAGCTTATCCCTAGTAAAAGCTTAAATCGATCGATGTGCAGTTGGATGTGCTTGTATGAATCAGTTTGTAACCTATTTTTCAACAATAACTTTTTACATGACAAAATGCGATTTTCACAAATAATTAAGTTCAGCTTGGGGCTGTAATTATTATAGATAGGCTTTATTTATTCGAAATCGGCTGAATGTAATTTTTTGAAGTCTGCGCGACAGAGGCCAAGGAGGAAATAATTAATAAACATGTAGCAAGCATACCTGCTATCGGTATGGGACTTTATTTTACTATTGTTTTTTCAAACTGTATCTCAGTTAAATAAAACACTGGGAAAATCTAAACCAAAAGACACATGGTTTTAGACAAATTTGATAAAGAAAAACATTTAATCACAAAAGTTTATATTTCACTAAACCGATCTTGGTATATGACAATGAAATCATACAAACAAATGTTACGCTCCAGATAACATTTAATGCTCTACGATTATTTTTTGCAATATCTTATTTTACGTGTTATTATTAATTTCCAGATTACCTTCTGAGATCAAACACATAGTCAACGAGGAGGATTTGCTAGAAAATCTCGGCAACCTTTCATAGTCTACGAAATCATGGTAAATATTTAAGTAGGTACTCTATTTTCTTTTACCCACACCCACACGTCTCTATAATAATGTTAATCTAAAAGCTTAAAGCTTTATTCTATTCAGTTCTATCTACATATACATATACCACACACATTTGCATTTATAATATGAGTAGGACCATAGACACTCTCCTTTATAATGCAAATGTACGTGACCTGGGTGGGTATGAGTCATGCCATCAACGTCCGGCTTAAATTATAAATGTACTTTTAAATTGCTTTATGAACCGTCCGTTGCTTGTTAGTGTAGAGTCGCTGGTTCCCTCTGTAGGAGTAGAGTCCGGGCAGTAAGGAGTTCATGTCATTAAAATGAAATGTTTTGCTACATGATATTATCAATATTATGATGCTTTTTGTAAAAAAAATATAGAGTTGGAATATACTGAAGATTTATGCCTAAGTTTTTAGATATTATATTTTTAGAACTCCTTTAATAACTTGCTTTACTCTAGCTTTACCTCCCAACCCGATATTTTTATACAGTCTGGGTTTTTCGGAAAACAAATAAAAACGGCACGAGCTCTACCGGACAAAAAGTTTGGGAGCCTCTGGTGTTGAGTTTGATCAGATAATGCATTAAGTCAATATTCTTTTTTACAAATGATTTTTTCTGTTTTGTCCATCAATATTGTTTTTGTGAACCTACTATATTATACCTACCTACTTCTTAGTTTAAACATCTTGTCACGAGTTGTAGTTTTCATTTCCAACCCTCGCAGCCAGCCCTACCCGCACCGATATTAATAAAATATAAGCTACAGAAAGGACCGTAGCCTGAACCTCTTATATTTTAGCAACCTGTCGGAATATCAGTGACATTTATAGCCCCTGCCTTTATTTTGTTTGTACATTTTAGAGTAACTCAGAGAGTGCCGTAGAATTTATAACAACTACAGCGTTGCCAGGCACTTCATGTATATATTATAGTTTGTTATATTTTACTCGATTAAATTAATTATTACTGATGTATAAATAACACAATTTTGAAAAAACATTAAAAAACACATCGGGTACATATCGCACAACGCCCTCTAGCGTCTAATAGACTTATTATTTTTATAGTGCCAGCTATTGGCAAATAGCAAATCCTACTTTTATCTCTGACTAATGCTAAAATATTTTGTCACTCCTACATTACAGATGAATCACCTGTGATGTACTAAATATTCAGGTAATTTGGTAATTCAGGTGATGTGTATTTAAGAGGCCAATATCTGAGCTGTTCGAGAGTTTCAAGTGCCCATAAATTACACGAACTTTCTTAGACCGTTAATAATTGTCTACAGCACTATATTGCAATAAGCTATTATAAATTATAGTTCATAGTAATAGGCAACATTGATAATTTGCAATTAAATAGTAATTATTGCTTTGAGGAATTCGAGTATGGCACTTTTAGAGTATGTATACGGTGGGACAGAAGAACGACTGACGCTTATAATGTCTGAGCAGTGAGCAATTCATATACAGAACAAAACATTTTATTTTTAAATTTAACTTTTTTCTTATTTTTGCTCAAAATATATAAATTCTATATTTTTTTCAGATGCGCTGCGCTTCTTGAACTGCATGGAAAATCTCTACTGTGTGGTTACCATCTTTGGCCACAGTATTACCTACTTCATTGAGGTGGTGATAAATTCATAGCAAAAAATAAAAAAATATAACTTTGGACGCTAGATTTGTGAATTAAAGCTATTTAAGGCGATGATATCTCAGTGGTAGTGAAGTCCAATTCCGTGACTAAGGTCGTGGGTTCGAATGCTACAATGAGTTTGAGCTTTTGGCGGAGGAAGACATATGTGAGGAAACCATAGCACAGTTGTAGGGTACTTTATGGTACCCGCCTAGCTGGCCCTCTCATGTGGAAAAAAAAAGCTGCACTTGAGAGTCAGTTATTTGTAAGCTTTTTGTGCACCTTTAGACACATCATCACTTATCATGGCGAGATTGTGATGAAAACGAGCCCATTTAATAAAAAAGAATGCATGAAGTAACGTTCAATGAACCAATTGTCAAAGTCCTAGGTGAAAATGTCAATTACATTGGAGTCATGGGTGCAAATTCTATTGAAAATTCCGCGTATACTACGAGGAAATATAAAACGCTGAAAAGGATACAAGATTGTAAGTAAGTGTTCAAAAGACTAACTTAAACGACCTTAGTCTGACGGCGAAGTCGATATAAAATTTTGCTATGAATATGTCCGTGGCAACTCGTCGTTATGTTAGTTGCCAGGGGACTAGGATATTGTTTGTGTGGTTGTTTGTCACTCAATCATGCCGCAAGGGCTAATATACAATGTATTATAACATATAGACTAAATCAATTTGCTCAGTATTGCCAGTAAAATATATACCTTTATGTTTCAAAACATGTTATTTTGTGCCACTGATCAAATACAATATTTTGTAGGTACCTGCAGTTTTTGTTTCAGAAAACTAATTTGTTACAATGCAATTATAAGATTGTTATTTATTTTTTTCCGTCAACCGATTTTGATAAACATAGCCTATTCGAAACGCAGACTAAGCTTGAGGATTATTGTTGTAATTATTTTTTTTTAATCGTTTTGTTAGTTAGTATTGTTTCATTTGTATAGAAGTCCTCTATTTAATTAAAAAGGTTAGGTTATATTATAGCCGTGATTGCGAGTGCGAATTTCAAAATGGCAGTTTGCCGAAATGGTAAGTACGATGGCCCTACAAATATGACGAATTTGAGCAACATAGACTACGATGATATACAGGATAGACGGACGGATGGAAAAAACGAAGCAATAAGCGTTTCTTGTTTGACTTCAGAATCCTACAACATCTTTGTGAAAAAATAGGTAC
The DNA here is from genome assembly GCA_951216915.1 of Tetheella fluctuosa. Classification (NCBI taxonomy): domain Eukaryota; kingdom Metazoa; phylum Arthropoda; class Insecta; order Lepidoptera; family Drepanidae; genus Tetheella; species Tetheella fluctuosa. The sequence goes on along the minus strand of OX578213.1, from coordinate 13,777,991 downwards.
GTACCTATTTGTAGTGTATCTAACAAACTGACTAAAGTTTTAATTAAAGTCTAGCCATGAGTAGCCGTTCAAAGCTTATCTAAAGCTTTCCCAGTCCGAGGTTAATTGACTTTATCTCCACCCAGCAGCGAGCAACGAGGGGATTGGTTCAAATATTACCCGACCCTCTGAGCCGGAAAGAATATTAAATGGCTATTCAGGGCAAAGCTCTGGAGGGTGAGAACTTAATTTGATTGATACACGTAGCAATTAATTGAACGCTTGGGTAGTTTCCTGAAACAATAATTGTTTATATTTTCATATTCACAGACATTTGTATTTCTGTACTATAGTTTTACTTACAGAGTAATGCAAATTAGGCTTGCGCATAATCGTTCGCGACTGGGAGCGATCAGACTCGTTCGCGGCTCTTTAGCGAACGAGTTCGGTCTTTTCGTTCGTTGGCTCCCATCTCAATTCCAGAAAGACAGATCGTTCGCAGTTCGCGATTTTTTTTTTTTTTTTTTTGACTGGAACAGGAAGGTGGTGGGTCCAGGGGACCTTCTTCCACCGTTACGCGGACTTTTGCGGTGAGCGCTGAGGGCTCTCAACCGCTACTTAAAACTAAAAACTAAAACTAAATAATTTTGGGCAACGGTAGCCTGAGGGTGCCCCCTGTGGGGCTCGACCTCGGCTCAGGACGTTGCCTGGGGAATGAGGGAGGACTTAGCATGCAAACAATTATAATTATTTGGGGATCGGTCGGATTGCTGATATGCAGCTCGGGCCGCTTAAACGGGACGAGACTGAGAGGGACGTCGCGACGGTCCTCGCCGGCGAGGACGAAATCTTGGTTGTCGGTTGCGCATTTGTATCTGTTTTCGGGCTTCGTCAGCCTCGATTTGAGCTAAAGTGGTGGCATCGTCTGGTTCGCTGAGGGCGTGCCTAAGCCTACGGATGCGGGAAATAAGGGACGGGGTGTATGTGACAGTGTTGACTATCAAGGGATTCGCGTGGTGCGCTGCGGTATCAAAATATCGGCGCGAGGCGCGTTTTATAAATTGTTTGATTGTAGGGAGACCTAAGTCAAGGTGGAGGTTTTCATTGCGCATGTACCACGGGGCGCCCGTGGCTTTGCGCATGAAACGGTTTTGAATCACCTGAAGGGTGTGGAGATGTGTGGGAGCAGCGTGAGCGAACACGGTGCTCGCATACGTCATGACTGGACGGATACACGCGGTATAGAGTCTAACCTTGCTTTTTAGGGCAAGTTTAGACCGGGCGTTGATCATGCAGTGGAGTCGTCCTGCCACAAAGGCGGCGCGCGCGCGAACCGCCCTTATGTGTGCAGCGAAGGATAGGCGATCATCGAGGGTCACACCGAGATATTTGGCTTGCCTCTCCCAAGGGATCGGCTCGCCGAATAGTGTGACTGGATCGGGGATGGGGGGACGTCTTTTTCGGTCGGTTCTATAAAAGAGAACCGCCTGACTTTTGGAGGGGTTGATCTCTATTCTCCATTTCCGGAACCAAGCGCCTAGGGCGTTGGCTGCGGTCTGGAGTTTCTTAGAGATCGCGGGCGGGCTTTTGCCTGAGCAATATACGGCAGTGTCGTCTGCAAAGAGAGCGAACTGCGTATTCCTGACTCTAGGGATGTCGCTCGTGTAGAGCGTGAAGAGCAAGGGAGATAGTACCGAGCCCTGCGGGACACCGGCACTAATGGGGTGTGGTGAGGACAGGACGCCTTCGACCCGATATCGAAAGAGGCGATTCGACAGAAAGTCTCGTAAGATGGTCACGAGTCTCGGTGGCACACCTAGGGTGTAAAGCTTGTAGATCAAGCCTGTGTGCCACACCTTGTCGAATGCCTTTGCGACATCGAAGAAAAGGGCGCCTGTCATGTGATCTCTCTGGTAACTTGTGGAGATGTGTTCAACAATTCTATGGACTTGATGAACACACGAGTGTTTGGGTCGGAACCCAAATTGCTCGTCTGGGAGGAGTTTGTTAGCATCGGCAAATGCTTTAAGGCGGACATAAATGATTCTCTCATAAATCTTGCCCAGTACGTTGAGCAGACTTATGGGACGATAACTGGAGGGCTCGGACTTGGGTTTGCCGGGCTTGTGGATCCCAATCACGTGGGCTTCTTTCCACTGGTGTGGGAAAATATTGTTTGAGAGGGCGGCATTGAAGATGGCCGTCAATAACATGATAAGGGAGGCTGGGAAGAGTTTGATCACTCTGTTGGTGATCTTGTCCGAGCCCGGGGCCTTACGAGGGTGTAACTTCCCGATGATCGCTTTCACCTCGTCATGGGTCGCGGGTGGAAGTGGGTCGTCATTTGTGTTGACGTCATTGGCGACGTCGTCAGTCGGGGGAGCGGGAGGAGGTAACGGAAGAGCGGTCCTCCGTTCTACTTCGGCTGTAACTTTCTCCAAATGACGCGGGTCAATAGGGAGAGAACTGGGCGTACATTGAGCCTCCAGACTTTCGGCGAGGCATTCGGTCTTTTCCACGTCTTCAAAGGCGGGTGGAAGGTTGGGTCGCTTTAAGGGAGGCATTGGAACTACTGTGTCCTTTGTGAGGGCACGAGACAGTTGCCAAAAGGCTAGGTGGGAGGGCTTGATTTCGCTGAGGGTCTGGCCCCAGCGATTCTCGCGAAACTCTGCGATGCGTGCCTTGACGGCACGTTCGAGAGCTCGTAATTGGACACGATTTTGCTCTGAGGGAGCTCTATCGTAGGCGCGAATGGCGGCTTTCTTCTCCCTCAGCAGGTCACGTATGTCGTCGGGCAAGTGCCAGCGTCGGTCGCAGTTCGCGAACGAGCGATCAGTTTAAGTAGTTCGCAGCTCCTCAGCGAAGTAGTTCGTCAGCTCCCTTCTCGAACCAGAGAAAAGCAGATCGCTCGCACGCGATATTTTGTTTGTTAAATAATTTATTATAATACTGTATATAATTTTACTGTTATTTTTTACTTTACATACTTAGGTATATTCTACTCGTAGTATTTTAATACTGAAATTATTTATTGTTTTTATTTATTTTAATCTTCTATTAAGTAGGTGCTCGGAAATAGATTAAGGTTCACATGGCACACTATAATTAATGAAAAAATAAGTAACGCACTTTTAATTTGTTACTTAATAATTGTCATAACATAAAAATCTTTCTTCTCTTGAATTAGACCATATTATTATTATAATAAGGGTGGCGCAGCGCCGCAGCCTGCGCCGCGCTCTCGCTCACTATCGCTCGCTATTCGGTCTTATCAAACGAACTAACGAACGAAGGAGCGAAGGATCTGGGAACTCGTTCGCCTCGTTCGTCAATGGGAACGCTCTTCCGAACGAGTTCGTTCGGAAGAGCGCTCCCATTGACGAACATAGACAAGACTAATGCAAATAAGCTTGTTTTGACCACAGTCTGATCAAGGTGATGATGTGGCCGAAAGTGGTATGCACACAAAGCTTAGAAGGTGTGTCACCAGTCAGACGGACTCTATAAAGTACTCTGTGCTATGGTTTCCTCAGGATATTTTCCTTCACCGAACAAGCTCATTGCAGGATTCGAACCCACGACCTTCGTCACGTCACGGCATTCGACGTCACTGCCACTGAGCTGTCATCGGCTCAAATAGCTGTATTTATTATACACGTCAATATTGAATGAGTGTACCTTTTTAGGGTACCCTCCCTAAAAGGAAAACAGAGCCCTATTGCTGTTACACTGCTATCTAAAAATATCTACTATTTAAAAGACCTATTTAACGATATCAACACAATGTGGTACAATACCCCAATTTATTTTCTATGGTTTTATTTGATATCTTGCGTCTTATATATGCAAACGACGTACTTACAAAAATTGGTTTTAGCAGGATAATCTATTTTTTCCACTATAGTTAACTTAATATTTTTTATTGAAGTGTGCCAAATTCATTCGAAAGAAAGATCCGTTCAGTCGTTCTGGCGTGATTGAGCTACAAACATTCATCCATCCCACTTTCACACTATCACAAACTTTCACATTTATAATATTAGTGGGAAGTAGGATGTCAACACGTTGACAAAAAGGCAGACAGCCCACCTGATGGTAAGTGGTCACCGACGCCTATGAATACTTTAAATTTATACGAGTCCAAAATTCCTTTCTGCCCTTCGTATGAATAAATGTTTTTCTTTTTTCTTTCTTTCATACTCGACGTGAGCACTCGAACCCTATGATAGAGGAAACCGAAATAAACATGCTGTGTACCAAGTTTATTTGACGCTGCAGCACTGACACACATTATGTCTAACATTTTGAAGCAGTAATAGCACCTACGTCCGAATCCAGCTGCAACAAAGCGCTGTGTAGTGAAACCGCATTTGTTTGTTTTTGGCAACGAAAAAGGCTTCTATAGAGACCGCACTGTGCTGCATTATTTTGATAAATCTATTTGGTTTATTTGTAGTTTAAACCGGGATATATGTAATAATAATAAAGTATTTCTTATTGTCGTTTTCCAAGTAATTCCGTAAGATCTAATGTAAAGTAAGTAAATTCAACTACCTCTAAAAGTATTTTTGTTTTTGATGCTATGATTATATAATTCTTTAGATACAATCTAGATCAAAAGGGAGGTATGCAAAACTAGAACCAACCCACAACATTGGTGAAATTGAGTTATTGGTACCAATCAAGTTTCATACATTCAAAAAAAATCCAAGCTGCTTAGACAGTTTTAACTCATATTAATGACAGTCGCCAAGGATACCAACCCTAAATACAGTAGCTTTTTAAAAGTTAAACGGAACTATGTCGCATAGTACCTGTAGGTTTTCAGATTTTTTATTACGAAAAATAGAACCAAGCCACGTGGTTCTTGTTAAAAAAATATACAGACAAATTATGTTTGACTTTTTCATGCTAAAGGGAACCATTATGTTTGGTTGGTTGGCCCAAGACTTTTATAAAAATATTACGGGAGATGTATCTGTTGAAGATGATATAGCTGGGTTTTCAGGTACCGTTGATTTTGAGGTAGAAATGAACGATGGTGCTTAGGTAATGTAGGATGATGATGAACAACAGTGCTTTGCTTAAGTAGTTAAATAAATAAATATTCTGGGACATTATTCCTCACACACGGCCATCTGACCCCAAACTAAGCAGAGCTTGTACTATGGAAGCCAGATAACTGATATACTACATATACTACTTTTCTTTTGTAAATACATACATATATAGATAATTACACCCAGACACAGGACAAACAGACATGTTCATGCACACAAATGTTTGTCCTGAGTGGGAATCGAACCCACGACCTGCGGCGTGATAGATAGGGTATCTTACCAACCACGCCAACCGGCCCGTTACATGTACTACAATTTTAATATGTAGAACTGGTATATAGGATGAGCTCTTTCCTTTAATTTGCTGGATATCATTACTTAGCAACACTATCGGATGGTGTATAGTATGTATTTTTTATTTAAAAATCAACGGGCTCGATTCCTGGCTAGGAATATTGATTTTTCAAACATCCAATGATGAAGTTTTAGTTTTTATCAAAATCGGGCTCGAGACTCTTTTGTGTATTTTTCGCTATTCCTTATAAATTTGGATTTGGCCATCCACCCCCACTTGAAAAATTCACCCTATATTCAAGTCACAATAAAAATATAATTAAAACAAGTATGTATTTAAAAGTTATTTAAATTAATCTACCTACCTGTAAAACCTAAATATATTGCTATAAAAAGTAATATTGCAATAAGGAACCATCATGTTTTTGATATAAAATAGATACTAAAATCAAAGAAAAATCCAAATAATTTAGTAGTCCTATATCGTCATCAATACTAACCATAACCTTGTAAAGTTGTTTATCTCAAATAACTCACCTATATATTTCTACACACTTTTGAAACAAAAATCTAATTATCTCGAAAGTGACTTGGTGTGGGTTGGTTCTTGTTTGCATAACTACGTCCAATTTATTTCGGGATTTATCTGGTTACAACAACGGTATCGACCTTCAACAATGCTATGATGAATAATAAGGGGTGGAAGTATAATACTTTAAAAACTCAATATTTACTTTATAAATATGGTATGTAAAATATCGCATTTGATGTTCTAACTTGGCATTTATGCTCTTTAATTTATATCCATAAACAACATGTAAAAAATATCTAAAAATATCCGTGAAGATATGTTGGGATCTCGTCTTGGTGAATATGTGGATCGGAAAGATTTTTTTCACTTTGGATACGTTTACATTATCTACAATTTTCACATTAAGTATATGTATGTAAGGAGGTACTTATGTAGGTACTATGTACACATATGAAAATCATATTACGAAGAGTGTAACCTACTCAGTAATCAGTTAGGACAAATGAAGTAAAGTTATAATGAGTAATTAGAATATTTTTGGTAAAACGTTCGTGTGAAGGTAGGTTGTAGTGGAAGAAGACCGAAAAAATTACGGATTACATCCATAATATGATAATTATGGATGATACATAATTTCAAAAGTCTGTCCGGTCGGTCCGTGCAAAAGAAAAGAGTGATGCCAAATTTACGGCTGATAGGTAGAACTGGGAAAAAATAATTAAATGGCTATGGCCCAAATGCGGAGGATGATGACGGGGTATGGTTTTGTTTGAATTAAAAAATAACTAATAGAAATAAGTTTGTACCTTGGGAAATGTAGGTACTGAAAATAATTTATGCAATGGCCAAAAGCAATGTTTTAATATAATTGTTTTTGTGTCAACAGGGTTCATATTTGGACACCTACGGAGCAGACGCCATCTGTCAGTTAGCGCCGGCTACAAATCACCGCTCACCTGCAATAGCGGTCCGTGCAGTTTCTGCCTTGTCCGCAATGCGGCATAATGTTGTATTTTGTTTGCGCACCTAAGTGACATAAATAAAATGCATCGTAGGGGTAGGCAATTAATTTATTTCAGCATAAAATACAAAACTATGTCGGCTTCATTACACTATACCGTTACACTCGATTATTTTAAGTTTCTAGAATCAATGACGACGAATCAGTGTTAAATATTATCAGACCCTCAAGTTTGCAGCGATGTGGACTGCTCATTAACACTAACTATCTATTTGAATGAAATTTTTGTTTCTAGATTTTTGATATGATCATCTCTCAATGTTGTAAAAAGACAAAGTATTTTTTTAATATTTAGCTATCATAATAATAGATATCAGCTGATAATAAATTATTACCACCGCCTATGGTCATTTGTAATGTATACCAGAGGAAGTATCAATGTGCTCCCCTTGAAGAACATTTTCACAACCTCTTTGATTCTCATCCCAGGGAAACTCGTACCTACTTGTGTATTTTAAGTATCAGCATTATTTTAAACGTTATTTGCTATACTTACTCACATTTTATCAATTTAAGATATTTTTTTCGTATAGAAACAAGATTCATCGCGTATAAATAAACATACGCAGCCCTACTTTTAACAAGTGTTGGTATTTAGCACTTTAAAGGGGGTCACACACGGCGAAGATACTATAATATTTTATCTTAAGATCATGAGACAGCATTATACTATGAAAAGAGAAGCAACGACCTACCTCTTACGTACCTACTTTCCTTCTCTTTCGCTGGTATAGCACTGTCTCATATATCTTAAGATAAAATATTATCGTATCTTCGCCGTGTGTGACCCCCTTCCGTATGATGCAGAAGCTATACTAATTTAATTAGATCTTCGCCTAACCGTTGCCAAACGTGATAGTATGTGTAAGGGGCTTTTGAGGCCACTGGCTATACCTACTTACTTCCAGGGGTGGAGTGGAACGTACCTAGATACTCATGAATATGCAAATTTACTTCGGGACAAACGTGAGAACGTCAGCTTTGGCAGAGTATAGTATTTAACTTTTGTATGAGCATTTTATTTTGTATTTTGAATTGGTGGTTAAATAGTGGTTTAATAGTAAAGACGTTAATAATAATAATAAGTTCCACGCAAGTTAGTACCTACTGCCTATTAATTGAAAATCATCCTACAGAAGAATAATAAAAAAGTCATAATATCATGAACGTCAAACTTGACGTATCAAAATTTGATTCATGTTGGAAAGGTACACAAACCTAATCCAAGTGTAATCAATGATACCGGCTCCTCTAATCCAGGCGTTTTTATTTCGGCTTCAAATTCTAGTCATTCCAACCATTCATTTTGGCAACATATTTGTTCTTTTAAGAACAATGTTCCGGTGTTAAAGCGGATCCCACGTGGAATACGTTTCTGTGTGGCTTCAGCTTTATGTCTATGTATTGACAAAATTCTTTCTCAATTCGCAAACTGTTTGGGAAGAACTGCTCCCATTTCCTTACAGAGTGCTGTACGTCACTAGTCGGCACCAAAATGAGATCTCTCTCACTCAGAAAATTATAATGTTCCGGTGTTAAAGCGGATCCCACGTGGAGCACGTTTCTGTGTGGCTTCAGCTTTATGTCTATGTATTGACAAAATTCTTTCTCGAAATTCAAAAACTGCTTGGGAAGAACTGCTAACATTTCCTTACAGAGTGCTGTACGTCCCTAGTCGGCACCAAAATGAGATCGCCCTGATCCGCCATCTTTTAACCCTAATAAGCATATAAAGCCTAAAGGAGAACTGAGTCAATTGCAGCTGCCGCAACAAACCGATAGCCACTTGATGACAACTTTTAGACTTGTTTATATGTATATTTATTTATTTTGTGGCACTCCAACAACTTATTCACTTGACATTTCAACTTGTGTTTATTACATACAAAACCTAGGAATTATTAACTAGCAAGCTAGACGGGTAGGTGCCTACTACAAAGTTACTTCAATAAATTTTCCTTCAAAGCTCATGGTTATTGTAGGATTCAAATCCATGACCTTCGATACGGCATTTGACGTCACTGCCACTGAGATATTATCGCCTTGAAACCTATACGGTTCTCCACTCAGGCGGAATATTAAGTGAGGACAAACACTCGGATCTTACTTTAGCTTATTAGGTAGAACTATGATCAGCATTTAACTCCAAGATATAAGTACCCCGTAATTCATCGTAAATATAAGCGAAAGATAATTTTCAAGTACGTAAAATTTGTTTTGTCTCATGACATTTTCTACTTTGATAACAAAAAAAAACAAAGAAAACCAGGATCAACAACGTAGGTTTGAAACTTGGCACAATATAATGTGGAACTTGAATAAGTGTGAGTGAAAAGAACGATGCGAACGCTTGGCATTCAGAAGGGGAATTCCAAGAAAGTTTCATTAAGTAAATTAATCATCTGTATTAAGCTCTACATATGTATAATGTACGTTTAATTTATAAGAAGATATTGGTGCTCGGGCATATGATATCATAAATTGTTAAATTTCAGTTATTTTATTTCATTTTATAAACAAAATAACAATAAAACAAATGAAGTAAAACATAAACAATAAACAAACGCGCAAAATAACGTAATAGTAAGTTGTCTGAGTTAAACTTTAACACTTTAAACGCTAACATAGTCTAGGTTTAAAATTTCTCCTCGAGTTGTGCTATGTAGCTGAAAACTTAATGAGCTTACTAATTTAGTTTGCACCGAACGATGTGCTCAATGTGATGGGTAACCTCGTTACTCTCACCAACTACGCCGGGGCGCCGCGGCGTTGTAATGGAATAATTTTCTCATAACTCTTATTAGGGTTGGCACGTATCTTCTAACTAACGTGCATTATGTCGGCAAAACACCACGGCTTTAGACTGTAATTTATTTTCCAAGAAAATTATGGTTAAAATACAAGATTTTAATTGTCTTTTACCTGTCTGCCAGACAAGCGTAGTGATCTTGTTTCTCCTTGGATAGTTCATTAGATATTTTTAGATAAAAAGTAGGTAACTATTAGCAAAAAGGTATTTTTCATACGAAGAAAATAAGTTGTGTAGGAAAAATACTACAATGGTTTAGCCGTAGCCCAAACCGTAGCACGGCTACGACAACGCGTGCGTTTGCTACGTGGATAATTAGGTATGTAGTATAAAATAAACGTCGCTCGCTATATTATGCCCAGACCCCTCTTTCCCACTGGGCACTCTGGGCATGTGCCCAGGGCCCCGTGATCGATGGGGCCCCCTAGTTCCTGCCAGATCACCAAATGATAACTGATATTAATTTGATTAACGAAAAATACAGGGTGATTTTGTTATCACTGGCAATACTTGAAGGGGTGGAAGTACTCATCAATGTGAACAACTTTTATTATAGGGCTAACTCTGATATCGCGTAAAATAATATGGTTGCTTCATACATTTTGGTCGAGTAGGTATTGAACTTTTGTATGGAACAGCTGATAATTTTTTCAAGATTTCACAGTTAGTCCCATAGTAAAAGTTGTTCATTTTGATGAGTACTTCCACCCTTGCAAGTATTGCCAGTGATAACAAAATCACCCAGTATATTTATTTCGAAAAAATCAAACGATAATGACTGACTACAATATCTACTTGCTTATTAGCTTGCATGCGCAAAACTGCTCTACTCTCGCCCGAAAATCAGGATTTCCGATTTCAGCATATTAAAATTAATTTAAATGTTTAAAAATACAATATAATGGTATACTAAGTACGCTGCTTTGAAGAAAAAACATTCAAAAGTTGCGGTAGTGACTCGCTCCAAATTTGAATTAAGCCAAAGAAGAGAAGCGTGAAACGCCAAGTTTGAATTAATCAATTTCATTATGATAAAAAATAAAAATTAATTGAAAATGGGTTTTACGTTATGTTAAAAATTATCATTTCATCAATTACTTACGTGTTTTATACAAAAACCTTTAAAATAAAGCAAAAAAAATATTTATAGAAAATGTTATTGTGCACACTGTTCATGGGAAATTTATGTAATAAGTATCTATTATTGTACTAGACCGATTTTTAAAATCAAAATTAGTGCAATCTCGATACAACAATACTTAATTATTTATTGTTATTTTTTTATAATGAAATGGATTTTTTTTTAAATATTTTTTAAGATTATTAATTGTAAACGGACTGAAGTTCTAGTTTTCGGCAACAAACAGCGCTAAGATCAACTCGCAGGATATAACGACGTAAAACTGAAGGTGACCGACTGACTTAAATAAACCAACTCTGAGGTATTCTTTGATTAAATCGTTGTTTGTCTATTTTGTTTTGTGTTTGCGACTATTTTCGTGTAAAAATAAATATTAAATTATAACATAAAATGTCGAAACTATCCTAGTGGATCTGAAAAAAGGAATAAACCTGCACATCAGAAGGTAATTGAAAAGTTACCTCTTTAATCATCATAGATTTTTAAACACATACTTGTGAATGCTAAAAGAGTTACTTTTGAGGATTATATTGGATTATCTATTCATGTAATATGAATGTAAAGAAATAAAAATAAATCTAGAACTTTGCTTATCTACTTATTTTCTCTATTCTTACAAAATAGTGCTCTGTCAAGGTCATATGGGCCCCATTACCCTAACATGCCCAGGGCCTCCAATATGAAAGACGGCCCTGATTATGCCTGTCTGTTTCTCCCCGTGGTTTCTCCGCTTACTTCTAAACCACGCAACGGATTTTGATAGGGTTTTCACTAATAAAAAGTGCAATAAACGAGGAAAGTTTGTGTAAGTATATAAATCGCACCCGTGTAAAGCCGGAGCGGGTCGCTAGTTTTATATATATTTGTATGTTTATTGTATTTTTATTTTAAAACAAACCAATCAGCTTAGGTATAGCGATCGAGCAAAATTGGTCTTTTGTATTTAAAGCTTGAATATTTTTCCACCATTTCAGAAATGGTCTCATACTAAAACTTGTTCATATTTATGAGTACCTCCACCCCTAATAGCACCGTAGGTGAAGGACAAATAACATACATAGAATGAATACATTTTACAGCACAACGATTTCGCTCAGCATTCATTATTATAATTATAATTTGACTATAATATATTCTTTGAGTTATTGTGTCGTCTGAACTTACCTTTAGGCTGTATATTTTAATAAATCACAAAATATTGAATAAATTGGATAATGAATAGTATAAAATTAAGCATGCATAAAAAAAAACTAACTACTAAAGTTTGTAGTTCCAACAGTACAAATATGTCGGTTTTATTAACATTTTACTTATACCGCTGCTAGCGATCTATTCACAGTATTTTTATATTAGCACTGAGAGTATTATCGTATTATCAGTCCTGGATTATCCCATAAGCAAATTAAGCAATTGCTTAGGGCATCACGTCTCGGGGGGGACCATAAACAGCACCGAAAAAAAAGGCTGTTTGAAAACCTGCACGTTTAAAGACTAGAGCAATGACCCGACTAGAAATTTAAGTTCGTTTTTCATAAAGTTCCAACTAATACCGATTTACAAACCGAAATTCAGCAGTTTCTTTCATATATCATAAATAAAATAAGTTCTAGTGATTTGCTTCAAGTTCACGGCAAACTCACGCAAAATAGTACAAAATAATACATGTTGACAGAATTGAATTAGCATTCCTCAACGTAGACATATATTTTTATGCCTGATGGTATCGAACTGCACAGCGGAATGATCTTTTTGTTTTTTTTTTCTGAAATTTTAAAATAGTAAAAAAATAAAAAAAATGACGACGATGCTGCAGGAAAGGCTCGATACTATATCAATCTTATATATCAGGCAGATATGTTAAAAACGTTGAACTTAAAAACTATTTTCCGTGAGTTTAATGCCCGTAAAAATCGCAAGTCACGTTTAAATAAATAAAAAATATTTTTTTTGGTTTTTATTGTAATACCTACTCCACGTATTTCTTGCGTACATAAATTATAAGGTACTTAATGATCTATTTCGTTGCAATAAATACCTACATACATCAAAAAAATTAAAGACCGATACTAGTTTACTAGGATAGGAGGGCCCACAGACGTGGATTGCTTAGGGCATCAAGTAGTCTTAATCCGACCCTGCGTATTATATTACATCAAACAACACAAGGCGGATTATTTCTGTTTCTCTGACCTTCAGTGTAATTATATCCCTATGTATAAAACGTAGATTACCTACTCCTTATTCCAAAAAACTTGGGTAAACCCATGGGGTGGAAACTAATTTTAAATAAGTCGTATGAGATGAAATCTATGAAATATTTACAATGTATAATAATATAATCATGGTTTTTTTTTATTGTTTTCAGAAACAAAGGGTATCAACCTTAGATCTGGTATAGAATCACGTGGCTCATTATTTATTTTATTCTGAAACTTAAATATATATCCCCGACGGATTAATATAGAAATAAATAAATAAAAATTTAAATAAATAACTTTGTATAACTATTTTTGTTTCGATATAGTAAAAACAATGTTGCCGTAAATACTTGTAATTTTGATATATACCTACTTAGGTTGTTTCATTGGGTCAATGTCGTTTGTTGTCAAAACCAATTATTTTTATATCACAGTGTATTTATTATAAATGGCGGCTTGTTTGATTATCAGTAGTTATGGTGACCAATAGTTAAGCTGACGATTGGTTAACGCTTTGCTTGACTCTGTTTAAATTGACTAACTATTGTTTTCTATTAGTTAACAAATGTTACAACGATTCTTTACCTAATCTTATGGACAGTCTCCACTAAGTCATCGAATTCTATATTACAAAAGTCAAACTAAATGTAATTCAAAATCGATGACGTCAGGTGAAGGCCGAACATAGTTTATCCAAAATAAATATATATATATACTTAATATAATAAATAAATAGTTATGTGTATAGTTGTATACATATAATAAATCTGTAGACGGTAAATCTGTATAAGGATAACCATCTAAAAAGGAAAAAACCATTTCTATTTTCATTTTTTCTGTTTATCTGTTTGTTTGTACAAGCATCACGTAAAAAGTACATGCCGAATGTAATCTTTTTTTGCACCAAAAAGAGTATTAACTCAATGTAACGTCTAATTTTAGTTTCACCGCAATCGAATAATACAATAACAAAATATGCAAATTTTAAAGCAAAAAGGTCATTATTGTTTAAAATACAATATTTTTTAAATAAATGACGCTACGTGTATTTTCTTCTTCGTCGTCTGTTTCTATCGCAACAGATAGCACTTTAAATTATTTACTAGGTACTCAGTTTAAAGATCAAAGCGAATTTAAAGACTGCAAAAAGACCTATGAATTTAATTTTACGTTTTTATTTTAGCATAGCTTACCTGCTTCTTAAAGATGGCAAATGGTATATATTCTAAATTGCAAGGCAATACGATATATGAATGTCAAATACTGATTAATTTTGTTGTTTTTTTTGTTTTGTTTAAACTATCTACGAAACCACTAAATGCATTTTACTTGTGGGTTTTTAAAAATACCTAAATTATGTTTCGTTTTAGGCAACAAGCCTATTATATTTAAATACGCGAAAAGGTTGCTTGGCGAAATCTTTTTGAGACAATTATGAAATAAATAATATACTTAAATAAACCATTTTTGATAGTCTATAAATTAAAAATGCAGCTGCTGGAAACGGCAGTAGGTAGGTATTTGCTTGGTGACAGAATTCCAATATGTAAGAAGCAAAACATGCATCAATAGGTACTAAACTATTTAAGAACGTGTGTGTAAGCATTTTGTAGATTATTTACTATATTATGTCTATTTACTAATTCCGTAGCCAGACATGGCACACTAGCGGCACGCTATGATGGCCGTTGACATCCCATATTAGTGCATTGTCAAAAAGAAACACGCATAGCGAGACGGTAGAGATACCCTCTTGTCACAACGGCCGTCATAGCGTGTAGTTTAATAGAAATATGAATTACGTGTCTAGGTATCAAGCTGGAGAAATATTTGTTTCTAATTAAATATCAACACTAAGGCTAATACTCATCAACATGTAATCAGCTGTTTACGAACTGCCACTGAAATATATATGGTATTAGTCAGTTTTTTGTAAAACGGCTGGTTTGCTTGATGAACACCAACCTTCCAATTACATAAGTTAAGTGATAATAATAATAGTATAATTAATCTATTTATCCTGACAAGTCATAATATTATCCTAAGCTCTAATAAAAAAACAAAACATCCACATTAGTTCATTGACCTGATTCCAATGATAAACGGTTAGGGTACCAAAGTATTTTAGTAGTAGCGGTGACGTTTATCTTCGATGACATAATAATGAGAAGATAACAATAAGGAATCAATTAGGTATTAGAATGTTACCTGCGGAGGCTATTTTTAGAAAAAAGAAAGGAATAAAAATACCCAAAAATATAGGTATCTACCAATTTAGAAGAAAAGCCACCAAAACCCGTCGATTAGTCTTATGTCAGCGGATTAACTAGCAGGCAGAATGTCCATCTAATAGTAAAAGGTCATCGCCGCCTATGGATGGACACTCGCAATATTCCTAGATCCTACGTATTTGCCGACCTTCAAGAGCTCTTATGATGCCCTCTTTGAAGAATATAATAATAGCGCTCAGGGAAAACTGTAACCACATGTATGTTACCATAAACATGAAAAAAAAAAACCTACTGAAAAACAATTTGTTTCTTATCAATACAATATTCATTAAAATTTTCAATGTATGTTACCTAATATAATATTCCCTACACAAAGTTTTCATTACGAAACTTCGCATTAACTTTCCACAAAATAAATAAAACATTTCAAAAACATTTTATTTGGACTAAAGGAACAAAACGAACAACGTTTACATAATCTTAACTTCCTTAAATTATATTACGATACAAAACAATACACCAAACTGGAGGTTATGCTTCAAAGTCAAATAATGTAAAGCTTTTTCTGAAAAAAAGTTGACGATCTAAACGTAAACAAAGTTGTAGACATAAATAAACAACCTTATTTCGTAACCATGACAGCTCCAACACGTTTCAGTCCCAACTACGACGGCCACGTGCAAAATCGATTTACGTTTGACAGACGTTTTACGTGGAAATGCAGGTCAATGAACTATTATGAACGCAGTCTAGTCCGTAGCATATTGGGTGAATTCAGTATTAAACGTAGGCAGCTAGGGTCGTAATTGCAAGCCCACGGAAATGTACCTGCGCCGAGTGGATGTCGCACTCAATGTTTACAGATGCAACGCGCAGAATCCGATGCACCGCGTGGCGCGTGCCGTATTGAATGGAGGAAGGGAGAGGTGATATGCCGTAGTAATACGTCACGAGGTCACCCCACCCACCCTCTACGGCGGGTTGGTGGTGGGTCACGGTCTCGTAAGGGGACAATGAACTGCACCCATGACCGAACGTTATATGTATAAACAAGTCTAAAAGTAAGTAAGATAATGAGCATCTACGATCGAAGCGGAAGGTATGTAGGTACCTAGGTAGTGTTAACTTTGGTGTTTAGTTTTATCACAGTAATGGGGAGTTAGAGCGGATTTCAGGCGATCGACATACTTTTAACCGCGAACTTTGTACGGGGGCGCCCCGTCTGCGCCCACCTACGCCCTTTTTGAGACTGAACGCATTTGTTAACTCACTTGTTTTACTATAGGTACACAATGAAAGTTAGGTTAGGTTTAATGCGCGGCATGCGCGTTAAAGCACATGTGCAAGAGATGACACTAACTATTGATTTCTGCGTTGAGTTTGCGCAATGCGAAAAATGACACCAGTTTACAAACGGTACCGCGAAAATTTTGGCTACATTTTAAGGTAAATACTCGGAATCGGATCGATATCACTCCCATTCACAACGTCACCTTCATCGCAGTTTGAGTTGCGCGTACGATTGCATCGAATGCAGTCGATGGCTACGTGCTCGTGTAATTTATCTCGTGAATGTCAGACATGTTATGTCAACATATTATGACGTCATTTTCATAGAGTTCTTAAAAACATTCCGATGATTTGACACGATTTAATCACGTGTTTTGTAAATATTTCGTGGCTCTACGGTGAGTGTTTTAACAATACCCATTCAGACGGCCCCGTCATCCGCTTAGTTATACAACCACGCGGTGTAAAATATTTTTATACCTTTGTGTTTTGTAGAGTTGTAATCTTAGCATTGAGACGACGTCTTTTGTGTTGATTTGACTTTATGTAATATTTTTTTTAGAGTAAACAAGAGTTGTTTATTGATAATAATAGTATTGAGTAGGCAGGTAATAATAATGACATTGAAATTTCGTTTGAAATTTCATATTATGTGATACCATTCATTCAGTTTGGTTGGTTACCGTAGCAACTACTGAAAAGTTGTGTTTATAAATTTTAATTGATGGTGAAAATACATACCTAATATGAAGCACAGTATATTTAGTAACTGTAGTAGACAAGCAGTACCTAGTCAATCGATGGGACATGCAAGAACAAGCGATTGAATATTGTTTCGACACTACATAGCAATAAGGGTGGAGTCTCGCTCGGAAAATGTTAATGTTAGGGCTTGCGCAACAATAACAAAACGTATTTAGGTCAACCAACAGGAAAACAACTTTGGTTATTTTAGTTACAGCACCGTTACAAGTATTACCGTCTATTTTGTGTTGCGTTTCTGTATGGAACTGACTTGATTGACAATCACTAAATGCATGTGTTGGCTTAGATCCATTAGTTTTTTTGTTTGTGCTTTAATGTATAAGATTAACAGCTTTTACTATAACCCTATCGTATAATATGTGTTGTCTGTATAATGACATCGTCACTGGGGTTGAAATATATTATTAGACCATTACTTTTCTAAAATTAAGCGATGTTTTACTTAAATCCTTAGTTTTTACAATTCCATACACCCTTACAGGTAATTTTCACCTATTTTACTGGACGAAAATAGTTCCAATTTGGCAGATGTATAGAGATAGATACTTTATAACAGATATACTTATAGAGGTTTCAGGGATGGAAAATATCGTGAGAAACCATAGCATAATAGTGGTAGGGTACTTTGTAGCTAGTAGGTACCTGCCAATTGCAGGCTAGGTACCGGACCTTAACATGAAAATCTGTCAACAAGTAGGGTTTTGTGTGCTTACCACCTTCAGCCACATCATCATTTACTATGGTGAGATTATAGTCAAACACAGACCTATACACCGCCTGGATAATACGGAGCGCCGTGTGCCAAACATCACGCGGTTTTGCGGTTGCCATTTTCAGAGACTAAGCGGATTGCCTGAATTGCAGTACAAAATGAACGAGCACGATGCCGTGTATTCTGCCGCTTAAAGTAATGCAACAGTGGTGAATATCGATACCTAAATGCTACACAATCCAAATCGTGTCGAACGACCATAAAACGCAAAGACCTTGTGCAGGGCTCGTTAAGTGCGAAGGTTTTTTTCTGTAGATTCTGTAGATACTTACTACAATTAATATATCAATCTAATACCTTTACTCTTAGCTTTTGTGTACCCATGATTATGTTTTATAGTGTTAGCCATTTAACTAAACGGAAAAAATCGCGATTTCCTAACATTTTGTATTTATCAGAGTTGCAGAAAGTAAGTAGATACGCTACGCTAAATAAGAAACAAAAAAGTGGTTTATTTTTAGTTTCAATTCTAATTGAAGTGCGAGCAATTTTCCGTTTCCGTGCATTTTCTAATTTCTTAAAATATATCTACAATCAATGATCTATTGTTATTTATCTAGATTAATTATGACATAGTTTATTTAAAATAAACTTACAAACTCTTATACGTCTATGAATAGAAACTATAATATATGGCCATAGCAGGCTGGCAGCGTTTATTGATTTAATTGCTGGACTAAGCATGGCCATTATGTGTAGGTATGATAAGAATCACCCCTTTCTCACCGGCGCGGCGTCGCGGTCGCGTGTTTAATACGTCATCGCAAAGTTGCCGGAGTATTCCGTAAAAAGTTTCACAAGTATTCCTTAAAATGTTACCGAATTATTTCACTACAGAAGCACAAATAAGATGGCGTGATTTACCACCGGTAAATTAATTTTTCTTATGTAGATTATATTCTGAAATCAGTTTTATTATCCCAAAAATATCTATAATTAATATTTTTAAGCCGTAATATTTTTTATTTGTATGTCATTGTAATCTCTGGAACTAATGGATTAATTAAAAAAAAAAAACTTTAATAGAAAGCTACTACACTATCCCTGAGTTTATTTTACCAGGTTGGTACCTGGATGGGTGACGTGAAAAAAGGCCTGTGGTCAGCAGTGGGACATAAAAAGGCTGTAAAGGAGGTAGGATGTAAAGGCCTGTGTCTGACCACAACCTTACTATGATACTAAAATGATGTCGAAACATACCGGTAAGCGAGAAATTGACAGTCAAACACCTACCTCTATGTTCCAACAGCTGCACTTGAGAACCAATTCCTTCAAGGCTTTGTGTGCTTACCACCTTCGGCCACATCATCACTTATACTATAATGAGATTCCAAAGTCTAGTTAAGCTCATAAGCCTTATAGTATTGGGTAAATAACAGTTTCCAAATATGCGACACATTAGGTACTACCCCTAAAACCACCATAAAATGTATTTTAATTATTACGACGTAAAAACAATACTTTATTTTTAAAAACATTTTATGAATGGTCGGCAACGCTTTCCCTTTCGTAGTAACCTTGCACTTTCATTTACTACGAAACTGATATAGTACGACGCTCGTAGCGCTGACCTAGTTCACAGGCAATATTAGTTTCATGACCCGTATCTAGGTGAAAAGGGTTTCAGGAAAACTAGCTGGCTAGACGTCTGCCATTGAAAAATGTTATCAACTTTTTCGAACTATTTGCTTTTATTTCTTGACATTCGTTGTTTAACAATTTTATTATAAAACCTATACCTAATCTTATGTTTTTTCTTCGAAAAAAATTTAAGTTTAATAATTTTCTGACTTTAGACTAGTTACTGCCCTGCGGTTTCACCCACGTTCCCAAAGGTTCTTATGTTTTTCCAAAATAGAAAGTACTATTTTATTCCAGGGTATGATATATCTATGAGCCAAGTTTTATCCAAATCCGTTCAGCTATTAATGGTAATTTAAATTAAAAAGTCTCTTTATTAAATTAACTCATTATAGATTTTTAATCGTCACTTGTTTCAATCTTATATTATTTCTTTTAAACTATGTACGTACTTATAAATATTGAGTAGTATAATGTACAAACAATAGCCGAACGATCAATTCATTCAAATGCATTCTTGTCATCTATCCTAAAATCAGAAACATTATTTATTTTTTTTTATTTTGAAAACATCAGTGATATTAATTTCAAGATAATAATTTAATTAAAGTGATATCTAAACACCATTACGAGTTTTCGCATATAGAATCAAAATTTAAAAATACCCTTAGATGTTATCTATGAAAGGGTAATTTACAAATTACCCTTTCTTACATAACATGACAGTAAAATCAGTGCACTTATTAGTTCCGTGAAATTTCGCTATATGGGAAGGTGCTTTTTCCATGAGTGATTCCCGGGATAAATATAGCCTATAACCTTCCTCAAGAATGGGGCTATAAAATTCAAAAATATTTTTTTAAAATCCGAATGATTCCAGAGATTAGCGCCTTTAAACAAACAATCAAACAAACAAAAACTCTTCTGCTTTATTATATTAGTAGATTACGGTGAAAGTCCGAATTGCTTATAAGATACATATGGCGATACCATTTACCTTGGAAATAAATCATTGTAATTACAAGAGGTCTATCGTCACACCTCGGAAAGCACTATCTTGATAGGATGTTATATATCCAGTATTTCTATGAGTTAATACTGAGCCTAGCTTAACATAGTCTCTTGCTATAAAAAAAAGCAAAGTATAAATCATCTTTGGGCAACCTTTGCCAGTTCTATTTCATCAATTGTAAGGAACGCTCGCAGCCTAAGATTGATTAGTGAATCAAAATATTAATGAGATCATTATTATGATCTCATTAATATCAGTGAGCTTTTTCATGACCGTCACCCCAGGGCCTTCAGTAACTGCCAAGTTTTAGTATCACTTACAGGAAAATTTGTACCGAAATAGGTTCAGGGTCAGAAGGGGGAGTGTGGCCCCGACGCCTGTTAAATATGCAATCTCTAGTTATTAGCCTAGTCTGTCCTAGCCTACCATTTTTTTTTCTTTGTTATCTATTTGTAATTGGTATATTTGTTTTGTTATTTTCTTCGTACGCTGTTCTGTTGTGTGTATTGTGCTGTCAATAAATATGTTTCTATTCTCTATTCTATTCTATTCATATTTTTAGTACCGCTCAAAAGATGAGCCTATTTTTAGAGCTATTTTTACGATTGAATTTATTACTCTGAACTTATTGCGGTACATATTTTCCTGAAAGGGGTAAAATTTGCAGTCATGATTAATCTCACTGATATAATTATTATGTTAGTTTAAAATCTTTTGTTTTACAATTTTGTTCAATTCGATTGACTGACTATATATAATGCTAAATACAACTACTTTTAATATAACTGTTTTAACTATGAAATATTCAACGGTATATTTAGTCAGTTTCAACATCAACTATTTGTACTGCTTCTACACCGCAAAACCTCAAAGGGAAGTTACAGTCTAACGACAATCAAAGCCTAAAAGATTTGAGCGCATTTGATGCAGTTCGTAGGACGATTTTTTGTGTGAAAATGCCATGTAAAAGCTCAAAGCTCAATATTCCTTTAGGCTTCAGACCAGCCAGAAGCGCTATCGTATATTTTCTGCATGCTTTTTAGGGTTCCGTAGCCAAATGGCAAAAATCGGAACCCTTATAGATTCGTCATGTCTGTCTGTACGTCACAGTCACTTTTTTCCGAAACTATAAGAGCTATAATGTCGAAACTTGGTAAGTAGATGTATTCTGTGAACCGCATTAAGATTTTGGCCGGTTTTTATTTAAGTTACGTTTTGACTAAAAGCTAAATGCAATCAAGACTAACGAGTCTCTAAAGAATTGCCCTTTGTTCTTTGATTCAATATGTCTTCAATTTTAAACTCTGAAAATTCTGACGAGTAAAGTCGACCACACAAAGTATGCAACCAATCAGTTCACTGCTGGACATAGGTCTCCCCTAAGAATCTCCAATAGGACCCGTCTTGTCTTTTAAGTATTGTTTTTATTGTATTTGAAATTAATGCAAAAGAAATATGATTACAGATTGAACTATTAGAAACTGACGAACTGCAGTGTAATTTTTCGGTGTGCTGTGCATCATGTTCAATTTTACAGTAATATTAAAGAGCGATAACGATGTCAGTATTCGTTCAACATATTCTGATGAACGGTGCAATTTTGTGAATGAATATATGACATGCTTCCATTCAAGATATTTTGTGCCCAGCACAGTGGCGTAACGTGTGTCGATCCGAAACGCAAGTTCCGAGAATTTGCACTCGTACTTATTCTCACATGAAATATAGGTATGTTAACGTACTATCTACGTTGTTTGTGTGTTTAGCGTTTGTCTAGCCATGGTCTTGCCAGAGATGTATGAATAGTAGTAGTAGTAGTTATGCATAGGCATAGCTAGGTATATGTATAGTGCAATAAGGTAGGATTCCAGCAGGCATATGACGTAACAAACGTATGAATAATCGAATAATCTTGTAGAACAAGTACGAGATAAGATTTTATAGCCCTTATCTTTAAACATTCAGTTACGATTAATAAGGTTTCTGGTATTCGCAGTAACATAAACTCGACGGTGAAATCACGCAGTGACTATTCTCTGTCTCACTTGTGCAACTCGGTAATCAGATGTTCACGAGTGAGACAGAGAATAGTCACTGCGTGATTTCACCGTCGAGTTTATGTTCAGAATAGCCTAGCTGTGCTACAGAATTGTAGGTGTAGGGGAGAAGTGGCATGAAAGAGCCAGTTTACTAAACTGAGCGATAAAAAGTACTTTTAATGAAAGAAATGATTTTTTTTTCTCTAATTATTATTTATTTATTAAAGTAGGTAATTTCATATGAAAAAACCTTAAACGCAACACAGAAATCAGTGAAATATTCATTTTTTTTAAATGTGTCTTTTGGCTCTTTCATAACATTCAGGTATTGAAAGAGCCACTAAATGTTATGAAAAAGCCAGTCTGTATTAATGTAATTGCAATAATTATGCAAAATAATAATTATTGCCTTATTAAAAAATAACAAAAAGACAATTCTAACAAAAAAAAAAATTTAAACATAACTTTTTGAAGAATTTTTTGATACTATCAATTATTTTGATTCATTCTAACAAACGCTTTAATCTTAACGTATTATTCAGTCATACCTATTTATTAGTGACGAATTATTGTTTATTTTTATAAAAATCTCGAAACATAAACAAAATAACAAATTTTATCACTTATCAAAAAAAACATTGTTAAACTTTTATGAACTTAAAAAAACATATTGCTTCAAAATCTTAACTATTTATTTGCTTAAGTTTAAGATTCAGACTTTAGGTAATGTAATATAGGTAATATAATATCTTAAAATTAGAAACATGTCTTGCAAAAGAAATTATATTTCCCCTTAATGCCACAGGATTCATGAGTCCACCCAAAACATATTTTGCACTGAAACCAATCATGATCACTGTTTTCATATGTTTTACTACAAATTACGCAATCATCACTATTTTTATTTGTCTTGGAGTTTGTTTTGCTTCGAACAACCTTTTTCTTTACTTCAGCCAATATGATAGAGTCAGACGAATCAGAGTCATCTTTCACTACGGAATTTTCTTTATTTATTTTAGATTTTCTATTAAGGGTTTTTATGGACTGCTTTGTAGTCATTTTCTTAATGATAATCTTTGATTTCTTTGCATTATCCTCTTTTTCTTTTAATACACGATATTTTATTTTATAATACACGAAAAACATATATTTATTATTATTATATATTATTTACGAAATTTAAATGCATGGCTATGAAAAAGCCGGTTATGAAAGAGCCAGCTCTTTTAAGACAAATTCACCGGCTCTTTCATAGCTTATTCTTAAAAAAAATATAACCTTCAAAATAACAACATTAATAAAACTTTTCGGTATATTTATTACGCAGCTGTAAGGCCAAATATATACACTACCTCAATCTACAATCCATGTACCTATATTTGTTTACAATAAAATACCAAAAAACAACTTAAATGAAGCAAAATACTTAGGTACTTTTTAGTGCCAAAAACTTTGACTCGATGTATCGGCGGTCGTTGGGTGTCGGCGAACTGTCAAATGTTTATGGGTGACGGGAAATCAGTGTTGCCACTTAAAATAAAATCACCCACCAAATTCGTTCGTAAACTACCGAAATAACGCAAGTGGCTCATTCAAAACCTGGCTCCTTCATGCCACTTCTCCCCTAATAAGTAAGCGTCGTCGGTAATATCAACGTTCGAATAAAAGACACGTGATGTAAATTGATTGATCGCTCGCGCAGTCTTTATGAAATTTCTATAACTTTTTTCCCTTATTAATAACTTTCTAACAGTATAAAAGTAAATTCTAAAAATCAATCAATGACGATAACTTTTCGAAATCTTCTAAAAATCTTTTAAAATCGCTGGTTTATATTCAATTACTTTTCCTTAGTTACCCACTTTCTATTTAGTACTTTTTTCAATGTACAGTCACACTGGATTCAACTGTTTTATTATATTAAATAGATAAGAGATAGATACTTATAGATATTATAGGTAGGATAAATAGGTGTGTCTTGGATCGGAGACAAGGTATTCTTGTCCACCACTTTATATTCCATTAATTTAGATAACTACCAGCCTATAGTCAATGGCGACAGTTCATACCTCGATGATTATTAATTGGAAACTACGATGCGACGTGTGGTTAATTAATACAAAGCTCGTACCTATAAATAGTTTGTGAGCTATGTCAACCATATGAACGTGTTGAATCGTTACATCCAATTTTGTAATTGGACGCAACCTTTCAAATCGTTCCTCGGATGAGAGCAGCCAATTAGTACACTCTTCTTTACAGTTTGTTCAGTGAAACATATATTTCAATACTACCTCCGTAATTGAATTGATTTATTAGTTGCTTTTCGAACGCTGCTTGGCTCGCGTAGACTTAACATAATATCTATATATTTTCTTCTTTTCACCTTTTTCGATGAAATAAAGCCTTATCGAAGCATCAAGGCAAGCCACATTATTAATTTGTGAATATCCGTTTAGTGGTTTCGAAGATTTGCGTGTTCAAACAGAAAGACAGGCAGACAGACAACATGTGAAGCCTATAAAAAAGGGGTCAATAGGTACCTATATATTTACTTGAAATTGTAATATTATGTAGTTTGGTCTTAATAAAAATTAAAACGGTAAATATCAAGTGACCACATGTCGTATCGGTATTAGGATGGCGATGATTTAGTCTCTCTATTTTCTTCAACATTTCCATTGTAGAGTCACATCACACATAGTTTTACCACAAGTTTTACTTACTTCATGTAAAAAAAACGCCATTATTCTTGTTATACTGTTTGATAAGTTATCTATAGGTAATAATAATAATAATTTATTAATCAAGAACTTAATACCAGGTAATGTTTTACAGTATTATCTTAGACTAGGTATTTTTAATAAAAGCTTAGCATCTGCTGCCGAGCTAGGCCAAAGCATACAGCGCCAAATCCAATAGGTAGGTACAATGTATACAAATAAATAAAATTGAAGTATCTGTTTGTGATGTCAAAATAACACTTTTTACTAAATGCATTATAAAAGTATGTACCTACTGTAGGTACTTATAATTATACAAAAAAAATATTTTTTTAAGTTTTGTCTGTCTGTCTTGTTTGTTCCAGCTAATTTCCGAAATGGCTGGACCGATTTTGACGTGACTTTCACTGGCAGATAGCAGATATTATGAGGAGTTATACCAGGAACGCGGGTGAAACTGCGGGGAAAAGCTAGTTTATTCTATGTAGATTAGCTGTCGTTATTAGATAGATGGCTGTCAGGCAGTTCTTTTTTAACGCGTAGCCAAAATTCACCATTAATTTATACACTGCATTATACACTATAGGTATGTACAATTTAGATAAACTACATCTCTGCATTTGACTTTGCTGCTAATTAGGGCTTAGCAACGTTTAAACTATATAAGAAATATTCTATATTTGTCATTATGCGCTAGTTATAATGTAAAGCTGTAAAAGCTCAAGGAAAACAAGAGAACATTAGGGAAAATTATTTTCTCGCATCCCCTCAAGTCAATAGTGACAAGTTATTATGGTAATTGTTATTTTTATCGTGTAGTATTGCTCGAAATATTTAAGACATTTCGGTATAATGAAGATCACGGGCCTAAGCCAAGTGAGCTTCATGTTGTATGAGTTGTGGATTATTTAAATCTTCCTGTAAGAATTTACGGACAATGCGACATGTGTTCAGGATTGAGGCCTTTTGCATAGTCATATAGGTGTTCTCGGGGATGTCTATTATTTTTAATGATTGGAGTAGGTGTTTGGGGATTACGCCTGTACTGGATAGCACAAGCGGTACAATGTACACTTTGTTCATTTTCCAAATTCTTAAAATTTCTTCCTTTAGTTCGGTATATTTATTTATTTTTTCTGTGATGGTTCTGTGAAGGTTATGGGTGTTGGGAACTGCAATGTCAATTAGAAATACTATTTTATCTTGTTTGTCAATTAAGGTAATGTCAGGTCTATTATTATGAATGGTTTTATCGGTTAATATGGCTCTGTCGTAGTACAATTTGTGTCTGGTGCTCTCCAGTACAGGTTTCGGGTTGTACTGGTAGTAGGGTATAGTTTTGTTTTGTTATTTTTTAATTATATATTTTCTGTAATTTTTCGTGTTTATAACCTGATCCTGAATCGCAATCATGAATCCTTCTGTTTCCGGAAACAGAGATCCAAGTTTCAGCCATTTATTTGATGCTTCTAAATCAATAAGAGCCTGTTCAAGATCATGTAGATGTCTATTATGGTAATTGTTATTATTATATTTACTATTATTTTTTTAAATCACTAAGTACTTTAATTTCAATCCATTTTATAATATTAATTATTGTAGAATTTCTAAAAAAAATGTATTTCAAGAAAATTCAAAAGAATTCTTTTATATCTTATGAATTTTAGTCAACCGTTATCTCAAAAACGCCATAGCGAAAGAAGCTCCTGTAATATAATAATAATAAATTTATTGAGCAAAAATATGGGAATCGAAATTATCATATCGAAAAAATGCTTCGCACTATTGTAGTTTGCGTTTCGTTTAGTAAAATTTTCCTAATGGAATTTTAGAATGACAATAGCGATGTAGTATGAATATCATCACTTAGTATGGTCAGATTGTGGGCGTAAATAATAACTAATTAAAAAATAATCACATACACAGTCACTAACCTTTTCTAGAGTTGTTTTGTAATATCCGCTGGATTTCACCGGCTTCTGAACCACTTTCTGATTCCGAGTATACTGAATGTCCACTGTGTAAGTACGTAATGTTCTTATTGTTCACAACTTTAACACCGCCAACACTGGTCGTCCTAACCGGGGGTCGCGGCGCACTACCCGCGGGTTCATCACTTACTTTTCGAACAAAGTACTCATTTCTACCAGTTCCAAGTCTATTAACATCTTTCTTATTAAAGTCTTTTAACTCCTCACCGCTTTTGACATTTCTATCTATATTCTTAGGTAACTGGCCTTCGAAACTAACTCGTTTAGTTGGCTGATATATACCTCGATAGTCTTGTGTCAACGAACCGCGATGAAATATTGGCAATTTTCTTTCCTGTAGCGAAACTGGTGAAACAGATTCGATATTAAATTTCTCCCGATTGCGATATGTGGTCCCTGGATTGTGTGAACTACGGCTGTTAATGCAAGAATCTGTTCGCCTTTCTGGCGCACCTCTAATAAACGGCATCTGTGAATAAATAGTCTGATTCACATAACTTTTTAAATCCTTTCCCCTTGGTAAACTAGTGCTCCTTGTTGGTTCTTTTATTAAAGAATTTGGAGTACTACAATTTGAATTAGAATAAGACGTATTCTTCTTTGGGGAACATTTTAAGGAATGGCTCATAATATATTCATCTTCTCTCTGCTTCAGTTCTTTTAACTTCTGCCAATAGAAAGCTTCTACCTTCTGCCGCGTTTTTTCTTTATCAGTTTCCTCATGTTTTGGAGTTTCTTTATTAATATTAGGCGTAGGAGTCGACCTATCTATGTATTCGTCTAACCTTGGCGATGGTGTCGATTTAATACGAACATTACTCCTGCTCAAAGAATTTCTCTTCGCTTCAGCTTCTATCATAGTTTTTCTCACTTGTTCGTAAGGCGATACAGTTTTCGGCATATTTGGAATTTTATGATTTATAGGAATAGGAGAAGTTGGAGCGGAATAATTATAAGGCTTTTTAACATTACTTTGTCTTGAATCACGTTTAATATTTGTCAATTTATCCTTGTTGTTGTCAAACGATAAGCTTCGCGCTCGAGTTGGTTGAATAGTTCGAACTTCTGCTTCTTTTTTTGGTGATATAAGGAACTTTGTGCTGACTCTCTTAATTTCAGCTCCAACTGACGCAGGGTTAGCTACAACTTTTGAAGCTTTGTATATTTCTACTTCATCAAGTGGCGATATTTTATTTGATAACTTTTCTAGTGAGTGATAATACACATTAGGATATTGCGATATTTCGATATTATAACCTTGATGTTGTGATGTAGGAACCATTTCGTTGTAAGGTTTTGGTGGAACTTGCGGCCGCGCAGTATAGTGTTTGTATTCTCCTGTATTCGAGACCTCTTGATGACGAATTGGTTTAGAAATTGTGTTTTTAATACTCTCAGAAACTAGTGTGCTACTAGAAGAATGATTGCTTGATATATCGACACTTTGTGTATCGTTATCGTTTTGAGTTTGACGTGTTGTTAAGTTTTCATAAATACATTCAGTTTTATCATCCATTTCTTGTCTATATTTATCAGATCTTGTCACCGATAGAGGATTTTGATATTGATTGCTTAAAGTATAATCCTTGGTACTCTTCAGATTACCTTGCGAGTTTTTCTCTTTGGATTTATGAGAGAAGAATAGACTCGGGAAAAGTTTTCGAAAGCTACCAGTCCGTTTTTTATTATTTTCAGCCATATTTTTTGTTAGCTGGTCGCGTTCGCGTTGTACAGGTAAAATATCTGAAAAAAAGTATCATTGAAATTATAGATCCAAACTACTTATAATAGGTTCCGTACGGCGTTGTATTCGAGAGAAATTATTTATGTATAGTCAAGGAGAATAATTTCTGGCTATAATTACAACAGGAATATTTATCTTTCGTGATTATGCTATTCAATTCATTTATTTCATAGTCTGGTTTGAATTTATTTTACACTTTATTTAAGTACGTAATATAAGTCCTGCGCACTTTTGCTCCGCCGCCACCTACACGCCGTATTACGAATAAGCGCAGTAATAACTAAATATCGGACTTACGGCTTTGCTATTGGGTTTAAAAAGGAGATAAAATTTTAAAATATATTAGCATGCGTATTGTAAATTTCGTGCGTTAGGTCTTTTTGACCACAACAATTTAATTGGAAATATGCGCATTGCTGCAATTTGCAACGTATTGAATTGACATAATTAGCTCTATCGCCTTCACGTAACGGTTATATAACTAATAAATACCTACTTACTGTAATTTAAAGTACGTTCAATATTGAATATTAATTAGTATATTTTTTTTATCAATTTCCGTTATTTTCATAAGTTGATAGATTGGTAATACCTAATATTAAAAGATATATCTATGAAGAAAAAAAGAAAATTGTTTTGTCTAATGTATTTTAATATATTGTCAAAAACATTTGGCTATCATATTATTATGTAGGTAGTATTTTTTTTACGAAAACTCAGTATTAATCCAAAAAAAATACGCGAATTTATGAATATAAACGCTATGTTTATAGTACGCTATGTTTACTGATAGTGATAACGGAATGGACACTTTTATCTGACAATAGGTGTGGTTGATAAGTTTATATGCAGAATAAGTACTCGAATTGATAACAGCCGTAGGTAAACATTGCTTACATGATAGGGGAATATTTTTAGAAAATTTCAATTATCTGCACCGGTCAATAACTGATGGTATTTTTGAAGTATTTTTGGCATATCTGCGGATATCAAAAAATATAACCGGAGCATTTTTGAAACCTACGTTGGGTTTGTAAAGCTTTTAGGTACTATGGGGCAACTTTGAAATTTTGAAAAATATTTATCTTTTCGTTATAGGGCAATACTGAATTATAAGTAATAATAATTTAATGCAGATTTTTAGGAGTAGGTACACCGAACTTTAAGACACAAAAATTAAGACTATAGGTATAATAACACTACCAACGAAACATTGATTGAATGAAATATGTTGTGTAGTTCTTGAGATATGGTTACGAACTATCTCATTGCGATACGCATGGGACAGAGAGTATTCAGTTCACTTGCAATAAGATAGAACTATTAATTGACAAGCGCAATCAACCTAAACTTATGAAATAAAAAGTGTAAGCGGTTCCTGTATGTACCTATAGTTCTGAGGCTTCCGGCGAGTGATCCCGCAAAATGTACTACTCAATATTTCCAAGAAAACGACAGTAATTTATATCTAGCTACTTAATTGTTTCAAGAGGAACCGGGTCAATGGACCTACCAATTAACTAATGACAACTTCATTCTCCTATTATCAATGCATGTACATTCGTTAGTAACAGACATCTGTTAGTTACTTGAATTGTATAAAATGATAATTTCATGTTATCAACTGCAATGCCATCACACAGCCAAGAGCATGCAAACAAATACTAACTGGAAGCCAGGGCGCTAAAGAGAATATTGGAGAGATTACGATGTATGTTTGTTTGTCCATTTTAACGCAAGAAAGTTTTTTATTTCTCTATTTAAGTAGATAACTAGCTCTTGGCAAATCCCTGAATTTTCCCAGTGATTGACTTTTGTTTTTTTTTAATTTCATATACGACATGAATGTGTCCGTGTGAGTGGTGTTTTCTCGCCTAGAGAAATACTGCCTCAGAAGTAGTTACTCTCAAAGAACACATCGGAAAAAAAAAATCTGACCTTCTTCATAAAATAAATTACTTAACTAAGTTTCTTACCGGAGTGTATAAAGAATCGGTGGTAGAGTCAATTGTAACGTTAATAAGTTACCTAGTGCCTTACCAAGGCCTAATCTCAATAAATTAATTTTTAGTTTGTATTCTGTTAGCTAGCAAACACATCGTAAGTATTATTGGGATGGGTAATTAAAATGCCCGCCTTTTTCTTATGTATTTACGATATTTTAATCAATCGTGTGCTTATTCGGTATTGACGTTGAGTGTT
The DNA here is from genome assembly GCA_951216915.1 of Tetheella fluctuosa. Classification (NCBI taxonomy): domain Eukaryota; kingdom Metazoa; phylum Arthropoda; class Insecta; order Lepidoptera; family Drepanidae; genus Tetheella; species Tetheella fluctuosa. The sequence goes on along the minus strand of OX578213.1, from coordinate 13,746,607 downwards.
TTTAGGGTAAAAACAGAACCCTATTACTAAGACTTCACTGTCTGTCTGTCCGTCTGTCTGTCACCAGGCTGGATCTCAAGAACCGCGATAGTTAGACAGTTGAAATTATCACAAATTATGTATTTCTGTTGCCGCTATAACAACAAATACTAAAAAGCAAATAAAATAAATATTTAAGGGGGGCTCCTATACAACAAACACGATTATTTGCCGTTTTTATAGATAATGGTACGGAACCCTTCGTGCGCGAGTCCGACTCGCCCTTGACCAGTTTTTTAGATATTGTCAACATACCTGGATTACACTATTGGACAGTCATCAGTGTACATATTTAAGGAAATTATCCAATGGTTGCATATTTTACCACATAATTTAAATAAATTTAATTAATTACCAACTGTCGTGGATTGTGTAATATTTTTGACAACGATAACCAAATGACCTTAACTCTTTCATCATTATTTATCTCGCGATACATAATTATAAGTTTGCTTCGATCAATGTTTTGGAGTTCTTATTGAGGAATTAGAACTTAAGGAGCTGAATTGTTGCCGAATTTTTAATTATTGCTCGTCAGTCGAAATTAAAGCCAATTACATTATCCTATTGAGGAACTAAATGGTACCTACTCATGGAAGTCAAAACTAAATGTACAAATAGTCGGAACCATTTTGTTAGCAATCAATAGAAGAACCGGCATGAAATTCATATTTTGTCATATTTTATATGTATTTTAAAATTTCAATTTTCTTCGCGATTAATTTATTAAAAAAGGTCATTAGTAAGGTATGGTTGGTAGGTAGGTAGGGATATCGATTGGTTGAATTTTGGCGGGTTTAGATGAACGCACTATTCCGTCTGCTCAATTCTAATTTCAATACAAATTAGAGCCTAAATCATTTAAGCCGATTCCTACATCAAACTAGTCATAAGTTCTTCGACTGATATAATTGAATAAATAATACCCTGTTTCTTTTACCTAAATGTGGTAAGAATAATATCACATTCAAAATCAATGGGTACGATTCCTGGCAAGGAATATTGATTTTTCAAAAATCCAATGTTGCTGTTTTAGTTTTCATCAAAATCGGGCTCGAGACTCCTTTGAGTATTTTTCGCTATTCCTTATAGTTTAGGATTTGGCCATCCACGCCCACATGAAAAATTCACCGTGTATACTTATATTTTTTGTTACTATGGTATAAGTATGTTTGACCACAATCTCACCATGTTAAGTGATTATGTGGTCGAAGGTGGTAAGTAAGTACTTAAAGTCTAGAAGATTAGCTTTGAAGTAGAGGTGTCGGAACACACCGGGTGCTTGACAGCAGAATTTCAGAGGGTGTGAATCAAAATGCTATCCATCGTCGAAAACTCAAGCTCATTGAAAGATTCGGACGCACTAGACTGCAAGCGAGAGGGGGGCGGTCTTGAGTCATGGTTTTTCCTTCTCTCCCTCTTCATCTTATGATGGACATTGGACATCTTCATCTACTTTTCCAAAGATCTCCATCTATTTTGTGTCAACACTCAATATCAAAGTTTCTTACTTCACGAATTATTCATTCTGATCTCCTGTATTCCCGTATAAAACATACCTATGTGTTTTGACAGAATTTATTCCCATAAATTCTCGCATCGATTTGGACTAAGTAGGTATAAAATATATTGGATAATTTTTCACTTTTATTCTCCGGCTAAACCTACGGGACTATAAAGACAACACGCATGAACCCAATTGAGTTCGTTTATTTAAAAACCTTAATTATTTTCTCGATATTGTTAACCATTTGAGAAATATGAAGCACATTTTGTAGGTATGGTTACATGTTTTGAAATAATATAATATGTAGACCGCTAAATTTAAAGACTGAAGTTATAAGATGTTTTACGGATAACTATAGTATTAGTCTAGTTGTGAGCTATAGTCGACCAAATATTCTTGCCGCTAACAAATTTCGCTCCTCAAGCATCATTCGGGGTAACAGCTCGCAGCGGGTAAAAGTTCGCAACAGTCCGATCTCCGACAGAAGTGGGGGGGGGGCTGAGGTCTAAGTTCGAAGAATTTACTGGTGCTCGAGTCGTCGTTTCGGAGCCACGTGCTGCGCCTGCGCAAAATAAGTACTTGTCGCCACAAGTCGCCGAATACGTAAACTGCTAATATTTTCTTTAATATTTGTGCCGAGGAAAAGTGTGTTGAAGTTATATGCGTGGATCTGAGCCAATAAGTTTATTTCATTTATATTTTTCAATTATTGTAGTATTTATTTATTTATTTAAGGTTTACCAATAATTGTTTACACTTACATTAAAATCATAGATACTTTGATAAATAAGTACAACAGTGTAACAATCACTTAAAGGTAAACACCACATGTACCATAAAATATAAAGAAAACTGTTAACCTACAAATAACAATTATAATAGTTAACAGCAATACTGTAAATATAAAAAATAGATAGTTGAGTACATTAAAAAACAAAACCATTATATTTAATCAGACAAGTAGCTTAAGATGCATTTTTTTGTTTTGGCTAGGGAATCGTGGTGCAAATCTATTCTATCGCTATACATATTAATAACCTTACACAACCTTTATGTAAGTTTATTTATGTAGTGTATCATATTCTATAAAATGATTGACTTGTGTGTTGTGACCGATCATTTAATATTTTTCTTGATTGGGGTAAGAGTGCGAGGTCAAAAGTACGCACGCGTATTTTATACCCCAATGCAAAAAAAACATCCAAAGATATTTATTATTCTTTCAAAATACAGTAAAATACAAGACTTCACTTAGTAATTAATGTCTAAAGTTCCTAATTTGTTAATATTATCTTTATTATACTTTATTATACTTTATACTTTATTATATATTAGATTATATTGATCTAAATGTTGATTATCGCCAACCATTATTTTATTTTAGAATCCATCCAGATTTCTTTGAATGCGTTTGTTTACCCCACATGCGTGATTTTATCCTAAGGCATACGTAATTTTATCCTAAGGCATACTTAATTTTACCCTAAGGCAAGAGAATGCGTTTGGAACATTCTGCTTTAAACATATCGACGCTTAAAAGGCAATAATTACCAAGCGACATTTTGGGCGATATTGAGTTATATATACCATTAAAATCAGAAAAAAACTGCGTCGATTAATCCTACTCTCATGCCGCTAGGACAAACTTTGTTGTCCCCTGGTAACTTAAAAAAAACCGGCCAAGTGCGAGTCGGACTCGCGCACCGAGGGTTCCGTACAAACTTCGTCCATCGTTCGTTCATCACGGGAAATGCACAATTTTATTTATTTACTTGCATGGGGCATTCCGCTAATATTATTTATGATTATATTTGTCATTTTGTCAATTGTAGATAATACACACATTACATACTTTGATAATGAAAATTTCGAAAATCATTATATCTTTGTTGTAATAACAAGTATCTATGTAATTAAGTAATAATAAAATAACCTTAAACTATACTGAAATAAAATTAAAATTAAAAACTACTTACTTATAAATAAAAAATTTGCCCCAAATCGCTGCCGAGCGGAAGTGTGCCAAAAAGGCTGGCAGCATTGCCACGCTGAATGGCAATGCCAATTCTTTGGGCAAAATATACGCCAGCCTTCTTGTCACGGGAGACCTCTTTAAACAAGCGATGAGCCTCCGGTCCCCAAGGCCCTAGAGTTTCAACCCCAAACGCCGAAAATATGTTAGTCTCTGTAGACTAGCATACTTGCGACGCTTGAGACACTCTTGTTGTGCAGCAGCAGTGCCGGCAGCTACAGACGTGTCTGGAAGGTGGGATGGTGCGAGGGTGTCGACGCAAGTAGCGTCCCACACCAGGGGCCTACCCATCTTCCAGGGCACCAATGACATACCATCCGGTCTCTTACCATCGTCGCGCACCAGGCCATTTGGTTCCAAAACAGCAGGTACGCCAATGGTAATAAGAGCACGACGGATCAAGTCATTGAGTGCCGCATGTCGTGAAAGCCTCCCGGCACTCCTCACACACGACAGGCCATGGTGACCTATCTCATCTACATTGTCTCCGCAGGGGCAGCGATGTGGGACATTGGATATTGCACCCATACAACTCAGAGGTCTTTATTAATTGGCGTACTATGTATGTATGGGGACACCCTTTAATTTTCAATATTTTTTTTTATTTTTAAGAATTTTTCCTTTATTTGTGCTGGAAGACCTTGCTTTTTGCCATTTTTTTTATATTTGAGTTGATTGAATGAAAGGTAAATTGCGGTTTACGATTTATGACGTAATCAAAAAAAACTACTTACTAGATCTCGTTCAAACCAATTTTCGGTGGAAGTTTGCATGGTAATGTACATCATATATTTTTTTAAGTTTTATCACTCTCTTATTTTAGAAGTTACAGGGGGGGGGGCACCAACATTTTACCACTTTGGAAGTGTCTCTCGCGCAAACTATTCAGTTTAGAAAAAAATGATGTGATGTGATGTGTGTGTGATGAACCTCAATATCATTTTTGAAGACCTATCCATAGATAGCCCACACTTATGGGTTTGACGAAAAAAAAAATTTTGAGTTTCAGCTCTAAGTATGGGGAACCCCCAAAATTTATTGTTTTTTTTCTATTTTTGTGTAAAAATCTTGATGCGGTTTACAGAATACATCTACTTACCAAGTTTCGACAGTATAGCTCTTATAGTTTCGGAAAAAAGTGACTGTGACATATGGACGGACAGACAGACAGACAGACAGACATGACGAATCTATAAGGGTTCCGTTTTTTGCCATTTGGCTACGGAACCCTAAAAACACATTTTCACAGTTTTCGGCGTCCAAGCGACTATAATTTTACCGATTTATGAATAACTTTCACTTAGTATGTATTCGATTTTTACAGTTTACCCTTAGTCATTTTTGCCTAGACTCTAAATAATGCATTTAAAAATAAAGTATTTTCTGCCTTGCGGTACCTAGGGTATAAACATTGCTTAAGAAATTTTGCCTGATATATTTTTTTTTCTCTCGTAATTTAAGAATTTTTAACACACCTTAATTATGTATTCATTGTCATTTAGTACTTTTTACCTAAATGCAATTGACTAAAAAACGTAAATTAGTAATATTTACTGATTTTAAAATTTCTAATAAATACTATACTATACTAATATAAAAATAAAATGCCTTAGTTATAAATTTACAACGACAGCTCATGTTCTTTATACTATCCACTTTGCGAGAGATTTGATTGTACTAAAACCTAAATTCATTGTTACTTGGTCAAAAAAGTCCTACACTTACCTTATTTAATTTGTACTATGGTTGAAATTACCTGGCAGAAAAGTTTTTTGATTTTTATTTCGATCATTTTACCTATGTGTCAAACATCTGTTACTTCTGGATGCATTATTTTGCTTCAAACACTATTATTAAATACTGGGGATTAGTTAATTTTACATGTTTTATAATAAAAAAAAATTGTCGGTAAGTAATTTTTACCTGTTTGTGATTTTGATTAAAATTTTACTAACCGACACTATTTCTTAAAGTATTGAGAAAATCCATAATATTTAAATGCCAGTTTACAAAACTTTTAAGCTTCATTTAAAATTCGTTGGAATCGAGTAGCAATGACTAATAGGCGATTTTTAATGATTTTTTTTCCATAAAAAAAAAATACTTTACAATGCTCTAGTGTAAAGTTGCCAACATGTCGCTTAGTAATTATTGCCTTTCAAGCGTAGGAAAAATATTAATGAATCTTGAACGTAAATTTGCTTAAAAAATGAAAATATATTAAATTCTTTACAAACATTATATTTATTCACCCCGGATATATATTTTTTATAGTTCGTTGAAACCAAAGAAAATAAAGTGCGTGCTCTTGACCCGAATGACTCTAAGCATGTAAAAAGTAGCAAGCTATAATTAACAAAGTAAATTTTATCGATGGTAAAAATAGGTTTGTGCCTATTTCATATTTCTCAGACACTGTGTAAAACTAAGTTATTTTTGCGGAAATTAAACTCAAATTAACGTGTTACTGAAAATAATCCATATCTCCAAAGCTATAGTACCAAATATTTCATTCAAATCAATTTTACCTACTGAAAAGTGTTCTTTATATTCTACAACCAATTTTGTTTGAATTTTCCACTCACAGTTGAAAATTTCAGGGTGGGACACATTTTTACGACTTTAGAAACGCATATCTCACGACTATTGGTTTAAATAAAAACGCCATTTTGAAAACTCTATATTATTTTGCAGACCTTACTAAAGATTCCCCACACACTTATCCACTGCATTTTTTTTCATTCCTCTGTTTTATTACGTGATCACATATCGTAGGATGGAGTGCCAACCCCAATATTTATTTCGTAATATAACTACACTATTGTATAACGGTACATAAAAGTATCAATCTCTCCAACGTCTCCAACAGACGGACAAAACGAAATAATGGTAACGATATAAGGGTTCCACTTTTTGGCTTACGTTACCAACCTACTAATACCTACCGAATTTAATAATTATTTATTGGTTTGGGATGCCACCTGCGTTGATACCTTGGCGCCATCTCATCTTCAAGGCACATCAAGAGAGCCGGCTCCGCAGCAACATCAGCGGAGTGCCTCAAGCGGCGCAAGTATGCACATCTCGACAGAGGGTACATGTTTGAGCCGTTTGGGGTAGAAACTCTCGGCCCGTGGGGGCCAGGGGCACACAGTAGGTATATATAAGGACTTGGCGGAGCGGTTAAAGGAACACACGCGTGACCAGAACGCTGGCTTTTATTTCGGTCAACGGATATGCTTAGCTATCCAGCGTGGAAATGCAGCCAGCATTCTGGGCACGCTCCCATTTGGTGACGGTCTTCCTTTTTAGTTGTAATTGTTCATATTTTTATAATGTGTAGGTATTTAGTTTATTATTATTATCTAATAAATAGTATAGCGATATAAAAAAAAACAAAAAAGAATTTACCTACTTACCAAAGAGCAAAACAATAGATCTTAGGGGAGCTAAGTACTTATACCTAGCTACTTAGCTACCAAAGTACGGTGTACCGATACCTACTCTCTCAATACAACTTATTTACCTACAATTAAAAATTAAACTCGTTAATCTCTCTGTCCTATTTTAGCTTACACTAGCTTTCCGCCCCGCGGTTTCACCCGCGTTCCCGTGGGATCTTATGTTTTTCTTTGCTATAAACCTCACGGAGCCCGAGACCTTTCCAACGAATGCAAAACCGTGGAAATCGGTTCGTGCGTTCTGGAGTTATAGCGTCAGGAAGGAAAACCCGACTTATTTTTATATAGTAGATATATTTTATTTACCATAAATTAAATAGTGACATAATATTAACTTTTCTATGACTAAATACGTGCTAAATACCTACTTACCTACCATTGTGAGTAAACACACTTCATACCAGTGTATAATAACACAAATACCATTGTTAATTAATCTGCTAACCAATGAGTCATCGCCACAAAATAAACTTACCTAAGTAAGAACTCGCTTAGAATTGAATTTGCCGCATTTCCGTCTGTGACAGCACATAGGTACTTAGCCAAAACACTACTTCGAAAAAACTGATCACCATTCAACAAACAATAAAAGAAAATCACTTACGCCACACTTAAAGTTTCGTAATTTACACTCTAGCGCCGATTTTAAGCGACGTCCACGAGCAATTTCAAATTAAGTAAAACTAACTTATAAGTAAACTTACTTCCTAACAAACTTAGTTCGTTTCAGTAAAATATATTGTATGTAACTTATTAAGTACTTTCTGATTTAGACACAGTTTAAAAGTTTTAACTCCATCAAAACTAAAGTTGAGACGGAAATAGTGCGTCAAACGAAGTAAAGTTATAACTAACAATAATAAAATAACCTTTTACGTACATGATCTGCATCATCCATAGCTCAACCTTTTTTACAAACCGAAGGCCATATACGCTCGTTCTAAAATGTAAGATTTACTCTAAGAAATAAAGTTGCTTTTGAAATGATATCGGCCTGGTTGGTTCTGTAAGCGGTTTTAACATTCCTTTCCACATAATGTGATGTAAAGATTTCCAATAAGAAATTATAATCCGTGAATGTAGTGTCGGAACCTAATAATAAATAAATGATTAAAAATACTATTACTTACAAAGTTATAATATACGTATGTATACGTAGGACTTTAGGTAGGTAGTAGATGGGTGCATAGCCACAACATCGCTAGAGTATGCTGCTGATTGAGATTGTAATCCTACAGTGAGTAGCGAGAGTGAAATGAAATGTACGCTCCATTACACGTTACGTTTGCCAGTGTGTCAGTCTTTCACTATATTGATTGACTGGTTGGCACTGCGAAAAATGGAACGTGTTTGACAGTTTGGTAGATAGATGTACGTGTTATCGTATTATTTGCTGATGAGAGTTTTCGATTTTTTATTATAATAATTCGTGTTACATACCTACGTGTCCCTTTATCCTGCCAAAAGTTGCAGTGAATGGTCTAGTTTTAAAATATTACTGAAACAACCCTGTTAATTCAAAATTGTAAATATTTTCATTCAAAAATGTCGAAACCGAGGAGCGAATTTCGATTCGTATTTTACGCTGGTGCTATTTTTATTTGCTATTTTATATTTGGAATGTTACAAGAGAAAATAACGCGAGGAAAGTACGGTGATAATGAAAAGTTTACTTGCGCACTCTCCTTAGTTTTAGTCCAATGCGTGGTGAATTATATCTTTGCACAAATTCTGATGGTAAGCTTATTTATTTTTACACTTATATAAAAAACAAGTAGTAGAAGTATTGAATCGAATTCACCCTGTGGTAGAGGTCCAAGCTTTACAAATTATTATAACTTATTTTAACAACATTTCTGTACTGTTTTTGTGTGATGTTTAATTAGGTACTGACATAATATTATATTGAAAGTACCATATTGTTATTGCTTTCATGTATTTAGTAGATAATACCTTTCACCCAGTTTTAGTCATGTTCAGAGGATAAAAGTAACCTGTGTCATTGTCCAGTCCATAAATTACCTCTGCAAAAAAAAACAATTAATCATTAGCACTGTTGCTGCGTGAAAGAAGGACAAACCAACTAACACACTTCCACATTTATAATAATGAGGATGTATTTGTTATCTTTACCCCCTTACTATGTGAATAGGAATAAACAACATGAATAGCATGTCTTGATATTAAAATTACCAAGTTTGCTTTGGCTTTGGTTCCTGAAGCATGTTTATTGTTACCATTATAATATAATATATTTGTGCAAGTTAGTCTGTGCATCCTGTTGGCCAGAGGATTAGCAACGCCATACAGCATGGCTAGACTGCCAGTGTTCTAGGCACACTACCAACTGGTAGCAATTTAGATCAGCTTTTCTTTTTGTAAATAGTTTTAGTTGTTCTTGTTTTTATTTCCCTTTTAAATTAAATATTAATTATCTCTATTTATTATTACAATTTATATTTGTCAGTGCATCTATCTGTCTGTCTATGTGCATTCCTATCACATCTTAAACTCCTGAACCAATTTTGATTAATATCAATAGAATAATAGTTTATTTTTATATAGTATATAATTTATCTTGTTATATAAAAACGGACCATAATACACTGAGAAGTCTTTATTGTCTTACTCAAACTAAGCCTTTATGATAAGAAATTGACAAAATTTCCTGGTTAGTCTTTAACAAATTTTGTTTTTACCAGCAGCTGTGTAGTTAATTAGTCAAGAAACTATAAATATTTTCATTGTTTCAGCTATCTTGGAAACATGAAGTTGACAACACAAGGACTGTCTACTATTTCTCATCGGCACTCACTTATCTTTTGGCTATGGTTTGCTCAAACATGGCTTTGCAATGGATCAACTATCCTACGCAGGTAATAATTTTTTATAATATAAAATGTAGACCATTTTTGTAATGTATGTTGGCTGCTATGTAAGTAGTAGAGTCAGGGTCAAAAGTAGATTGGCACTTTAGTACCATGTCACATTACAATAGATTATGTCAATAGATTATTATGAAAGGGTACTAAAGTGCCAATCTACTTTTGACGCTGACTGTACATGTCACTAATGATAACTGATGAGCTACAGAACCAATGTTCCATATGAGATATCATGGCTACATTGTATGTAAATGCTTGTCTACAACACATAATATTTCTGAAGCTTAGTTCATCTAGAAATGAGACTTTCTCAAATATCTGAGACTTCTCAGATGTAGAGCGAGCCAATATGGGATCCAAACAAATATTATGTTGTATTTTAAATCTACCGGAGACTAGTAATGATTTTCAAGATAGAAAACCTTTTATAAGCAGGAAATTAATTATTTGTTTACTGGGTGGGATACAATGGACAACATTTTGTAAGATGACAGATTGTGTGGACTCTGTACTACAAGAAATTTTCAAGTTATACTTTGTCAAAGTTTAATTTCAGAGTTTACGCTAGACACCATTGTAGTACATATACATAAGACCCAAATAAAAAAAAATACAATAATATATTAAACATCAAAAATAATACTATATTATCTGTTGTTTCCTTCCACGAGTCTTTTACTTCCAAAGTTACAGAATGTTTTAAACAATTCAATTTTAAAAACTACTTAAACATTTCAGGTTGTGGGGAAAGCAGCAAAGCCGATTCCGGTTATGATTCTCGGTGTGCTTATTGGGCATAAATCATACCCTTTGAAGAAATACCTGTTTGTGTTGCTGATCGTCATTGGAGTAGTATTGTTCATGTACAAAGACCAGGGAAGTAAAGTCAGTGACGACTCTTCGAGCTTCAGTGTTGGAGAATTATTGCTAATTCTATCACTCACCATGGATGGTCTTACTGGAGCTGTCCAGGTAAAATGATTGATAAACTATTTAGTTATAATATTACAGGTTATTATCAGTATAAACAATGTATTATGGAACCAATTTCGAGTTCGCAAAAGAATCGAAAATATACATATGAGTTGGTTCCGTTGAAAACGTTGTCCTGATGTGTATATACGTACATACCTACATTACCAACATTGTCATCATGTCAACCGCAAGACGCCGGTTGACGTGGTTGGTAAGATACCATATCTATCACGCCGCAGGTCGTGGGTTCGATTCCCACTCAGGACAAACATTTGTGTGCATGAACATGTCTGTTTGTCCTGTATCTGGTTGTGATTATCTATATATGTATGTATTTACAAAAGAAAAAGTAGTATATGTAGTATATCAGTTATCTGGCTTCCATAGTACAAGCTCTGCTTAGTTTGGGGTCAGATGGCCGTGTGTGAGGAATAATGTCCCAGAATATTTATTTATTTATTTACGTCCACTGCTGGACATAGGCCTCCCGTATGGATCTCCAATAGAACCGGTCTTGGGCGGCCTGCATCCAGCGTTAACATACCAACATAAACCATAGTAATTTGATAACTCATCTTTTTCTTCTTGATTGAATAGCGACTGTAGCCAATAGCACAATAAAATAACTTGTCTTATCAGTTATCAAGATGACATTTTAGTTTTTTTAATCGTGTAAGCGTTTATCTTTATCTCATGTCTAAGCTCATGATGTTCGTTTTTAGTTTTAAATGTGACATTATAGTATGTTTTTCTTTCGAATTCTTTGCGAATGAGTTTACATGTATAATATTTCCTTTATTCCCATTATTGGTATTTTTTAGATATATGTATATGCAAAAGTCTTATTTATTATATTTGCTTTTCGTAATTTCAGGAGCGTATAAAGAGTGAATCTTCACCCACTGCATACTCTATGATGTTAAATACAAATTGGTGGTAAGTTAAGTTTCTGAAATGTATAATATACCTTAAAAGTAATTAAATTGTAGTTTTTGTATATATGCATGATATTTGTAAGTGTGCACTTTTCTGTTCTTTGTAAAATTAAAATAATTTTTATTTGTTTACGCGCATTTATCAATTACCATTTCATCTATTCATTTTGCTGTCTTTCTTTTATTATGCGAATTTCTTATTATAAGTATTGTTTTAGTGGCATCAGCAAATTGATAATAAGATTTTGTAATATTGTTTTAAGTAAATTGAAAGCGAAGATTGGTGTACGGGCTGCCGTTACCGTCGATAGAAATATTATAATTTGACAGTCCATATTATTCATGCCAAAAGAGACAAACATAGTGCGGCAAGGAGAGACGATCTCTTTAGCACCAGTCTAATATTGTATCCATACAAAATGGCTCACATTTTTGTTTTCCAGGTCTACAATCATCCTGTCAATAGGAGTTTTACTGAGTGGAGAAATATTCAAATTCATCGGTTTCGTCGGCCAGTACCCTGAAATCATTATCTACCTCATTGCGTTTGCGCTCATGGGTGCATTGGGACAACTTTTCATATTTTTCATGGTACGTTTATATTATGCAGAGTGATGCGACAATTTGAGATTTCAATACAATTAACTTTGATAAGCTTGACTTGTATTTAACTATTATTTCATATAGCAAGCCAATATAGGAACAAAGGGTCATCGGTTTGCAATATTAACCAGTAAAAATCTCACTTCCTGAATTTTTGTTCTGAAAATGAAAATAAAAATATTTACTTATGAATAGTCTGACTCTAACGCTCGGTTCGAAAGGTTGCTTTTACTGATAAGAGCCGGTATGAAACTCAGCAATTACTCTTTTCAAAACCAACTCAGATTTATTACATAAAATTATTGATTTAGTCTCACTGACAATAAATATGTGTATATGACAAAATGGAAAAAGTATCAAAATTATGGGTAACTTAGTAAATAAATGAATTGCAAACTATGGCCCTCAAGTACCTACTGCTACCGAAAAACACCAGTAGGTGCTTGGCGACAATTTGAGGCTGATAGCTTGCTAGACGGGTAGCATAAAACACCATAGCATATCGGTATTCGACGTCTCTGCCACTGAGCGGTCGTCACCTTGAATGAGTGAGCGAGAACGAAATACGCTTTTTGCTGTGACGTTCCTATGGCGCACGCCGTTCTAAAGTAGGTTGTGGATGATGTCACATGTGTTCAGTTGTTCACACGTGTCCCTGCCATACCTAAATATACCTGTGCTAACACAGTGTGTAAATACTAATTACACACCTGTGCAAGTACTTTGATTCAAACAAAATAAGGTGCCAGTTGGCAACACAACAAGGGATTTATTTTCACTAGCACGTGTAAAAATTAAGTTCAAATCATGTTGTTTGCGAATGAACACGGTTAACTTTAAAAATATTGCAATCTTTTTATTATAAACTGTGCATGCAATGTTTTGCTTTTCTATCGAATTCGGCACTCTGCGCTGGAGTTGCGTGCTCGTAAGGGTCCGTTCACATAGACCGGCTCGGAGAGCAGAGCAAATTTTTGAGCGTATTTAAAATTAAGATTTAGGACATTTATATAAGGTTAGTTTTCGGAGAGCTTTTCACATTGGTATAGCTCACGAGTATCCTCTTGTCACAAAAGATTTGAAATGTAAAAATAAACCTTCTATAAATGTCCTAAATCTTAATTTTAAATACGCTCAAAAATTTGCTCTGCTCTGCGAGCCGGTCTATGTGAACGAACCCTTACGCTCGGTGGGAGGCCTCAAACATTACCTTCATGTCTTACATAACTCTTATGGCTAGATGAATATGGCGGGTTAACCGATATTCAAGAGAAAAACTGTCAATCACTATTCCGATAGACATTTGAGAGATATATAAAAAGAAAATCGCGGGGCGGAAAGTAGTTATATGAATAAAAGGAACTAAACAGACCGACCACGTTTTAAATGTACTGCGTTACTTTCGTCGAAAGGTAAAATATTGCGATTTTAAAACAAATATACCTAATACATTTCAGGTGTCTGAATTTGGTCCACTGCCGTGTTCAGTTGTGACCACTACGAGGAAATTCTTTACCGTGCTGGCATCCGTCATTCTCTTTGGCAACGTACTGCATGGGAGGCAGTGGATGGGTGCTGTATTAGTTTTCACTGGTAAGTGGATTTTGAGTCAAAGTACATGGATTAATTAAGTTTAATTCTCAATGTTTTTGTCCACATTTTTGTCCATGTTTGATTGACAGCTGTTTGGGCTTTTTAATTGAATCACGATCAGATGACCGTGTGTGAAGAATTTCAAAGGATATTTGTTTATTTAAATACCTACTCTATAGCTGGTCTTTCTGTTGTTCAGTAGTCTTTCTGGCAGTTCTGTACATGCAATGAATAAACGGAACCTTTATAGGATCACTCTTGTGTCGGACGTCTAACGTAAATGAACAAATTTAGAATTTGGGGGCAAATTTGAAAAAGTTTTTTCAGTTTCACCGTGTGATTACGAGCATAAATATAATTTACATTCAGGAAAGAGATCTTGACAGACAGACAGACGGACAACGAGGAGATCCTGTAAGGGTTCCTTTTTCCTTTTGAGGTACGGAACCCTTAAAACATTTAAAATAAAATAGTCACATACGTTATAACTTTGTATTGCAAATTAAATTTCTCTCACGAAATAAATTAAGTCGTAAAACTAAAGTTATTGGGATAAGTAACTTTTATGATAAATTATCACATTTCAGGCTTGTTTCTGGATTTATTCTACAGCAAAGGAAAAGGTCAGCCAGCAAAGAAAGCAACGGGAAAATGATCAACACTATTTATTAGTAGGTATATAAACTTTTTTAAGTAGGTAAATCAATATTTGTCGAAACCACATTTTATGAATGCACCAACGTTTTGTTTTTAATTTAAAATAATTAGATAAATAACGTCCCAACCTCTCGATATTATTTATAAGCAAATAATATACTTAAGCCAGTCTCACAAATAAAACACAGGTTCATTTAACATTAAAAACTTTTTAAACAATTTCATATTAAATAATGTATTTTAATTATTTATTTTATACATTCAACAGCTATATTTATATTGTAATTGCTAACTTAGAATGTGTTATTGTTGACATAGTAATATTATGTAAAAAAAAAAATGTCTTGGGGTACTTTATACACGGATGTATACATTTATTATGAAATCCACACTGACTGACTGATTTACAGTCTTTTCATAGTTATTTTTCTCTTTTGCCATTTCTTCTGTCGGTCTGGTTATCACCAGCTATTAAGTAATTTGGTCGTGTATTGTAGTGTCTTAAATTTTTGTATTTATTTGTCTATCTGAACCAATAAACTCTAAAACCACTGAACGGATTTTCATCCAGTTTTGAAAAATGGATGGAGTGATTCATGAGGGTGGATTATATATAATTCATTAAGGTGTTGTGTAAATTGGCTGAAATATGACGATAATTGTTGAAGATGTCGGAAGAAATCATGCCAACTGGGAGCATTACTGGCGTGCGCCGCGTAAACCAATAGATAACTAAAAATAAGGTTACTAAAAAAAAGTAGGCGTATATGCTCTGCTACCTGTGCGAAGCCGGGGCGGGTTGCTAGTTTCTAATAATGCCAAAAGTAATATAACTATGAACGGACTGTACTTACCATTAAGTAGGTAGGTAGGTACTATATTAATTATGATATATATAATGTAATGAGAGATTATAGATTTTACTAATGGCAAGCAACAATATTTTATAGTAGATATATTAGAAATTTCGGGGCTTGTTTCTAGTTCCTCATTGCTTAAAACAAACCACAATGTTTTAGTTAATAATATTGGGCCGTTGCGCGTTGTTTTATGGTATGTGATTTTGAATAGCCCTTACATAATAACTATCACTATAACCCGACCGCTTAACCTCGACCGTTCCTGAGGTAGGTGCGCGGTGCGGGGAGTCACAAGTTGACGTATCAGTGAGCTCCCGCGTCGCGTCGCCACACGCCTCTTTCATCGCGTAGTTACCTCAGGAACGGTCGAGGTTAAGCAGTCGGGTTATAATATTCATCTTAGGGCGATGCCACACGGGCGTTGCCTGTGCGTTGCGTTGGCGCTGCGTCGATTGAGCGGTGACGCTTCGTCGTTTTAAATATATATGTGACGACATGCCACACGATGCGTTAAAATGACGGATAGCGACGCAACACACGCGCAATGATAGAACGGAGATGACGTGGGGACGGGAGCTGCGTTGAAATGACGGAGCGGCAGCGCAGTATTTAATAGCATATCGAAGGTGCGACGTCGGAGATAGCTGTGTTGACGCAGCGCCGACGCAGCTCTCGTGTGGCATTTGACTGCGTTGAAATCATTGCGCTGCGACGATGCAGCGTAGCCGCAACGCCCGTTTGGCATCGCCCTTAGTCGGCTCATACACTTCCAATACAATAGGTTTCAATTTATCAATATAATTTTAATTTAATCTTCTTTAGCCACATACGGTACAATCATATTGAGTCAATAAAATTGACGAACCATTTGTGTCATTTTCTATGAGGGTAACATATCTAATCAAGTTTTGGTTACAGCTATAGCGAGAGTCTTGACATTTTTTTATTTTCATTTTGTAATTTTAGTTATTGAATCGAATTGGTACACCTATCTATATATACTGTAATGGTGTTATAATAATTTGTAATAAAATATAAAATAAGTAAATATTGATCGTGTGTAGGCCGCCTTGGTAGATAGATGATTTATTAAACCATGCCACAATAAAATACGTAACATCGGTAATTTTTCCCTATAATAGGGAGAAATACTTAAAAGTGGAAACACTGCAAGCGCTTGTCATTCTCATTGGTGTCAGTTTTTTTTTAATACAATATGGGCAATGGAATTGAAACGAAAATCCAATATTTTTCTTTTTATTGAATATTTTATTTTTGCGGGGGTTTAAAAATATGATAAGTATATCAATCATTTACTGGTAATGTATTCTCAACATTAGGAAACATTTGGATCTCTCTAAATTAACTTTTATTTTTGTACAAATCAATGTATGGAGCTCGCCATGATTCTTTGTCAGAAATATACAAGAAATTTTAAATATAATATGTAAATATGCCATGTACCAATTTTTTTCTTTCTTTTTTATATTGTACCTACTTAAGTGCAATGGTTTAATATCATCAATTATTTCGCAATCACTGTTTTTATAAAACAATGTTACCATATAAATAAGAAATATACATATTTAAACCTAATCTAAAATAAGCCAAATAACTGAATAAGGAACTGCAATATTTTGGTTATATAAATTTTTTATTTAAGTACTTTTTGCCATTACAAACATACACTACAATTTTCTATTTATTTTGTGTAGTATTTAAATACATTTTAGTGTTATAAGCCGTCTAAAAAAAAAATATTATCAAAAGTATATGTAAGATAATCTGATTGAATGCGACGGTTTTGTGTCATACCGTGGTTAATTTCGAGCTCTCATGTCCAAAGATTATAGTATGTGATATACCGAACTAAAAAAAAAATTAAGACAAGTTCCTTTTAATCGATTGGATATAAGTTGATCACATAAAAACAAATTATCTACCTATGAGCAATGAATTATATCACACGCTGTCACTCTGATTGAAATCGAGATACATAATAGCAAATTCATGTCTACCGATAGATATCTTTCTACCAAAAGATAATAATCGAACTATTTATGTGTAATATGGTTATTGGTCCCAAATAATGGTTTTTACATGAGGGAGGGGGACCTCATGGACCCTACCTTAAGAACCCTCTCTATTTGTGTTTTATTATGTCTATAATTCTGATCATTCCTCGTGCATATTGTTCATTTAATATTATTTGTATTGTACTTCCTTGGCAATTAAATTGGTAAACAAGGGTAAAATAACTATGTTTATTTTATTTTAAATATTTTTCAATAAATGCATTTAAATACTATAAATATTTTATTAATTACTAACTTACTGCGTTCCCGAGGGATCTTATTGTTTCCCGGAGTAAAAAGTGCTCGATAAATGGGCCACCCAGTACTAAAAGAAATTTTCAATTCCAACCAGTAGTTCATGAGATTAGCGAGTTCAACCAAACAAACAAACAAGCTCTTGAGCTTTATAATATTAATTATAATTACTATTAGTATAGATAATATTAGAACCTACCTGTACATGTAATTGTTTCAAAATTGGATCGGTCAAGAACTAACTCTGATTGTAACCCCGTTTGAAACATTTGTATTACCAAGTTACCAACAGAACAGATTTTCGGTAATATTTTTTTAATTAATTTTTTTATGTATTTAACACATCAATCTTAAGGATATTTATAATCGATCATGGTCAGTTGTGAATGTAAAGTTGCGAATAAAAGTAGGTACCTTCTAAGCCATCACATCCTCACTTACCATCGTGAGACTGTGGTCAAACACTAGCCTATCCATAAGAACAAACCTTTGCCGTTGTAATAAAAACTAAATATTTATTATATAGACATTTATTTGATTATAATTATAACATCAATTAGTGCCTGACAATAAATCAGTAAACATATTCAGTTTGTATCCTTAAATTATTTATATTTGTAAGATTCCATACGAGTATACAATATTTCACAACTGAGTATGAATGCAATAAGTAAAGGAGTCACAAACATTTCAGCTATTATTTTTAATCAAGTTATGTACTAGAGTATTAGAAAATAAGATATTTGGATGGATACATTGCATACATTAAAACAAAATATACTTAATTGTAGATTCGATCCAATTGGTGATACTCACGTCTAAAATTAAAATTGTTCTAGGAAAAAAGAACGCATCATGTGTAACATAATATTTAAGCATATCATACCAGATGTTCTATCTCAGTCCGATTGCTTCTGTAAGTGCGAGAACGAGCGATATATGTTATAGAAACATGGCTTTGGTGATATTATGGGTGGGTGGTTAAGGTCGAGTAACGCAACAAAATGTAAAACACAGTACACAAAATCAATAATTTAAAAAAAGTAAGTCATTATAAAGTTTTTTTGTTCGTATGACTTTTCACCGACTCAACACGCATGCTTAATTACTTCTTTTGTTTTAAAATAACAAAAATCTGGTAAATGTCAGTAGTAATTGGCGTAAAACCAAAAAAAAAAAAAATCATGAATACCTATTATTATTTTATATGAGACTCGTCTGAGGTAAACGGAAAGAAAAGTTGATTAATTATCTGATTGGTCAAGGGTGCGAGTAAGAAAGCTTTGGACGAGACTAGTACAAGTCTGAAAAGAGAGTTCTGATAATACATTATTAATAATAATAAATACCTACTTACTACACTATTAATAATTCTACTCCGAAGATATTACGCGAAGCAATTTAGCAATATTGCAAAGTAACCTGAACATCAATTAGAATATTAGAATGTTAAGTTTTTTATTTTCATACAAATGCTTAAACCTTTTGACATAGGAAAAACATGTGCCGCGCTTTGGGTTTGACAGGTGTGATGTGGGGGGGGGGGAGGGAAAGTTGTGATTGATACCTACATTACGATATTTTTTAAGTAAGATAATAATATCATTATTTTTACGTAAGACCTGTGACCTGAATTAATTTAAAACCTTTTACATATTTTTATTTTATTATTATTAGAAGCCAATGTTTTAAGTATAGGATTTTTGTTTGGTGGTACTAGTATATAATATATAGTTATTTACTAGATATGCATTTGTATCCGTGTATATATTATCCTATACTTATAAATGAAGCTAATTAATATCTAGTGTTTATCCGCAAATGCTAATTCAAATGTCATAGACACGGAGAAAATGATATATTCTTGTAAGTATGTATGTAATTAATATTGTCAATTTCACTTTGGTTGTATACATTCAATATTTTATAGAATGTAATGCATTGAAATTCATAACTACATTGAATATTCATAGACCCGCGCTTTGTTTTAGTTCCACAATGTGTAAAAAAAATAGTCTCAATAAGAATTATTGTTAATTTAGCATAAAGTTTAATATTAATTGTGTATAAGAATTCAAAGCAGAAATTCACAACTTTTTTTTGGTCAATTTCACAAATAAATACTTAGTACTTATGTAGGTTCTATCAATAGGATTTCAAGGAGAGCGTTCACAGCGTTTTTTGGTCAATATTATTTGATAAAATAGAATAGAATAGAATTAGAATTTTAAAAGGTAGAATAGTACAGAAATTATGAAAATAAATTGGCCTAAAGTGGCATATTATATGTGGTCATTATGAAATGCACTTATCGTGTGCTGAAAATAGTGGTATACACTTAAACATATTAAATAGAGAGACAGTAAGTAGTACTTCGATGGGATAAAGCTGTGGTAAACGCTTATAACCTTATTAATATATTACCTTGCCTTCATTTAGTTACGCCTATTCTAAATTATGTATGTTCGTTAGTTGTTTTAAAAGGTAACACAGAAATATTAAAAATGTGGTTTCGTTTGAAGCGGAGATGGCAATTTTATACCTACTATAGCAAAAATTGTCGACATGATAAAATATGACATGATTATACCAATCAATCCAATAATTATTATGTTAACTCCATTTTCTGAGAAAGAAAGAGTAACGAGTATCTACCTACGCCAAAGCTGAGCAGAGCAAACACATTTTTTTTTTACTGATATAAGATACTTAAGACCTTACCAGCTACTTTTCATTGTTATATAGTGCCTTAATATTTAAATCTTAAAATTATCATTTTAATAATGCGCTTTATGCGCTCCTTAAATCCACTAAGTACACATAAAGATATAAGCATACCTAAGTATGTGTGAGATCCAATATTATTATAATAATCATTAAAATACCCATACAACTACAATGTGTCACGACAAATTCCTTTCTGATAATTACATTTCCATCTCGCCCATACCATTACAGCATACAATACAAAATTAGGGGCGCGAAAGTACAATATAACGATAACAATAGTTTTTTTTTTTGTAATAATTCTAAACATAATACTGAGTAGGAAGGAGTACTCCAACAATATTGTTTATCGATACAAGCTTAAATACGGAATTTAGTAAAAGATTTTATAAAATGGAAGATTATAAATCAATGAATATGAATTCATGAATAACTATAAATATTGGCATTACATTATACATAATAATCCGAATATTTATAAGTAATTGAATAATAAACTTATATTTAATATAATTATATAAAATAGAATAAAAAATTTGGACGGATAGACAACACAGTTTGGTAATGTGATTATGATAAGTTAGGGGGAGTCCGGGAGAGTTGAACTCCTTTTATTAGAACATGCATAAAATAGGTACTGAAACTTGTAACGTTGACCAGTTTGAATTTCAGAGTCTTATTCAGATGCGAGACATTTTATAAATGTCAGAATCAGCACAAAACAAAAGCTTTTTTTTCATTTGCGGTCATCAAAAACTATTTAATCATTTAAAATTAAGTGACGTGTACAACCTGCCTGAACAAACCTCCCAGATTACCCCTAAGGTTTCATAAGCGATATAAATAATTAATTCTGTTTGCAGTAAAGATCCTCTCTCCAGTAGTAAGCAATAGAAAATAATGCCTTCAGCTGGCTTCGTAATTTACGTTTACGCATTAATATACCTACCTGCAGTCAAATACGTTTCCTGATTCAGACTTAGCTTAAATTGACACAAAGTAGGAATACATTCCGATTTACTCATGAACAACTGCCATCGCTTGATCTTGGGAGACCAGCTGTTGGCGTCATATTTATTCCCTGAAAGTGAAAAAAGATAACATGAAATGTTTATGATCTGATAAATTGATAACAACATCAAAGAAATGAATGGACATTTATACTAATATTATAAAGAGAAAAGGTTTGTATGTTTGTAACGAATAAACTCAAAAACTACTGGACCAATTTCAAAAATTCTTTCACCATTAGAAAGCTACATTATCCCTGAGTAACATGGGCTATATTTTATCTCGGGAACGCGGGTGAAACGGCACGGAAAAGCTAGTATCTAATGATATGGTACAGACTCTCCAAATAGACTGTATTATGATCAATCCACTAAGATAACTATTCGTAAATAAACAAAAATGGGATTATTGACTAAGTTATAAACAGCAATTATTAGAATTTCGATCTTGACTCGAGACAAAAATTAGGGTAGGCAGGCTTCTCGGGTCTTTTTTTTCAGTTGTAACTTACGTGGCAGTCCCTTCAATCGTCTGTGCGTTGTCGTTGCCAGTAACAGTTACAGGTACCTCGATTGTAGTTTCATGGCCATTACTCTTGGTTCTGTGATTATGTCACATAAGGATACGTCTTAAACCATTGATAATTGAAAATCTCGTGACAGCACTTAGGGCCAGTTTCACAGGTTTCCGTTAGTTTAGCTTATCTGACCGATATCTGATAGTGAGATGACTTGTAAAGATAACTACAATATACTCGTAGGCTAGCAGGAACTTATCGGCAACCTGAGAAACCAGCCCTTAATCTTTAGCAGACAGTTGGTAATTATGGAATGTTTTTTATAACGGCAGTCATCTCAACATCGTGCGTACTGTTAGACACAATTTTCTAATGAGGAGTGTCAACACAACTTTCTCTCGTGTCTGTCTGCCTGTCCCGGCTTTTTTTCCGAAACTACTGGAAAATAATAGCTAAAATGGGGTAGGTACCTACATCGATGTGTAGTGGAAATAAAAATGATTAAAAATAGGGAATATTGAGAGTTTAGAGGAAAATCCTAAGTATTTGTAGGTTTGTAGTAGGTACCTAATAATGTCCAGCAGTGGCATGAAATAACCTGCTATGCTATTCTGTACTAAAACTCGACAGTGAATTCTCGAAGTGACTATTGTCTGTCTCGCTCGCGAAACTCGGCAATCAGGAGTTCACGAGTGAGACAGAGAATAGTCACTTCGTGTTTTCACTGTCGAGTTTGAGTACAGAATAGCATAGCTGATGACCATGTATGTTTGGAAAAATTTTAGGACTTTCAAGTGGCCATTGTCGGTAACAATCACGAGTGAGACAGAGAATAGTCACTTCGTGTTTTCACTGTCGAGTTTGAGTACAGAATAGCATAGCTGATGACCATGTATGTTTGGAAAAATTTTAGGACTTTCAAGTGGCCATTGTCGGTAACAATCGCAGTTTGCAAAAACATAATAAAAACCATCGTAATCATTAAAAAAAAACATTCGCAAATAATTTACTATTGCAAATATACTTATTAACTGGATATTGGATATTCAATGAAATGAACTGTGGTAGGGTAGGTACTTGCAACTTACTACAGCCTTCATGTTGAAAAACTTTCGCACACACTTTGTCTAGTCTCATCCTCACTAAGTATGGTGAGATTGTGGTCAAATATAAGTCATTGCATAGTTTAAACTTACGTGACAGTCCCTTCAATCGTCTGTGCGTTGTCGTTGCCGGTAACAGCTAAAAGCACCTTGATTTTTGTTTCACTGGCATCACTCTTGGTTCTGTAATAGTGTCACATGAGGTTACGTCTTAAAACATTGATAATGAAAATCTTGTGCTGAGGGCCAGTTTCACAGGTTTCCGATGAGTTAGTTTAGCTTATCTGATAATGCAACCTCTTGTATTCAGAAGGTTGTGGTCACGATATGTGGTTGCCGTTACTCGAAAATCGGCCAAGTGCGAGTCAGACTACGGACTCTCTCATGATCGATACATTACATTCCTACAATGCAAATGGGGACGTTTACAAAATGTATGACGCTCATCATCGTCATCAGTTCAATAACGTGCGTAGAGGGAGATCAGTGAGATCTTAATGATAAATCTTTAAAAAAATATATGAACAGTTTTCAAGCCCGTGGTGATATAATGTATCTATAGATACACATACCAAAACTGGTACCAGTTTTCAGTAGGTAGGTTAAAAAAAATATGGTGTGTTGCCTTTTTAGGGAAACCATATTTTTTTTACATCCGATAAAAAATCCTTTTAGGCTCACTTATGTGTCTATCTTTTTTTTTTTTTACTTTGTATAGGCTTGTGTTTGACCACAATCTCACTATGGTAGGTGATGATGTGGCCGAAGGTGGTAAGCACACAAATCCTAGAAGGATCTGGCTCTCAAGTGCAGCTGCCGGAACACACCAATAGGTGTTTGGCGACAGATTTTCAACTTGAGGGTGGTAGCCAGCCAGGCGGGTACTACAAAGTACCCTACCACCGTGCTCTGGTTTCCTCACGATGTTTTCCTTCACCGAAAACTCAAGCTCATTGTAGGATTCGAACCCACGACCTTCGCCGCGGCATCCGACGTCACTACCACTGAGCTATCATCGCCTTAAAATCATCTAATTCTGTCCCGGTATTTTTTCCAAACCTACTGGACGATAAAAGTTAAAAAGAGGTACCTACATCGACGTGCCATGTTACCTAAATAAAACTGAATAAAGAAAAATTCGAAAATTGAAATTCCCTCACCTATATAAGCCTAAAATAAAAAACCGGCCAAGTGCGAGTCGGACTCACGCACCGAGAGTTCCGTACAAACTTCGTCCATCGTTCGTCCATCACGGGAAATGCACAATTTTATTTATTTACCTTATTTGAGGTTGGTGCCAATTAAGCTAGACCTTTAAACTGTATCAGGGCCCATACAGCTCGGAGGTCTTTATTAATTGGCGTTACTATGAATGTATGGGGACACCCTTTAATTTTCAACTTTTTTTATTTTTTTGAATTTTTCCTTTATTTGTGCTGTAAGACCTTGCTTTTTGCCATTTTTTTTATATTTGAGTTGATTGAATGAAAGGTAAATTGCTGTTTACGATTTATGACGTATTAAAAAAAACTACTAACTAGATCTCGTTCAAACCAATTTTCAGTGGAAGTTTGCATAGTAATGTACATCAAATATTTTTTTTAGTTTTATCATACTCTTATTTTAGAAGTTACAGGGGGGGGACACATTTTACCACTTTGGGAGTGTCTCTTGCGCAAACTATTCAGTTTAGAAAAAAATGATATTACAAACCCCAATATCATTTTTGAAGACCTATCCATAGATACCCCACACTTAAGGGTTTGATGAAAAAAAAAATTGAGTTTCAGTTCTAAGTATGGGGAACCCCAAATTTTTTTCTATTTTTGTGTGAAAATCTTAATGCGGTTCACAGAATACATCTACTTACCAAGTTTCACTATAGTTCTTATAGTTTCGGAAAAAAGTGGCTGTGACATACGGACGGACAGACAGACAGACATGACGAATCTATAAGGGTACCGTTTTTTGCCATTTGACTACGGAACCCTAAAAAGGGAATATATAGACATAGTTTACTTACACTAATTGTTTACAGGAAAATCCTAAGTATTTTTAAGTTTATAGCACTTAATAATCTCTTGCAAAGCTCAGACGAAACGAGAGCTTCATGTCCAGCAGCAGAGGCATGAAAGAACCTGATGACGATGTAAGTATTTTGGGCCTTTCAGGTGACAGTCGCTACTGTAGGTAACAATCACAGTTTGCAAAAACATAATAGAAACCCCGCAATCATAAAAAAACAGATGTTAGGTGTTTTTATTTTTAATTAGATACCTATAATTTATTTTAAAGAACATTTTTTTTATAAATTTCCAAATTGCAATACAACTTTTTTTTTTTGAGAGGCACAGGAATTAACCTGCACGACATCAGTAGAGGTCAAATGGTTTCAAGTATAATTTTATGAAAATATACACAATCTTAGAATTTTATGAACTAAAAATAGCAAAATAACCCTGAGAAACCTAAAATCACTAAATGGTTTTGGGATCGGCATAGGTCCTAATCTTTTACTTTACATGCCGAATTGATAATATAAATAGTAGTTCTTGCTAGCTATAACTGGATATTGGATATTTAATTAACAAGCACCACCGTGCATGGGTGCGTGATAGGGTACTTGTAGTATGCAACAGATTGGCTACCACGTTCAAGTTGAATAACTGTCACGCACACTTTGTCTGGCTACATCGTCACTTATAATGGTGAGCTTGTGGTCAAAAATAGATCAATGCATAGTTGTAACTTACGTGGCAGTCCCTTCAATCGTCTGTGCGTTGTCGTTGCCAGTAACAGCGATTACAGGTACCTCGATTTTTATTTCACTCCCATTACTCTTGGTTCTGCAATAATGTCACATAGCTGTAAATGTATCTTCAAGATCTACCGATTATAACATTATTGAGAGTAAACTACATATATAGGTACATAGAAATAAATACTATTAAATAAATTTTGTTTCACGATGAGTTTTGAGACTTACTCTTGGGTGCTTGCGGGTTCAATTTTAGATTCATTTCCTAATGCATCCCTCGAAGTGGTCGGGCTTCTCGTCCATTTAATCTTCTTCATTAGAATCCATGGGTCTGACTTTGCTTCATCCGAAGAGTGCCTGAGAAAATGTACTCTTGTCAGTGATAAAATTATGCTATCCAAGTTGTCTGGCAATTTTGTTAGCAGCTAGATTCAAATTTATTTAATTTAAATTTAATTTCCAAGTCTCTGCGTTCTCCGCATTTCCCCTCTAAAATAATACAGTGGCGTTTTGTAGTACCTAATGGATAGTCTCATGTTCAGCAGTGGGATGAAAAACCTGATGACGATGTCGCTACTGTGGTTAGCAATCGCAGTTTGCAAAAGCTTAATAAAAATCATCGCAAACATAAAAAAAAGTCACTCGGAAATAATTTACAACTGCAAATATAAGTAATACTTGCTAACTGGATATTGGATTTTCATCAATAATCACATAAAAAAGCAATTGGAGTGTTTTTTTCATACTCCTCCGTCAGCATAATATTCGTAAAAAGGTGTAACGAAGTTTTTGTTTCACGTATTAATATTATGATTCTCGTATAGACTTGTATAATTCTTTATTGCTTATCAAAACAACATACATACAAATAAATACTATTCCTGTAATGAATTTTGTTCCACGGTAAACAATATTTGATACTTACTCTTGGGTGCTTTCGGCATCAATTTCAGTTACATTCGTAACATTCTTTGAAGTGGTGGAGCTTCTCATCCATTTAATCTTGTTCATTCGAAACCATGGAGCTGATCTTGCTTCATCCGAAGATTGCCTGAGAAAATATACTCTTGTCAATGATAAAATTAGGCTACCCAGGTTGACTGGCAATCTGGCTAGCAGCTGGATCAAAATTTGAGACAGTTCTCGAAGCAGAGAATAATACAGTGGCGTTTTGTAGTACCTAATAATCTTGTGCAAAGCTCAGATAAAAAGATGTTCAGCAGTGGAATGAAAGAACCTATTGACGATGTATGTTTGGCAACATTTTAGGACTTTCAGGTGGCCACAGTCTCCACTAAAGGTAGCAATCGCAATAATAAAAAAAAAATGCAAATAATTTACAATTGTAAGTATAAATGGTAATCCTTGGTAACTGGATATTGATTGATGCATTTAATCACATAAAAATCATTAGGATAGATTTGTGTGTAACAGAAAAATTTGTTTATTGCTGTAAATAATACAACAAATCTCATGAAAATGATATCCAACAATTATGTTGTTAATTTTACGATCATAGTCTGGATGCTTAAAATGTCAAACTAAACTATGCCATATAATTGTTATTCTCGTACAATTCTTTATTACGTATCACATTATTGTGAAGAAAATAATACTTAGATAAAAATAATTACTGTTACTTATAATAAGTTTTGTTCCACGATAAGCAATATTTGACACTTACTCTTGGGTGTTTTCGGGTTCAAACTCAGTTTCATTATCATTCTTCGTAGTGGTCGAGTTTCTCATCCCTTTATTCCTCTTCTTTCGTAACTCTGGCTCTGCTCTTGCTTCATCTGAAGAGTGCCTTGAAAAATAAACTCTTGTCATTGATAAAATTAGGCTCCCCAGGTTGTTGGGTAATTCGGTTAGAGGTCGGATTCAAATTTACGAAGAAAACCAATGTGCAGTGTACACATATGTTCAGGAATGACTATGATGAATGTAAGTTAGGCAATGGTGCCATTTACTCTTTTTTTTCTGCCAAAAACCACCGCGGGCGTGCGCACAACAATTCAACAAAGTTTCATCGCAATCGGATGAATAGTATAGAAACGCTACGTTATAAACAATCAGACAAATATTTACTTTTATATATTACTAGCTGTCCCCGCGGTTTCACCCACGTTCCCGGTATTTTATTTCTTTCATACAAACCTTTTCCTGACAATTACAAACACAACAAAAAAAGAATTAGCCAAATAGGTGCAGTCATACGGAAGTTATGCGCGTACAAACATTTTGGTGATTCATTTTTATATATTATATTATATATAGATATAGATTTTATAAAGATGTCATGGTGTACTTAATGGAATAACGATAGGTATAGGAACAATTGGGGGCCGAGCAAGTGATGTGGAATAGCATCTCATGTGAGATGATGTAAATAGGCTCAATTATTTTGCGATAAAAGACTTCAAAGATGTGGTTTATAAATTCTATTCTAAAACATTTATGTTGACAAATAGGTCTTACTATAGGACTTACTTATTTCGGGTGCTCCTGCCTCCGAGAGAATCGTTACGCCGGCGCAAGTCCCATTTCATCGAGATGTTAGTGTAATGTTTATTCAGGACTTGGCGTACCTAAATACATAATTATAAGTAATGATAAAAAATCAACCTTGTCCCTACAATCAAAATGGTCTTGTGATAATAACTTCCAAATTATCTTGGGTCTTAATTATTTTAATACTTAGGTCTCTAGTCCCGTACAAGAAGTCCATTATCGGGTAGCTTCCGTAAGCATACCTAAGAACGAATAGATCATCGCCAGTATAATAAATTGGAAAAAAGTTACTGTGTGTGTGTCGGGCAAAAATAATGTTTATTAGGTAAGGTTAGGTTTGCTACCTATATTTTCGAGGTTAAACAACCGACGACCGACCTTTTCAACATCACATTGTGCTTATTCAATTTTGTAGTTTGACTAACAAGGAGTGGACTCGGCTGTGGAATGGCATCTAGTGAGTGGAACTCATTACGTATGAAAAGCATTCCGCGACACGACATCTCCAAAGAAAATTCACTTACAAAAAATATGGTCACGACTATGCAATATCATTTTATTTTTCCATCGCATTGTTAAGCTTTTAAGTCATATAAACAAAAAAATCTTACGTCTATATTGTTAGCACTGACTTAGAAAAAGGAAAATATATTTTTTAATTCAAATTACATGGACCTAATATTTGTATGAGACGCGTAGTTTGTTAGAATTAATACTCACCTCCCCGTTCAAGAAGCAATAAATAAGCGCGATGAAGAATCCTTGGAATGACCTCAAGAAATGTGTGCTGTAACTCCACAAACCAAACTCCCACACGCTTCCGTCAAGTGGTGCCTCGATCATGTTAATAGAATTGGTAATTCCCAATAGGGGAAGTAGGACTAGAGCTGCACGCACCGCTTTCCTGTTGAAATATAAACTCATCACTAGTTGGTGATCTGGGCCAGTGGTTAAATACTATGGATAATCTACACAGCAGGGCTGCGTGCTATCGTTCATCGTGCCTTATCCCTTTTTTTATTTGTTACCTTTTCACGCCTAAACCGCTGATCCGATCGGGATTAAATACCGATTAGTATGCTAATAGCTTAACTATGGTGTAGAGAGGGATATAGGCTATATTTTTTCTCGGGAACGAGGGTGAAATCGAAGGGGGACAGTCAATGATAATGTTGAACACTCCCAACATTCACTACTATGGGGATGAGAGCGTTGGTCCAATTTACTTGGCATGCTAACTTCCCTTGGTCCATGGACGAAAGCCGAAAACGACTTGATAGTTGAGACCTCTTTGGAGAGGGTTCAGAATGGGGATATATGTAACCTCTTGAAGACACAAATCTACGCGTTTTCTGCAAAAAAAAGTCACTTTTATAGTGACGCCAGAGGCATTTGGGACGTGTAAAGAAGAATCTAGAAAAACTAGATATAGATGTGAATGTAGGTTTTGTTTCATGGTCTAAAGTTAGGAGACGGACTTTGTTTTTACCTTTAATGTAGAGTTACACCTCTAAGAAAAGATTTCTGAAATTTAACCCTTATAGAGGTACCTATACTAGGAAATCTTGGGTAAAACCGCGGGGTGGAAAGCTAGTATTGAAATACATTATTTTACCTTACTTTCGCCAATTCAGTACTTTGACTTTGCCTCAATTTTACAATGAGCACTCTCATAATATTCAATAAGAATACCAAATTGACCTGAAACAATAAATATTATCAAGTATTTAGAATAAATAGGTACCTAATTATTTATAAAATTTCGATTCTTCAAAGTGGTAACACTAATGAAAATAATAACGCAACGCATATAGCTCGTAGATTTAGTAAGCTAAAATGGTAATGGGCAGGTCACATCGCTTAAAGAGCTGATAACCAATGGAGAAGAAAGGTTCTTGAGTGGCGCCACGTACAGGAAAGCGCCCACGTACCAACTGGATGGCCTCCTACCAGGTGGACTGTTCAGAGTTGCTGGGAGCCGCTGCAAGCAGCCGAAAACCGTTCATTGAGGAAATCAATGAGGGAGGCCTATGTTCAGTAGTAGACATCCACGGGCTGAATATTAGATGATGATGATGAACATTTGAACACATTTGAACTGTATAAGTATATTGTTAATTTGGTAAAATGGCCGCGACACTACATATTAAGCTCTCATTAGTCGTGTTAGTCTCATCCTAGCGCACCAGATCAAAATACCACCGCACTAAGATTAAAACAAGAGGAAGAACTAGACACGATTTTTTGGCGTAATTGACACGTAGGAGAGACAGTCAGACGTATTCATGCAAGTGCATTGCACTGCATGTTAAATTATACATTAATATTATTTTGAATAAAATACAACAAACACTTACCAATATAACAGCCAGTCGGGGTCCTTGCACTATCCAATAAAACGGTGAAAAGTTATATCCATACCAGCATCTGTACACAAAAATATTTTGAAATAAATAAACTGTATATTTAAATACTGTATGCCTGCTTGACTAAAACAAATGACAAATTATATCATGTCGAATTATGATCATAATCTTCACGTCTCATGTTTCGCCATTATGAAGGTTTTTACAAATAATACCTACACATATTCGCACCGGTTTCATTTTAGTTCGGACGTAGGTGCATTTAGTTTTATATCAACATGCCTACGTTCGGTCTATCAATGTCCCATCGATCACTTTACATGATCAATCTACTCTTTTATTGAACATTAATACGTGGATTTGCTTCATCCATTTTGCTTTAGTGCAAATTAAAAAAAATAGTGTCTACTCTTCCTGTTCGCACAATGATGTGCGAACATATATATGTGACAGCATGAGCTGCATTCACAGTTATTTTATGGTCAATTGTTTGAACCGAGGAAAAGAACGAACAGAAATGCTAAGGTTAATTAAAGACCATGAAACCTGAGGGCAGGATATTTAAAATACATAATGACGTGAATTATGTGCAATTCTACTGACAAGTGGACAAGGAGCCTAATAAGAAGGGTAGGGTTAAGTGGTAGAATAGGAAAGCGAACGCCCGTCACAAGACGGGACAATTGCTGTCATGAATTCCTAATCTACCTACCTACATAAAATGAACCGTTACCATAAATATTTGGTAGCACAGATTTGCAGCATAAATTATCATGCTATCTAAGGAACAACATAGGGACTTGCTAAATAAAATATACCTAGATGCTATTTTTGACATTCATTTTGTGGCTGCGAATGAGTATTTTGCACTTATGTTCGTAAATGTTCCAATAGTGGTCACTAGTTTAAACATAATTTTGTATTTGTTCGGTCTACTGTGATCTTTCACTGTGCATAAACTGTCGTTTATTCTGTATTGTTTGGTATTTATTGTGATAAATATAAATTTTTAGTAATATCCAATACCTAATACATTATTTAAAATCTTATTTTTTACTTTGTATAGGATGGCTATGAATGAACATTATTTTTTCATTGAATTTCTTACAATCTATATAAATTAATTGTTCCAATCTTTTTTGGGAGTCTTGGTCAGATATGAATCGATTATGTAGAGAGTGGAGTTCAACCGATTATTTTATAAATTTTAAAGTTGTCTTACAATATTTTTTATTTGCTCTTCTGTTTTTGCTATTCTTTTATTGCGCTATCCTGTGTCCTGACTTCGCTCGTTTGAGCATTTTGAGCTTTAAGTCGTAACTTAAACTACGTAGGTATAGTTTTAATAAGTCTGATGTATATCATCTCTAACAAACCTCCGATTTAAAATCATTGGAAATGAAGGAAACGTGTTAGGCCTATCAGGTCTATGGATTAGATACATTACTAATAACTTACCTCATAACACTCTCCTTCTTGTAATGGTACGCAGTCATACCGGCCCAGATACCAGTGATTACTAAAGGTATACCCCACCCCGTGGCGTAGTAGGGCACGTGAGATACCCTCTCCCTCAAGGCGTTGGCTGTCACGACGCTGTGAAGGTACAGCCCTTCAATGAACATCCACATGAACATAACCGTAATCGCATATTCCAGAAGAACGTAAGCTGATTCGCAGAGATAGGGCTGAAATAAAAAGTTAATCTTTTTAATCTCTGATTTATACTATAACTATCGTGGGCGTATACAGTATCGGCACAGAGTATTTGGAGGTATAATAGTCTGTGGTATAGATCTGGTACTGAGGGGGGACAGACCCTTTCCTTCCTTTTCCCTAATAAAAAATAATTTACGGCCTCTATTACCCAAACGTAAGTTACATCAGATAGGCACACTGTTCTTAGTACCCTGTACAAAGCACCAGGATACATCTGCGGTATATCTTGCTGCTACAGCATGCTGTCTTAAATAAAAAAAAAATAAGGTATTAGATAGGTATTGTACCGCACGCACGTGCGCATTTCCAACAAAGTTCCAGCGCATTCATATCTACCATTCCAGTAATGAATAGTGACGGATTCAAATAGGGATAGAAACTGTTATAGCTTTAAAAAACAGTGTACATATTTTTTTTACATACGTCATCGAAATATTATTGAAAAGTCTTATTTGGTTATATTTTATGTTCAGATGTTGTACCTTCCTAAATCGTCGGGGTGAACAGAACCAAATAGCACGTCATAAAAACAACTATTGCTCGAAGTTGTTAGTTGGATAACTAAATGGCTAAATAGATTCCGAGAAATCGATTGTGTCATAACTTGACTCTCATATATCACAAATTTCCTAAGTCTGCCCTATACAGAGAGAAGACAATCCCTCAATTCCGTAGTTTTGTTGATTAGCGCATTACAAACCCTAAAAATATTTATTGGCTTTCTTACAAATATTGAATTGTACTTGCGTATTGAATCTCAGCCATCAAGGCTTAGGTCTCTTGTAGGCTATGCGTTTTATCTTTTAAGTTTATCTTCAAAATACCAAAGATATGAATGTATAAAATTACATAAAGGGCAATAGCTTTAATTACTCTATTTTTGGACTCGGATATACATTTTTTAAAGCTTTTCTCTTTGAAACCTTGATAAAGTAAATCACGGATGTCATTCGCATTACTTTGTGGAAATATGAGGCGGCAGCTGTAAATAAATCCAATCCCTCTATTAGCACAATAGACATTATACGGTATACGGCCTAACGATATACCGTACCTATATTCCCATTGCCACTCAGCAAAAATTAAGAGAGTTTGGCTGGGAGGTATTAATGCATCCGCCGTATAGTCCTGACCTTGCACCTTCAGATTTCCACCTGTTTCGGTCTCTTCAGAATTCTTTAGGCAGTGTCAGGTTAACATCACGAGAGGACTGCCAAAAGCCAAAATGCTCATGCATACCTACTTCATAGAACGTCCCGCAATATAAATAAATCCTTTTTGAAATAGTAATTCGCTTAAAAAAATTCAAAATATTTCATAACCTTTGTCTGTCTTCGTCTAAGTCTAAATTTTATAAAAAAAACTTGCATAAATTTAAAAAATATATACTTTTAATTAACATTACGGTAAATCGTTTTGAAATGCGTTAACTCGGCTACTACACAAAATCAGGCTTGCTCGCCACTAAAGGGCACTCATGCCCATATTTCGTCAGCTTCAGTTTCAAACTTTCAGCCTCTTCAGTACTAAAATATAATGGAGCGGGTTCCATCATTATACAAGAGCACTCGTAACTTTTTCAATAGCCAAAAAATGAATTCGGCCATTGATAGGTCTCGCCATGTTTGCAACGTTATATTTTGTGTATAAACCTATATTTGTATATGATTTTATCGTAATGTTCACTGCTGAACGTAGGCGGGAGACCTGAAGAGAGTCAGACTTGAAATATCCACAATTAATGCTCTTAGGCCGCTTCCCACTGGGTCCCAGCAAATGTTTAAACTTACCTACTTTTGAATAGTTAGTTCATAATAGTTACATAATGAAGTTTCAGCTTGTGGTTCAAAAAATATATATTTATTTAGTTGTAGAAAATTATGATTATATATCCACATTACATAATTATTTTATCAAATGAAAAGATCCTGTTTGTCTATAGAATTTAATTATTACACTAATATTATAAATTCGAAACCTATCTACATAAATATAAATAAAACTCGCATGTATCGGAGGCATAATCTGACACTAGGTTAAAAACAGTAGGTAATTTAAGGCTACTTTAAAGTGGGGTCTGCTGAAAATTTTATTTAATCCTTTTTCGATTACAACATTTATTCGATTACAATTTTTACAGCCTTCGTGGGTTTCTTCAAATTTTTTAATTTTGTATGTTTTTTATTTTAATCTTTTCTTTTTTTTTTTTTTACTTCGTATAGGCTTGTGTTTGACCACAATCTCACTATGGTAGGTGATGATGTGGCCGAAGGTGGTAAGCACACAAAGCCTAGAAGGATCTGGCTCTCAAGTGCAGCTGCCGGAACACACCAATAGGTGTTTGGCGACAGATTTTCAACTTGAGGGTGGTAGCCAGCCAGGCGGGTACTACAAAGTACCCTACCACCGTGCTATGGTTTCCTCACGATGTTTTCCTTCACCGAAAGCTTAAGCTCATTGTAGGATTCGAACCCACGACCTTCGCCGCGGCGTCCGACGTCACCACCACTGAGCTATCATCGCCTTAAAAATAAATTACTCCGTTTTTGTCTAAATATCAGTCTATTTGTCTGTCTTTCTGTATGCTTGGTGTCTTACAATATATTATATCCCTAAATTTAGCCCCGTACTGTTTGCTCCAATTTATATATGTGCAAATGCAAGAAGAAAAATATTTATTACAGCGCCCTCAGGCGAGTTAGCACTATAACACATATCTAAGAACCATCGCTGATGAATTAAAAACCTTCCACAGGAAACCGTAGCTATCGAAATCGATCAAACCATTTTAGAGATAATTGGAAACATAATGCAAGAAAAAATTTATAACAGCAGCACCCTCTGGCGAGTTAGCACCATAACACCTATCTAAGACCCATCACCAATGTATTACAAACCTGTCACAGGCCCTCAGCAGTTTATATAGGTACAAAAAATCAAGAAGAAAAATATTGATTACAGCGCCCCCTGGTAAATTAACACCATAAAACTTAATTAAGAACATGCACCAATAAAACCCAAACCCATAACTGAAAACTGCATCAAAATCGGACTAGTATTTTTGGAGAAAAATGGCAACATGGTCCTGCACAAACAATGTTTAATGCAGCGCCCCCTGGTGAGTTGTCACCGTAACACCTAACTAAGATTATACATCAATCAAACTCAAACCCATAACTGAAAACTGCATCAAAATAGGACTAGTCGTTTTGGAGAAAAGTGGCAACATTGATTTGCACAAACAATGTTTGCTGCAGCGCCCCCTGGTGAGTTGTCACCGTAACATCTATTTAAGAATATGCACCAATCAAACCCAAACCCATAACTGAAAACTGCATCAAAATCGGACTTGTAGTTTTGGAGAAAAATGGCAACATGGATTTGCACAAACAAACAAACATCCTCTCACCCCAAACGCATATACGGTCTCCGTTGCGTCGTGGGTAAAAAATAATCAAATCATTCTGCAAGTTGATAGCTATACGTGTGACTTAGGTACGTCGCAAATAAATATTTTCTCTTCAATTTTCTCTAATTACAGCTCCAGGTATGAATAATTATGTATACATTCACCGAACGCATAAAAATTCCACAATTTCGCGAAACAAAATCACCTCAGCTCAGCCCATTACTTACTATACCGCTAAAGGCCATGCCCATGGTACCAGAGAATAAGTAAGAATAGTAGGTACCTTTATTCCACCAGAATCGTTGGTACGTAGATCTAAGTGTAGCTTACCTATGTGGTACGGTCAGTCCCAAATTAGATGATCACTGTAGTACCATTGTACATTATGCATTATGCTTATGATTAATATGAAAATATACAAATAGAATATTCCAATAGACATTCGCTGAGAAGAGCCGTCAATAAACTCCGCAATTACGTGTCTTGGCGGCAAAACAACAAGTAGATTCTATCAAAATTGAATCATAATTATATCTGCTTGAGCAGCACCTGTTCACAAGTAAGACGCATGTGGCAGTCATCGCTCTCCACCCTATATTAGAGGGAGGTGGGGTAGAAAGTACCACTGAAATACTTTTGGGGCTGACTGTACCACCTGAACCTACGTGACCCGATTGAGATTTTTTTTAATAGCCGATGCAATGCAGTTCAATATGGGCATATATTGCACGAAGACTTGGTTGTGTTCAAATCATACCATATTATCGATTCCTTGCATCGTGGTAGTGTCATATGAATTATCCCCGAGGACACTTCGCACGAGGGCCTGGTCGATGTAAACAATCAATCTGATAATAACTTGTACCATCATGGCACTGAATAAGCTCTTGTGAATCCTTGTACGGTTGTTGCGAAGAGATCTAAAAAAAAAATTACATATTTTATCAGTTAGATACAAAAAAAGAAACATGTTCATTACTTGATAACATGTCAGCTTAATTTATTTTATCATCTTCCTAGTTTCTTGAGTATTTCTGTTATTTTTACACCACCATAAGCTATGTTACTACACACACACACACATTCTAGTCAATCTTTATAGGCATGGAGCTTATTGACACAATACTCATTTGAGAGGTACCTTGTGTGTGTAATAAACACAGATAATATTTTATATTTTATCTATGGTACAAAGATAATGAGTGATGAATTATACGGCGGCGAAAAAATATTACCCACCTATAATAATTTTACAACTGGAACATAATATTTATTTAAAAAATTCATCATTAGAAAAATATCACAGAGATATCATACTGGGTTATTTTTTATTGCTTAGATAGTAACTTTTAACTCTGAAATTGTGAAAAAAAACAGCTATTCCATACAAAAGTTCAATACCTACTCAACCTAAATGTATGTTGTATGAACATCTGTTTTTTTCGAGCTTTCATAGTTAGTCACATAGGGAAAGTTTGAGTATTTTTAAGCAATAAAAATGACCTGATTAATAAACAAAGCTAAAATTCACTATTGTTATTGTCATAATATAATATAATTAAATAAAATTACGCGTTATATCCAATAAGTATAATAATAACCTATTTATCATGTTTTGGTGATATTCGTTCGATACATTTTCTCACATCTTACCTTTACTTTCGAATTTTTTGATATAATCCCACCAAAAACATAAATGTAAAAAGGAGAGCCAAGTTCAATACAAAAATTATTCTCATCTGTGGGCTTCGCCGCAAAAAGAATGGAGATCTGAGATTGAGTGCCAAGTTCTATGCAAAATCCAAATATGTAGTCTAAGGGCTGACTTGGCTAGTTTTCCCATACGAATTATTATTAAGTACCTACTTTTACACAGTCATGGAAGAGCCTTATGTTCGATGGGTAGTTTCTACCAGCAAGCCAAATTTTCGGAATAATAAAATAAGAACCGAAAGGTAACAGGTTTAGAACATGCGAAGGCTATATAATTCGTATGGGAAAACCAGCCAAGTCAGCCCTTAGACTACATATTTGGATTTTGCATAGAACTTGGCACTCAATCTCAGATCTCCATTCTTTTTGCGGCGAAGCCCACAGATGAGAATAATTTTTGTATTGAACTTGTCTCTCCTTTTTACATTTATGTTTTTGGTGGGATATCATTACTTTTTGTAGGTAAGTACATATCCTCGTAACGCCGTGGGTCCTTTTAAAAGGACAAATTCAAAACTAAAAGTAGACTTTATAAATATAAAACAATTGCATTGCCAAGCCCACAGCAGAGAATAATTTTTGTATTGAACTTGGCTCTCCTTTTTTACATTTATGTTTTTGGTGGGATAATATAATAATATTATTTTATCATTATTTATGAGTAGGTAATGTTTTTACACTATTGATGTGCGCTAAATATAAAAATAATAATTAATCCCAGTTAATAACGTAGGTACCCTAAGTAATATTAGGTATTTATGTTAAGCGTTCATAATAGAATCTAATTATTTAAAAATTGCCAGTTTTTTATTTATTCCTTTGTATTCATCTAATTACCTATCTGCATACCAAATTTTAACTCTCTAGGTCATCTGGAACTGGGTTAGAGTTTTGGTCTATAGGTCAGTCAATGATAAAAATGAGGAATTTTGGACATTAATATCTAAATAACCGTTTGAGATAAGCTTATGAAATTTAGAACACATATGTGTCTCGCAAGTCTCAATATATGAGCCAAATTTGATACGTTTATGTAAAACAGTTTTTGATTTATGAGGGGGTCAAAAGTGGCTCCAAATGGTTCGTGTAATATTACACACGGTGCGGCTCGCCAGTTCTGTTTCTTGAACTTGGCTTGACACGCTCCCGCGTGTCTAGATATCATAATTATTTACTAAATCCCCGGAAATATTACCAACAGACATTTTATTCCTTATCACACAACCTATCGGTTTTTTTAAAGATGAAAACCTTTTTATAAAAATAATCTTACCTGTAATAAGAAAATATGAAGAGCGATAAAATCAGTGCTATAAGTGAAATACTGAATCCTGCGATCTCCAAGTATCTGGTCTTTTGAGCTATTTCAAATTTATCCTGCAACATCAAATTAAGGCATTCTTATACCTATACCTACTCAAATTAAAAGGCGATTAGGTATATATCATGACTTTTCAGTTCAAAGTTAAACAATTTAAAACAAAGTTATGTAATTCCTCAAAAAATATCGATTACCACCTCACTTTCTGTCAGTGCTCATAATCTTGTTGTTCCAACACTATGACATTGTATAACAGTATTTTTAATGGTATTTATATAACTTCACTTTAAAACATTGAAATAATAACAGTTTGCTATACAAAAGATTCCAAATCACAATGGAATAACAGGGTACCTACTATATACAATAGGATCAGATATTTGCTCAAGATATGTCATAACAGGACGTGGCAACCTTACGTAAGTGTTACAGGAATATTTGTACACTACTACGTAAAGTGCCAATCTACTTTTGACGCTGACTGTACTTACTCATTTTTTAGTTAATAAAATGCCGCTTTTGTTTTACTTTTTCATCTAAAAGTTTACACATTACCTACATTGTCAAAAATTCCTTTGAGTATCGCAATGCTGTTTGCAAATCCCTGATTCATTCTCATCTATAGTTTGTCCACCTTCTGGACTATGTCGTCTGACCATCGAATTGGTGCCGAAAAACGAAGATTTCAAATATTTATAATTTCTTTTAACTGAATTTATAAATTTCAAATTAATTACTACAAACACTTGCAGATTGCATTCTATACCATGCAAGGGTTGATTGTATAATTTATAAAAGCTCAGTACATTTCTTTTTAATGAAATGATATTAGAATAATTATAAAACTGACCATTGACTGCGGCAATATATATTCCTAGTCACAAATCCGGTAGGTATCTGGGGGCATGGAAGTGCCCCCGCCAAGTCGAGCAAAAAAAAAGGCACGGTTTCGACGCCCTGTAACTTCGTTGTGGAAAAAACTAGAAGTTCCATTTTCAAATGAAACACTACCCTAATCTGAAGGTGTAACAAAAGCCGTAGCAGAATGTGAATTGAAATTCAATAATTACTTAAAATTTTAATTTTTTACTCGTAACAAAAATGCAATGGTAGGAAAAATATTGTAAAGTGAAAAAAAAATGTACAAATATAGAATAGGTATTCAATTACCGATAAAAAATGAATTTTGATGGTATTCCTGAAAATAATGAATTTTGATTGTTGAACGATAAAATCTATCATTTAACCTGCCCGCTAACAGCTTCCAAAATTTTAAATCTGGCCGACGACGAGAGAATGCCTTTTTGACACTTCGTGATCGAACGGCCATTGTAATTTTATAGTGCCGAATAATTTCTGATCAATATATTTTTCACATATAGGTATGCATTATTGATCGGAATTTTAATTAAAATTCATATTGAAACGTTAACCTACGATAAACTACCTATAACAAATTCAATACAATTTAGTTACCCTAAAACTCGATATTCTTTTAACAAGAATTACAAAATCACCAAAAGAAAAAGTATATATCTATTATGCAACCTTCTTTGCGACACGTCATGAAAGTTATTTACCTACGGTATTATATTATATAACTTTCACTCGCGTTCCCAGTATATATTTTTTTGTTATTCTGCTATTCGGGACGAAAACAAAATACAACATATCAAAGATCATAAAAATCGGTGCAGCCGTTCTTGAGTTATAAATGGTGTAAATAATCCGACTTTGTTTTATATAGATAGAACAAGATATAGATAATGGCAGCTCCAAATGGCGAAATGGGCCGCCATTTTGTGCTTATAAAACAATCGTCCGTTGTCATCTCGTCAAGTCTCGTGCGCTATGTTGTGGCTATGTTCTCTCATCTTTCTCGTTCTGTTGATATTTTTGATTTGTGACCCAGCTTCCATTTAATTGACTGTGTTTATCATACTAATCTTGGCAATAAATTGGATTTGTATTGTTTTAGTATTGTGAATGCATTTTTAGTGCACAAATAATACCGAAACGAGGACAAACATTGAAAAGCGACCAAGTTGCAAGATTACTTTGAACGTGAAAGGCAAAAGATGGCCCTTGGTACCTGTCGTCCAGGTACAAGAGCACAACACTCAGGTGCTTGGAGTTAGCAAACGGACTATAACAAATATTATTTAATAAAGAAAAGTTCGGCTCATTTGGTAACGAAGAAATAACGCAGAACTAAGCCCAGACCGCGACCCAAGAGATTGATAAAATCGACGCCGATGCAATAAAAAACCATATTATAGTTATTATATATGGAACAAATACTTAAATAGAACAAAATTTAAGCATCTATAGAAGCTATTTATTAGAGGTAAAACCGCTATACAAAATCTTAAAATATTGATTTCATCTATAAAAAAGTATACGAGGAAAATTCGACGATACCTATAATTTTATAAGGAATATATTTTTTAAGGGAAATCAAGAAAAATGGGACAATATAGCTTTCATCAAAGAGACATGGCTGAACGCCAATTATACAGTATCTCGTTCTAGGACAAACGATACACGAGCGTCAATATCGAAAGTGACAATAGGTAAAAGAGCTACACGGGTTCTGTGAAATACTTACGTGCTTATGGAGAACGGCTTACTGGCAATTGATAATGATGAATTGACGCAAATATGGGCTTGTTAAAAGACTAACTACCTATTCAATTAGATAAAAAAGCAATAATACGTCTCCACCATTTGGCACAAAAATATTAGTGGCCCTATAAAAAGGGTGCGGGTATATATTGTTATAGTGCGGGTATATAGGTATATACATTTAGAAATAAAAAGTAGTTTATATCAGCTATCTGATTTCTATAGTAAAGATTCTGTTTAGGATAGTTGTGTGTGAGGAATGTTTCAGGCAGGATATTATTATGAAACTATGCGAAGACGATAGCTCGAGCTAATCAGAGTCTGATCAATAGTTTATGATTTGTTTTTTAATCAAAATGTTTGTACATTATCATTGCTATTTTATTTGTTTTTCAGTAGAAACAAGTAGTTGAACTAATAAAAAGAAAACATTCTGTAAACCACTCTCAGCAAATGCAGTCGCTCAAGACGACGAACCTAGTATGGGTTTAGAAAATATGCCATCTTAAAATATCCACCCAGTATACACATAATATAATGACTACCTATTACCTAGGCTAAGATTGTTCTTTTGATACAAACAAAATATAGTCGAGAAAATGTTTGATTAGTGACTCTTTAGACAAAACCTCGAGAGTACCTATTCGTTTCAATTTCATTAGTGTATACCCTAAGATTACCTGAGCATGTTCATCGTCATAGACCTTGGTAAAGAGGGTTTGCACATCAGGTGGGAAGCAAGGGGTGAAGTTAGTCCAACCTAAAGCACTCCTTTCATCAGGCTTTCGTCCTAGCCAGAGCCCGTCGTCACCGCACCGTCGGTATGCATATCCTGGTTACAAAAATAATAAGTATTATTATTGAAACGGAGTTCCTTATCGCACGTTATGATTTGTTTGCGGGCTGAGGGGCTAGACCGAAAAATGTGTAACAATGAAAAACGACACCAAAAACCGACATCTTTTTGCTGTGATTTTCGAGGCACTTCCCGATCACCTAGGAAATTAAAACATTTTTCAAACGATTCAGCTAACCGTCAATTTTGAGAATATTAATATAAATACCTAATCATTTATGCTTGACTCTGTTCCAACCGGGTGTCCATAAGATACCTCTCAATGTTTATTTTTCTTTTATGTCGGTAATATATCTACTACTATTACTATTCAGTACTATTCAGAGGTTGTTTCGTGGAAATCAGTTTTATGATAAAAGGCCACACATTGTAAGTAGTTGTGTATTTGTACTTTGTACAATCATATTATGTGATGTAACAATAAAATGTCATCTATCTATCTATTCAAAAGAAAACTGTTAGGAAGTGTGGTGATGCATATGCACAATGTTTATTTCTATGAATAGAAGCATTTTCTGTATAATGTACCTATGTGAAAAGCAGTGAACACCGTGTGATAGTATCACTACTTACGGCTTTATTAATAGCCCTCAAAGAGGTTGGTATAGATCGTATAACCAGTTTATACTTTCAATCGCTCTGAGAGGAGTTAAACGTTAAACAATTTGAAACATGCTGCCAAATTAAAATAATCGATATGCTTATTAAAAAGTGTTTTTTGGAAACCGGCATTAATACAAGTTATATTATTGTGAAGTGTAATAATAGTTGAGATTTCTAATAAACTCAGACAAGACCTTTAATGGCCTTGGTATGTGGCTATAATGTTTTCCTAATACTAATACAGATAGCTTGTGGGATCGCGATCAAGTGATGAAAATTTATCTATCTCACTCGCTTTTCATAGGTACTACACTTTTTTCAGTCCACATTTGAATCACCATAATTCAAATTTGTTATTTATGGCTCGAACGTGATATCGCGTATTTTAAATATCCATGTATAATTTTTACGAATACAAATGACTATACTTAAAGGTACAGTCCGTTCATCATAACTTGTCCCTTAGCTTTTATGTTGGCACTATTGATTGACAATATGTGACAACAATATAATGGAATAACAGGGCTACCAACTTTTAAACGAGGGGACAAGTTATGATGAATTTTAATCTGAGTGATGAACGGTATGTATGCTAAATATAATTGTCATCATGATATATAAGTCTAAAGGCAGTCAAAGGTTTAGAGCCATACAGCCTTTTACGTTTTCACATGTTTTAGCGATTACACTGTCGATCGGCCTATGCTCCAAACGAGCTCCAAATCTATCTTGAAAATTTTCAGTTGTCATTGGATATCTACTTCTTCTTTTAGATTGAAGAAGCAGAAATCCAAATACACGTGACTGTGCGATTGATGAAATCGCTACTTCATTTAAGTCTCGTTATATAAATAATAATAACTATACATCCTTAGGTATTTATCTTAATTAAAAAATAACTTTACTAACACAAGTAAAATTATAAGGTGAGCTAAATGAACCTTTATATTTTAATATAAAGGTTCATTTATATGATTTGTCAATAATTGTAAAATTTATGTTTATGTGGTAATGTATGCGTTACTTACGAGTGGTATCACTAAGTCTGGCTGGAGGGCAGAGTTGGGTGGGCTTTTCCCCCACTGGGGTGGGTGCCCAACATAGGAACCCATCAAAAGTTTTGTTGCAGTACATGACATCTGAAAGGATATTATATCGTTTAGAGCTCTCAAAGCGACCTGGATGGCAATAAGCTATTTTGAATATTATACCATGTAGATAATTATGTTTAGTTTGGTTTTTCATTTTGGACTTATTTCTAAACTGTTTTGTTACATTAAAATATATTATTGAAGTAACTTTGACTGTTAACAAAATTGAGAAGTTTACGCGTTGGATGCTACAATTTTTTTTCGAAATCTACTTACTGCGCTAGAGGCTTTCATTCGTACTCGAGATTTTTAAAAAGAAGACAGAAAATGCTTTATCTAAAACGAAGTAGTTAGGCCCGATCCAAAATGCTTTATGGCGATGCATACCTAGTTGAGGCAGCGCCGCAAAATTTTTGAATTTTGCTATGTTCGACGAGCTGGTTTTCATCTAAATCTGAGGACTTTAGAGACGCGTGAAACATTTCGGCTTTAGGGTGTTCAGATTTGTATACTTACTGTAGATTTAGTATAAACGAAAAGTATCTA
Source organism: Tetheella fluctuosa (assembly GCA_951216915.1). Taxonomy (NCBI): domain Eukaryota; kingdom Metazoa; phylum Arthropoda; class Insecta; order Lepidoptera; family Drepanidae; genus Tetheella; species Tetheella fluctuosa. The sequence goes on along the minus strand of OX578213.1, from coordinate 13,701,854 downwards.
CCTATTTATTCCTCATTTACAGCTAGTACCTACTAATCATATATCTTTGTGTAACGGACAATAAATAAAAATGCGCATTTAAATTATAACAATATTTATATCTTTACTTCCTTTCACCCGATTTCGATTAAATAAAGCATAGGTATATGAAGCGCCAAGCCAAGCCGCATTAACTTGTGAATATTCATGATCCGTTCAGTACTTCCGAAGATTAGTGTGTTCAAGCAGTCAGATAGATAGACACATAGGATAGACAGACAAAAAAAACAAATATATCTCTTTGTATTTTTTTCCTCTTCCTACATCACCCACACTCCATTTATGGTAAAAGAAAAATAATGAACAGACACGCTGGTTCTGCAGATTTATAAATTCCACCAGGATCAATTTTACTGGCGATATTGAAAAACTAATTTATGTTCACCACATAAGACAAGCTCATGCGATTAATGACGTCGAGGGCCGCGGCGAAGGTCAAATGAGTTCGGATCCAGAGATTCAGCTTTAGGTGAAGGAAAACATCGCGAGGAAATGATAGCATAGTGATAGGATACTTTGTAGTACCTAGCCTGGGTGGCTATCACCCTTTAGTTGAAAATCTGCCGCCAAACTACCGGTGTACCTAAATCTGCACTTGAGAGCCAGTTCCTCCGAGAGTTTATATGGTTACCACCTTAGGCCACATCATCACTAACCATACTGAGATTGTCGTCAAACACAGACCTATAGAACTTGTCACTGAGTTTTTAAGATTGTCTGAAAAGTCACGTGTATCGACACCTATTCATTTCACTTCACTACTTAGTGCACTTGAAATGATCTTTATTGGACAAAACGCCACCCAAAAGCACTTTCACTTTCCATTGTAAAATATATTATCATGTGCTCGTTCTTCAAGAAAACATTTTAATATAACATAATAAACTTTATTACTTATATCAAATAAAACAAGTATATTTTTTTACAAATTGTTTTGAAGGTGAATTAAAAAGTTTAAAAGGTCACAACCAAACCAGACCAAAGGCCTTATTCCATCCACGGTTCGAAGCCTGTTTTGGTCCAGTCTTTCAGATAATGCTCTTCGGATCAAAATAAATTAAGTTGTACGAGTAAAATATTTTACAAAGTGCTAATCTAACAGCGCTATCAAAGAATACACCCCCGGCCCCCTTATTCAAATTGTATTTTGTAAAGATCTTTGTAAATGAATACAGAGTCAAAAATTATATACATGTCACCGGAGAATAACAAGAACCGCAACTTTATAATTTTTCTAGGAAATTTATCAACTTTCGTATGATTCTAAACGAGAGATTAATTGTATTATGTTACGCCCACATTTATCAATTTGCGACGTGTCGTGGTATATTTATAAACTAACGGATAAAGGTTAGGTTAGGTTAGGTATGTTTATAAATTTCCTAGAAAATTCATAAACTCGCGGAGGAACACGTGACTTATTCAACAAATCAGGGCGCACATGGCGTTTGGTTATTGCTTACTTCTTATTTTACCCGTGAGTTCGGTAAGTTTATCAATTTGTGAAAATGTGGGAAAATTTGCGTAAAATAATACAATTTATCTCTCGTTTACAATCCTAAGGTTTGTAAATTTCCTATAAAATTTATAAATTTGCGGTTCTTGTTATTTTCCGGTAACATATACACTAACAATATTTAAAAAAAAAGGGTAATGCCCCAAATTGCATTTTTAAAAGCAATTTTTAGAACTTACAAAACTTCAATATCAAATAACTAATAGGTATAACTAAAAATATTCAACAATAAATAACTTAATAATATAGTGATAACAAAATAAATTAAGTATAAAGAAATAAAAAATACGAAATCTAAGTATAAATGTTCGCAAGATAATTTCAATGAACGCCTTTCTCCTTCGGTTTAAATGTTAGGTAGTAATTTCTATATTGTGGCACTTCCACCTCACGCTCCCCAGGTAAACCACAATTAGTTAATATGTCTTTGGTATTTTCCAGGTTCAATTTTTTCATTTCACATAAATCCGTTAGAAATTCTAACCACTCGTCAAAAGTTAACTCGGATTTTCTACAAAAAAAGAAAATAATTGTTTTCAATATTATATTTTTACGACTAGTTTATTGTTGTAGTATATCAGCAATCTGATTTCCATAGTAACAAGTTTCGCTTAGATTGGGATGATACCGGAACAGATGACCGTAAGTAGAAAATATCCTAAGATATTTATATTATAACTAGCTGTCCCCCGCGGTTTCACTCGCGTAGCGGTTTAAAAATAGATAAGAACCTATTCTCAGACCTACCCGATATGTACACAAAATTTCATAAAAATCAGTCGAGCCGTTTCGGAGGAGTATGGTAACTAACATTGTGACACGATGACATTTTATATATAAGATTATAGATAGATTCTTAGATATAGTAACAGTTTGTCTAGCTGCGTTCGTACGACAAATTGTTTGTTTGCTGTACCTACTGTAGCTATGAAAATAAATTAATACTTCAGATTGCTAAGCTATTAGCTGAATGTAAACCACTTTATCTATATACGCCAGATATTTAAAAATAAATTCTTTAGAAAACATCTTTGGCCTCAAACAGTATAAGATCATCAATTGAATAAAGTTTAAACATTCTACATAATAACATCACAAAAATAAGTACAACTTCATTCATGTTTTGATGAATATTAGTACAAAATCATTACTCGAATTTATTAAAAGCAATTCCAGTATCCGTCATAGAGACTTTCCTATCGTCGAGTATAAAGCTTTGTCGCATCCAGTAGTCTGAACGGTATAGAGTTATTTTAGTCCCATCTCGTTTATGATCAAGAAGCCTAGCAAATTCATAGAACTGTCCATCGAGTGTCGCTTGCTCTTCTTCTCCCATTTTATTTTACTGTCTCAGATACTAGAACGTTTTTATATCTGAAAAAATATATTAATTTAAGAATTATATTCACTTTAATTTGGTACGTAGATGTAAGGATTAATATAACCTATATATTTGGGTTTATCTTATATATACCAGTAAATTATTATATATATCTTGTAGTCTCTATAAGAAGCACTGACTATGTTCTAGTAAAAGCTTGCATATACTATATAATAGGCGATTATATAATCATACTTAGGGTATGATTTTGGTATTGGAAATAAAAAGATATTATACCATACAATTTGAAAAACTGATTTATATTCATAAAAAGTTCTTATAGAATATCAGTGCTATTTTCATGGTCTACTAAAATGTGCTCGTATTATTATGAATGTGCAATGGGTATTTCGGTGACCATGACTAATTTGACTGTGTAAAAAATATTGATGCAACTCACCACAAAATATTTACAAAATATTTTTTTATGAAAGTAAAACTGTCTGATGAAATTCACAGAGGACAGTTCTGTTGAACGTTGTCATGGTTACGTACGAATCAAAGAGAATATGGCCGCAAACTGTTAGTTCAATGATGTCTAACTTAATGGCCGGTTACGCGGTATCCGGCTGTTATTTAAAATAATAACGATTTTGGTTTAGATTTAGTTTATTTGTGTTATTTAAACGATTGATTTCTGAAATCGGCCCTTGATCAGATAAAATTAATAATAACTGTAATTATATAAGTTCCTCGATCTGTAGCCTTAACCGGGAAATAGGTCCCTGTTCCCGATGCCGGTTGAATTCTACGGGTTGGTTTTAGTGGAAATAATTGAAATAATAGTCATATTTATTTATATCCACAAATTTTAAAATGTGAAATATAAGTTTATATAGTTTTAGAATAATAAAAATAATATACTGGTAATGATATTAAATTCCCTAATAAGTAATTACAATCATTCTATAAAATATAAACTATAATATATAGAAAACATCCTCAAAGCCCTCGCTGCTGCAAGGTTCCCAACAGGCTGGCAGCGTTCCCTTTTTGAATGGCCAAGCTTATGCGTTGGAGGAAAAAGCTCCCAGCCCGTCGGTGTCCCGAAGCCTCGATGAGCTTGGATGATAAATTCCGAGCAAATCGGCGAGCCTCAAACCCCCACGGACATTCCCTAATTATCTCTTATTCTGAATAGTTACTCTCTAATAAGTGGAAAAATATATAATAAACATACGACTGTAAGAATGAAATCCAAATAATTTAGAATTTAGATAAATTTTATTTAGTTTATAGAATACAAAACATCGACGCGAGTTATTTTTATTGTCCTATTTGATAGATTTTTTATAGGATTCTATTTGTACACCAATGTGTGCATACCAATGTGTGCATACCAATGTGTGCATACCAATGTGTGCAAATAGAAATAAATTTTTTTTTTAAATATAATTTACACGAAAAATGTTACAAGGTTATACAGTGAATTTAAAATTTCACGTCGAAACGATAAATTACATCATAATCTCTGAAATAATTTTAACCTACAAAGAACCTGCATTAATTTGTACCTTGACTTATTACTTTTATAGAAGTCATCGATAGAGTAATGTACTTACTTCATTTCTAGCATATCACGAAAATTGCATATTACACAATACTCTATAAGTGGTAGCTCAAATAAAATTTGTAAATATAAGTAATTTAGTTTTTTTTTTCATAAAGTATAAGCTTGAGTTTGACTTCAGACTCACTCTGGGATGAGCGAAATCGAAACCGAGAATGTTCCACGCTCAGAAGATCCCTATTCACTATAGCTTTGAAGGTGACCAAATTATAGGTGTCGGGAAACGCAGACGCTGGAAGTGTATTCCACTCCTTTGTCGTTCGAATGATAAACGAAGAAGCAAATCATTGTACCCGTATGTACGGGATGTTGCATGGTACCTACGGGTAAAAATCCTCTCAGCGCTTTGCAGATCGATGGAAAAAATGTAATGAGACCGAACGATTCCTGCGCACTCTCGCGTTAATTAATGAAAATCAGTATTTAAGTTAACTAAGTTAATTAGGATTATACTCCCAGTTTACACGATGTGGCTGGTTTGCCAATGTCTTGTGGCCACACTGACTGCTGATTGGCTAATTTAAGTCAATCAATATTTTTTTCACGCACCAATAAGTCACACTACATTATAATGAATGCCTAATTCAAAAATAGCCAGAGTTATTAACAGTTTTTTTAATTGTTTGTCGTCTGAGGCCGCAGGGTCTGTAGAGTTTAATTTAATTAAAAAATAAATGATTACGGTCAGATTAAAGTCTCTACTTAATTATTTTAAGATAGTGCAAACGTATTTAGAAGTCTGCTTCATTTTAGCATCTTCAATAAAAATGTAGGTACGACGAGGTCCTAAATTCAACTATACCTAAATAATAATATAATTATATACATAATAATATAATACGTATTTATTGATGTTCGAGCCTAACTCCGGGTAACTACAAACCATTATCTTTTTGGGGAAGTGAACTTTCCCATAATAGTCCCATACAGATTTTAATGAAAGTATGAACCATGGAAGTTAAATATATGATGGCATTTCTCAACCGAAATACGAATATTGTGATTGAAATATGATTATGCATATCCTCAGTCAGAAAAAAAAACTATAAACATCCGACTTCAAAATATCTCTATGTAATTAAGTATTATTTTGAAGGCATTGAAAAAATCTGTATGTAGGTAGGTGCAGTGTACCATAATATACTTTAAGATTTTACATGGCAAGCCGTATAAACTCTCTTTGCATACTACAAAACTTTTACTGTACCTAATACTCCTTCGTATAGGTATTGTTATTTTCAAAACGGTATTTTCTATTGAAAGTGCGTGAATGCAATTTCTCAGAGAATACATAACTGGTAGAAAACGTGATTTCTTTATAAAATGCAAAGAATTGAAAGCAATGTTTTCGTATTGTATTGTTGAGCTTATTACATTGTATTGAAAACTAACGTGTGTCTGGAAGTACGAGAATTGCAGCTCCTCTTTGTACAAGTGCATCGTATTCTATTCGATACAAAAGCCGCATCAGTAGCATCTCTATTCATGAACATGTTCAGTTTGATAATTCTTTTTTTGTTTGTATGCTTACATTGTTTGTGGAATCAAAACTGAGGAAGGAAGTTACACGTTTTCTCAGTAGATGTTTATTCACTATAGCGTTGCAGATGTCGGGAAAAATAAACGCAGATTGTATTTTTTATCTAAGTAGGTATAATGAACAACAAGTGGCTTGCAGCAAATTCAAACAAACATAATGCTATAGATTTAGCCAATCCATGGAACTCATGACCTGTGGCGTGTCAGGTACACTAACCTCTACAAAATAGCCCCATCGCAGAATATGTACAAAACAACATCCAATACAACGCAAACTAATACCAATTTATATACTTTCTTTATATAACACATACACTTCTAGTCCGGTAGCGGTTTTGTCAGTGACGCACAAATGAAATTGTTTGAAGTGGCTCCGCTGAGAAGGCATTTTTTACCTTTACAGATTCATCAAGTAGCCATTCAGAGCTCTTTTGATACTATCTGATGGTTAAGGTGTTCGTGAAGCGAAAACAGGACGTGTAACACTGGGCTTTCGCAAAGATTATTAAAATTTTATTATGTATTTAAACTATTTGATTCATAATTTTGTGGATTTATCCACCTCGACGGTAATATTAATTGATCAAATATTAATATTATTTTGCATGGTTCAGTTTATCGTAACGTTCATTTAATCAACATTTTATATTTCATGGGTCTGCATTACTGATATAATAGTGTTCATCATCATTTCGTAGAGATCAATGTTGACTATAATTATGATAGGTAAATGCAAAATAATATTAGGTTACATTGTAAAAGCATATCTCGTCATGATGAATTATATTTATGAAATATTCCATATTTCATGTGTATTTATTGCTGATAGCCTGAATTATCATTGTTTTATAGGTACCTGCTTTTATTGTATTATTGTAGGTATATTAGTACCAAAAAAAAAAGAATGCACAAAAGTGATTGCATAGACATCGTTTTGCATCAAAACTTTTTACAAAAAAAAATGCATTGTCAGAAAATATGTCTAAACCTCAGTCTATGCCTTTGAGCATAAAGCCAATTATGCTCAAAGGTCTAAACCATTTCTCATCTAACTCCTTAAGATTTTGCTTTTCACTGTCATCGCGTCATTTCAAAATTGACATGATTAAAACATCAATGGCTGTCTTGTTAGACAGGTCGTCATTGAATAACAATAATAATATAATCATAGATATTAGAGCCCATTGAGGAATAAATCATCGTGCTACTTCATTGTTAGGTAAATTAAGTATTCATAATAAAAGTGAGTTAGGTAGGCATCTAAGTTAAACTGCCTATAGGTATAATTGGAATATCCGTGTGCGATTATCTGATATCTGTTACCAGAAAAGACAAACGATTTATATAGGTCCAATTTTCACTGGGTAAACCACCACAAAATCAATTTTTTTGATAAGTCTATACAACAACTGTGCTTATTTTAAATTAATCACCAGATACCGCTTATTTGGCCATTGTAGAATATTTCAAAATGAACAAAATCGGGCCATAGAAGAATATTTCTAATATATTGGTTTGGCACGCCACAGGTCGTAGCTTCGATTTTTACTCGTGGCAAACATTGTGTGCATAAAGTTTATGAGTCTTTCTGATTTTTTTTCTGAGTATGGGTAAAATAATTATGTATATACAAGTAGTACCTAGGTACAATATTCGTTATCTGGTTTCCATAGTACAAGTTATGCTTAGTTTGTGATCGTGTTTAAAATATCCATTCCATTGTATTGTAAAATACCACAGCACTGTATTATATTGTAAAGTTAGTTAATTATAACATAATTTAGACTATGGTTTGATCAGTTTAATATAATCTAGGCAAATTAAACTTAGATAGACAATAATGTTTTTCTTTTCTTATACCCATTTCGTAATTTATATTACTATAAGTACCTACTTGTAATAATTAATTGCAGAACAATGGGTGAAGAAGAGCAAGCGACACTCGACGGGCAGTTTTATGAATTTTCTCGTCTCCTGGACAACAAACGCGACGGTACATTAATTACTCTGTACCGGTCTGATTATTGGATGCGTCAAAGCAAAATACTTGAAGATCGAAAGCTCACAATGACGGAAACTGGTTTAAAATGGTGGAAGTTTTGGTAAGTTAAAAACTATTTAATTTCAGGCTGATCGCAAAGTAAAATAAACAATCATTATAGTCTAAAACTAATTGATGTGCATTCTTCATTTTCTGCACAGTCTATTGTATTGTTTTATGGACAACGGGATTTAAAAGATGTAGCTCTGTGACGAAAGACCCTTTGGGTATAATTATAGATAGGTACAGATATCCTAAAATTAAGATCCGATACGAGCATTTAAAGAAGGTCAACCTTCAACTACTTCAGTTGTATTATTTCATATTAAATTTTTCTTCAATGGTCTAAGACTGAAAAAATATGAACAATATGAACATATTTAAACAAAATGCATGATGACGCTCGTAAATCATCACGCAAGATGACTAGGAAAGTAAATTTAAGTACTTTTTTTGGTTTCTTAGTTGTATTGTACAGTGGTGATTGATATTAAAATTTCAGTAAAGCGGAGCTAAATTTCGATGAGTGGCGCGAATACTTGACAGATCTGTGCATGGCTAAGGGTTGGGACCAAGAGTTGATTGAAACTACGTTAACCAATTGCGGTTTGCCCGGTACTAATCCTGTTGCTATACCACAATATAGAGACTTTTTCGATACATACAAACCTAAGGAGAAATCTTTGATCTAAGTATATTTTATTTATAATTTTAATTGCATACTTTTTCATTATAATTGTTTCATTTTAGAATTAGTGTCAAAATAATCAATCTATATAAAATGCTTTGTCCTGAATTACTTAGGATCAACGCACAGCCTAAACCGCTGATCGTAGAGACCTGAAACTTGGAGGGTGTGTTCTTTGTATGACGTAGGCATCCGAAAAGAAGGGATTTTCCGAAATTCTACCCCTAAGGGGGTGAAAAACGGGGGCAAAGTTTGTATGGGACAACGTGATTCCTTGTTCCAATCTACTTCAAATTTTGCATAAACATCCTTTAACAGAATTAATTGAAGATACGTTTCGTATTTTATTGAAACTCATCGCCTAACAGGGTTAAAAAGGGGTAGAAAGTTATTTTGGGGGTGAATTTCATCGAAGTTGATATCAATACTCCTTAGTGCTTTTGATTTAAATTACATTTTATTTTGACACATGTTTGAAAACTCAATCCGTCAATCAAAATTTTTCCGGTCAGATTTATTTGAAACTTGATATTAATATAAATTTGTCAACACAATGAAACACGTAATGTCGGTGTTTTTCGAAATTCTTACCCTAATGGGGTGCAAAAGTTTTATGGAACGACAATTTTTGGAATGGAGTAAGGAGGTACCTATAGTTTGTCGGGATATTTGGGCTCCTGGCTAGAACTAAGGAAAATGTTTTGTAGAATTAATCGGGGGAAATATATTTTGTAAGTGTCTTTATTGTGGAAAGTAGTTGGAATACAAATCTTGCGTAAATATTGATCAGAGTAGATTATTAGGGTTATTATCATCTCTCTCTTTTCACCCGAAAAGGGGTGCAAAAGTGTGTATGGGAAAACATAATTATTTCTGGGTATGTATGTGAAAAAATTATGTTTGGGGGTACACTTTGTGTAGGTACCTATACGGATTGGGGCTTCTTATAACGTAGGTGTGTACTAAGAATGTTTTGTAGGGGATCACGGGTAAAACCGCGGGCCGGAAAGCTATCTATACATATAGGTAATAAAACAGTAGTATCCGGTGTTTCTGTACATTGAAGAAAAGTAATCATATCTGTCTGTCTGATTATTTGTTAACGCACATTTCCGGAACTATTGAACGGATTTTCATGTAGATTTCACAGGTAGACTGAGATTAATTAATAAAGGAGCAGAATATAGGCTTGATTAAAATAAAATCGGATGTTGCAAAAAAGTAATCGTTATTCAATGATTTTTGGAATTTACGTAAGTTATCTGGAACCCGCGTGTATCTACATTATTTTTAAATTGAAATGGAGTGTGTTTGATGTAGGAAGAGTCAAATTGCAAAGAAACCATTTTTGGTTTTTTGTCTGTCTTTCTATCTGTTTGAACACGCTAATCTCCGAAACCATCGCACGGATTTTCGTAGGTTTTTCACAATTTAATGAGGCTTTACTTGGCGCTTCGAATAAATAGGCTTTGTTTCGTCGAAATTGGCTAACGGGGAAAATGATATAGACATTTTATAAAGTCTGCGCGAGCGAAACCGCGGGCGAAAAGCTAGTACAAAATATGAGGCAACAATTTATAGGGAAGGAAAAGTTATCAAAGAGCTATCTCATATACAGAAATAAAAACACAAATTCTAACACTTTATTGCAGCACCCCTTAGTGAACTGTAGCGGTAAATTATATAATTAAAACGAGTGAAAACTCACCAGGCTCGTAGTCGAAGTCAAGATATCGTGTCATGCAGGCCTCATACAGCTGTAACAGCTCATCGTTGATCGACGACAGTGTCACGACCGTTAAACTCCTCACGTTGGAGAAAACCGGTTTGATCGACAGCTGAAACAAAATATACTTAAATAAATATCTACATGCATTAAACAACGTACTATCAATTAAGTACACCGGAAGCCGTAGGTGAAAGAGCAGGGACAAAACCAGTATTCTGCATTATATTAAAATGCAGAATACCGGACGAACTTTAGTTTTAGACCAGTAAACGACGGTATGGTGGCAAATCTATTAAATTATATAGAGTTTCAATTATTTGGTTTTTATTTAAGCAGTGTGTAATAATAACACTCATTGTGAAAGTAATCATCTTGGTTAGTAAATTGAAATATTGTAAATTAATTTCGAATAAATCATAACAAAAATAGAATATGTTGATATGCGTGTAAGCCACAATTTTACCATGGTAAGAGATGATGAGGCCGAAGATGGTAAGCACAAAACCTAGAAGGATCTGGCTCTCAAGTGCAGCTGCCGAATACACCAGGAGGTGTTAGGCGACGGATTTTTAATTTGATGATGGTGAGCCAGCCAGGCGGGGCAACAATATACCTAAGGTTCCCTCACGATGTTTTCCTTCAAAAAAAGCTCAAGCTCACTGTAGGATTCGAACTCACGACCTTCATCACGGCATTTGACGTCACAATAATTTAGTATTTCTTACTTTGTACCATCTTTTCATACCCATCCTGTAATATGTAAGGTGTTTCATTTTTTTCTCATTAAGTTAGGTATGTAAATTATTGAAATCCAAATAAATTCCAAAATTCATAAGTTTTTTTTTTATACAACATTGTCGGCAAACAATCATACGGCCCACCTAATGAGCGGTTACCGTAGCCTATGAACGCTTGCAACACCAGGTATATCACCCACGCGTTGCCGATCCTTCCCCCCTCCCCGATGAGCTCTGGCGACCTTACTCACACGCAGGAACACAACTATAAGTTATTTGGCTTCGGTATTCTGTAAGGTGGAGGTACTGTCGAGCTGCTCTTTGATCGACATATCTCTATGCTCTACCTCTCTTTTCGTGATTACATTTAAATAATGGCAAAATACATTTATGGGCTAGTAGGCTATCAAATTTACACATAATTTTTTTTTTGTTTATCAGATTGTATTGACTCTAGAAACGATTAGTTTTTCAAATATAGTCTTGTTTGCTGACGATACTTCGTTGATTTTTAAAGTTGATAGAAAAGACAAAGAACTTATAAGAGTAAATGATACCTTGTCAATAGTCTCCAAATGGTTTACTGCAAACAATTTGTTACTCAACTCCCGCTGGTTCTTGAGCGCCCTTTTGATCCCACCCTACCCGCGACGCAAAAATAAATAAACAAAAATCGGTCCGACCATGGTGACCTACACTGTTTGGTATGTATGGAAAGCGCTTTAAATTGTCTATGCAATGGTATGCGTTAGAGTACTGTCAAGACCGGCAGTCTGTCAAACAAAAAAAATGGAAGTCAGTCAAAATTTTCTGTCCGTTTGGGCGTATGGCGTCCCTCGATTACCTTCTAAAATATATAATTGTGAGTGTTTTGATTGTTTGTTGTTGTGTAAAGGTGTGTAATATCGAAAGAATACTTAGTAATAAATACAATACAGTTATTAATTCAGTGAAATACAAAGTATAAAAGTGTTTTTTTTTTATTTAGAACGCGGTGATAGGAGTTTGTGTAGTGTTTACAAAATGTTTTGATCCAGTTTTCCATCATAAAGTGATTATTGGTAAGTCAGAAGTATCTTTTTAGATTAAGAAATGTTATAATGTCGGTATTCTAAGCAAAATCTATGTAGGGTACAATGCAAAATCTTTTCATAATTTTGAAATTGATGAGTAGGTAGTTTTTGACGGTAATGAAAAATGGCGCGAATTCGGAAATCAAGGGCTAACAAAAGACCTTTTTCTTGTTATATTTATATGAAAGATTATAACTATCGCAAGTAAATCGCATTATTGAGCATTTTTAGAAGCTATATACGTCTATACTTTTACAAAGTTGTTATAAAATTCGATGTATTGAGACCTCGAATTGAGTACCTTATTTTCGTCGCCGAGTCGTACAATATTTTTTTTTTCAATTTGAAAATGGAACAATCACATGTTTTATGTGATAAAATGAAGAGAATAATGTTCAATCTATCTAATAACATAAAGGTTTTATACTAAATCTATTATTATGTCAAGAAATTAAATACGATAAGATTATTTTTTTTCCTTTTTGTAACCCTTATCTTGAGAGACACATTTCTCAGTATTTTAGTATGGAATAAAATAAAACCAAGTATACGTTTTCAATCATTATTTATTCATTCACTTGAATAAATATGTTTTTGCTCGAAATAACAACATATTTAGCAATAAATATTCAAAATACATATGTTGGTCGCCTTTTTTGCTAATGGCGTACTTTCCTATAAGATCGCGGTCCGCTCTTATTAGTTTATGATAAGTGATAATAAGATTCCAATTGGAAATTTATCGAAGATTCTAATGGTAGCTTTGTTTTTTAGAGTGGTTGTGTAGTTTTCGAGATAAACACGTAATCTCAAAGTCAGCACGCGCGATCCTTTGAAATGCCGCCATTCCGCGACTCAACCGAACTTTTAACGGATATTGCAAAAAGCCCCCGGGCTAAGAAGATGTTTAAGATTCTCTCTACCCAATGTAGCACAAGTAGATAGTCAAGTAATAATAGATAGCAGTAATTTGGACATGGTTAATAAAACTGTATTCTTAGGTTTAACATTAGATAATAAATTACAATGGGGTCCTCATATAGATTCTTTGGCAGGTAAATTAAGTTCTGCTGCATTTGCTGTAAGAAAAATTAAACAATTGACTGAGTTAAATAAAAATTAAACAGTTGAGTCGAGACGGCTAAACTAGTCTATTTTGCTTACTTTCACAGTCTTTTATCATACGGTATTTTATTATGGGGAGCAGCAGCCGATATTGAAACTATTTTTATACTACAAAAAAGGGCAATTCGTGCAATTTATAGTATGGGTCCTCGGGACTCATTAAAGCATTTATTTAAAGAAATAAATATAATGACTTTGCCTTCACTTTACATTTATGAAAATATAATGTTCATACGTAGAAATATAGGAATGTTTAAAACAAAAGTAGATGTCCATAATATAAATACAAGGCAAAGAGAGAAATTAGTTGTTCCATATTTTAGGCTAGCCAAAGTTAGCAAGTCATTCCTTGGTAATTGCGTTCGTTTTTATAATAAAATACCTAACTCGGTAACCAAGATGACCGATTTTAAATTCAAATTTTACGTAAAGAAAGTTTTGAAGGAAAAGGCTTATTACAAGGTAGCTCATTATATTGAAGATAGGGATGTTTGGAAATAGTTTCACTCTGCACAGGTGCACTTCGCATAGTTTTTTATTTTATTTTTTTAGTTTTAGCCATTATGTAGCGTATTCGCTATTATTCAATAAGAACTTGTTTGCGTTACATTTTATTATTTACTTTGTATTGGTATTTTTCTTTTTGATTTAATTGTATATTGTATTGTACATTTTGCTGTTATTGAAAAAATATAGCCAATAGTCAGATTATAAAAAAAAAGAAAAATATATATAAAAAATGTAACCTTGCTGAGTTTCTTGCCGGTTCTTCTCAGTTGAAGGCTGATTTCCGAATCGGTGGTAGCTCCAGTAAATTCGACCTTCATAAGTGCCCTCCTAGGGCCTAAACTGAATAAATGGCTTTGACTTTGACTTTGACAATATCGGTACGACATACTTAAAATACTTAAGGCTCCAGTCTCCCTAAAATTCAGCAATTTATAACATAAATATTAAAACAGTTTAAATAAGAATTTGAGACGATTTTGAAAAAAAGTAACTAGATAAGATTATTGTAGAGGATTTGCCGACAAATGTAATCTGAATACATTTCTTGTTTTTGTTATATTTTTTTCGTGGCGTGTGCATGAATGAGACCTTCGTGGAACGTAAATAGAGATATGTTTATGTAAAAGGTTTTATATATGTGCAATTTAATACTGGCCTATGTCATGATACTAAGATATGAGTATATTACCGTAGTTACGAATTTAAAACAGATTGTTTACTTTACGAACAGTTCTAAGTGTGTTTACTCTGCTACAGGGATAATAAGACCCTGTTCTACAGTTTAAAGCCTCACAAAGCTAATAAAAGTGGCGTCAAATTAAAAAATAAAATATGTATTGAAAACTTCAAATTTCACACTTTAAAATAACGTAAAATATATTTCATTTATTGCTTTTCTGATGACTAAAAAACAATATTTCTTTTCTGATAAATTCCGCAAGAACACTGATTTTAGGGAGACTGGAGCCTTAACAATAAATATGTTGATGGTTTTAATGAAATTAGTTAAATCTATGTACCATGCATGCAGCCATGCAGTCAACCTTGCAGAGCAATATGGTCAAAACTGGAATTAAATATTTTTAAAATGACGTGCTATTTAGGTGCCAGAATATAAAATTAGGTGCATTTTTTTTTTTAGTAATATGAACAGCCTGCTAAAAGTTAAGAAAAAAATGAGTACCTAAATTAGATTTTGGCACCTAATTAGCACCTAAAAAGCATCTAATTAAAAAAATATTTAAATCCAGTTTTGACCACATTGCTCTGCTGGGTTAACGAAGTTGAAGATGCCAAGTTTGTTTGTACATTTTGTTTTATGTTTATGATGGATGGATGGCATCTAAATCTAAAATTTCGCAAACAAAAATAAGCACTAAAACCAAACGTGGAAACTCCAAATACACGTGTCTTCTAGGTTTTATAAAGGTAGACCAGCACACAGTTGCAATAGTATAATATTAAGGTTATTTCGCAACATCGGGTGTTTTTAATACCATGGCCAAACCACCTGCAGGGGTGACCTACTCACTTGACGACCGCACCGGGAAGATTGGGCACTTTTACATGGTTGAGTAAACCTTATGTATCTTGAAGGCAAGTTAAAATAAAAAACCTATTCTTTTGCTCCATATATTATGTAATGAAAAAATAAAATGCTAAAAATAGAAGCACTTTTTTATTACCACTTATGTAAAAAAATTGCGCAACCTCCCCTACAATTTATTTGTTCTTAGGTACCCTTAACAAAGTTTACCTGTAACTGGTTGAATCATAGATATATTTTGGAGATATACGGGAATCGTCTCTTTCTTAAGAGAGAAATTAAGGAAGCGAACTTGGAAGAATTAGAGTACCTAACTATCATTATTAGAACATACAGGTAGGTACGTACTAAATATTCTCTCATAAGTGGAATTTTATCGATCGTTGATACTGAAAAATGCTTACCATCCAAACAATGCTCCACAAAATGAGTGAAACGAAATTATACGACAAAGGATCTTCAAAAATAAGGGTGCACTCTCGAGGTCACTGGGATCACGACTTAAGTTGTCTGCTATTGTTGACCGACTTGAAAACGTGTTTTTTTGCCCCTTTTACAATATAGGTATTTTCGTTGAAAAAAAAATTGTGTTTATAATTTTTTTTGACTTCATCTATTCTATTTATATATTTAATCTATATCTATATACCTATATAAAACAAAGTCGTACATACAAACATAAATCACGGTCTGCAACTCTATTACACATTGACAATAAAATAGTAAGAACTATGAAGACTTCAGTTGGTAATATGCTTTATATTTTTGGTTGTATGTCAGTGTGTATAGGTAGGTACCTCTAATAGTTAATAGTAAAATACACTCATCAAAACTATCTAGAGATAAGCATGTTTTAGCGAATTACTGCAAGTGAGGTTCTTATATTGATGTTTTTTGAACTCCTATTGTTTTTTTTTTGTAAATTCATTCCTAATAAGGAACTCTGGCAGTGTAGCTGAGAGCCATGGAGAACAAACTCGCATAAAATCAAGTTACATAAAAATCACTACTTGACCGATTCCAATAATGACGTTACCTACGAGGCTTTATCGCTCTAAAGAGCTTTTAATAAGCGACCAAACCATCAGAAATTATTTATAAGAAATCAATCTTCATTCCCGAAGGACATTATTTCCACAATCATAGAGCGCGATTACAACGAGGTGGCAACATGAAGAATTGGCGTTATGTGTACATTTCTCCGATGGCCTGATACTAGTCATGCCAGGAAGTCCATATAGAGGTGGAACAATTATGATATAGGCGGGTACTTATTAAGATCGCTGGAAGAACCGAAGTGATTTAATTCAAAGGCAATCTCAATGCACAGATTTATGCAGAAATTAATAAGTCAAAAACCAGAACGGACCAGACCAGTCTTTGAGTCAGTGTCTACGTCTCCTCTCCGTAGGTCATAACAGGTAGAACGCACCAGTTAGAAACTTTTGTCTTAAGACTCTGCGGTATTGACGACTTAAATACTTGATGAAGTTTGCCAAATGCTGCCTATCCCAAACGAATCCTGCGGTCGGCTTCTTTCTCGAAGCTGTTTCGGCCAAATTGGATAGTTTGGCCCAGATAAACATACTCCTGTACAACTTCGAGTACCGTCCCCTCAATCGAACATGTCGGTCTCGGCACAGCATTTGCGTTGAACATGACTTTTGTCTTGTCCAAGTTCATGCCGAGACCAACTCGTCGTGAAGCCTCGTTTAGATCGTGCAGCATTTTGTTGCTCAGTGATGCCAGAACAGCCCAGATCTCGATGGAATCAAAAGCTTTTTCGTAATCCACAAATGCCATACACAGCGGCTGATTATACTCCTCAGTTTTCTGTATAATCTGCCGAACAGTATGTATGTGGTCTACAATGCTGTAGCCTTTTCGAAATCCGGCCTGCTCTGGCGGCTGGAATTCGTCGAGTCAGTGGCAGGGAGCACCACGGGCAGGTGAGGTTGGCATTTGAGGGTACTAGGTGTTGATTGCACCCCCTTTACACCCCGAGCACACCAAGAGCGATGCTCGGGGTTTCTTCGAAGGATAAAATCCACAATGAGGTCATCCGACAAATAACCAGAGTAACCGACATCACTCAGCGAATTGGTAGGCTGAAGTGGCAATGGGCCGGCCACGTCTGTCGACGAACGGATGGTCGATGGAGCAAACGAGTCTTAGAGTGGAGACCGTATCTTGGCAAGCGTAATGTCGGACGCCCCCCAGCCCGCTGGACTGACGACCTTAAAAGAGTAGCTGGACTGGGCTGGATGCGAGTGGCGAGAAACCGAAAAGAGTGGCGTGCTTTGGGAGAGGCCTATGTTCAGCAGTGGACGGATAAAGGCTGATGATGATGATGAATATGTCAAATGTTGTTACAAACAGTTTTATCGGAGCTACAATCGACTTCTTACCATGGCATGCTCAATCGTCAGACTGAAATCCCATTGAGATTGCATTGCATGCGGTAAATGCTTGAGCAAGAGCAACTAGGCTGTGTAGTCGGTGATACAATTTATCATGTATACACCAGAAAATATATTTCACCTGTTACATTAGACGAAATTCCACAAAGTGATTTGAATGAATTCATATGGAGCATGATGTATCGGTTCCGTTGTGTGATACGAATTAATGGTAGAAATTCAGACAGCTTATTGTAAATTTTTATGCAATAAAAATACCTTTTAATCACATAATCATGTCACCATGAACAGAGACAAAATTTCTTACAATTAGCAAAAAAAGCAAAAGAACTTTTTATTACTTATAGACACTAGCTGTTTGCCCGCGGATTCGCTCGCGCAGACTTTATAAAATCTCTATAACTTTTTTCCCGTTAGCCAATTTCGACGATTCCAAACAAAATATTTACATTTCACTTTATGAAAAAACGTTGAATTTAAGCGGCATAGAATCTTTGGCTTTCATTGAAATTCTATTATGTCGTTGGATGATTTGATAATTCGAATTTCTCCTAGATTAGAAGAAATCCTAGTAATATTGCGAGAACATGGATAATAAGAAAACAATAGTGAAACATTTCTCAATATGAAGAGTTTCCGTTCAGTTAAAAAAAATAACCACTCCTAACCTAAAGTATCCGAGTCGTTTCTGAACAGGAAGAGATTTTAAAAATGTTTTCACCATTTTCTTATTATCTGTGTTATCCCAATATTCCTAGGATTTACGCCAAAAATCGAATTATCAAATCATCCTGGAACATCTAATACCTATATAAAATTCTCGTGTCATAGTGTTTGTCTGCAAACTCCTCCAAAACGGCTCGACCGATTCTTATGATTTTTTTTGTGTATATTCGGTAGGTCTGAAAATAGGTCGTAGGCTATTTTTTTTTATACCGCTACGCGGCTGATACCGCGGGGGACCACTAATAGGTATTTAAACTTTGGACCTTTCTAAATTTATAATTTTTAAAAGACCAATCGAGTCGTTAGCACTTCCTGACTTTCTATAAAAATCTTAAATGACGATAACTTTTTTTGCAACATCCAATTTTAATGAAACAAAGCCTATATTCTCCCCCAAATAATCTCTGTCTACCTGTGAAAACTACATGCAAATCTGTTCAGTATTTCCAGAGTTGTGCGTGAACAAACAGACAGACAGACAGACAGACAGAAAAGAATTCTAAAAATCACTGGTTTTTGTTCTATTACCCTTCTTTAGTTACCCCCTTTCTATTTTTATAACTTTTCTTCAATGTACAGACACACCGGACTCTACTGTTTTATTATAGTATAGATAGGAAAATATTTTAGATAATCTATTTTTTTTAAATATATTAGTAAAAAAACATTTCGATCCCCAGACACTTTTCAAACGGTTCAAATATTATAGTGTGCCAGAGCAAAACCGTGGTTGAAAAGCTCATACAACGTGAAGATACACACATCGAGGGTCTTGATTGATGTTATCTTCAAAACTATGTATTTTCGGAACATTTTTTCTAAGACTTTTTTATATTTTTACTTATAGCCTTATAAGAGTTAAGGAACATTAAAAGGAACATGTACATTGTACAATATGTGGAGCTTAACATCGATTGATTTGGTACGAACTAAGTGGCCTTAATTCCCCATCAAATATATAGGAAGGTATGTACGGATAAATCCCACTCGTGTCGTAGGTAGTATTGTTTTGCTTGACAAAATTGACAACCGCTATACATAAGTCAGGTTCGTCTTTTTATGAGTTTTCTAGAAAATTTGTGTATGTTTATGACTATTTATGTCTGTTTAACCACAATCACATTATGGAAGGGTGATGATGTGGCCGATGGTGATATGCACACAAAGCCTAGAAGGAACGAACTCTCGTGTTTAGCTACAGATTGTCTCAGTAATAAAGTAACCTACCACCGTTCAACATCTTAGGTATAACGGCAATAACAAATTAAATGAAAATGGTTGATTTGTCACCTGAAGACCTATTACTTAATTGCTCAGTTAAGGACTACCGAATCGATTAGTAAATTAATTAAACGACACAAAACAACTCAATTTACAGACCAATTTGTTAAAAAAATATTATTTATAAATTGTGTTGAAACGAGAAAGTGTTAGGCAATTATATTAGCATCTAGGTTTATTAAAATTAAATAAGGTTAAATTAATGTTACTAACCTTGCTACGACTTATCCGCGTAAGTTTAAGAGGATGCAGTTCACACGTTTGGTTTACGGGTGGCTCTACAATCTACATAGTATGTACTAGTTCTATAAGGTTGTTGTCATTGTACCCTTAATTATTCCTATTATAAATATTATTATAATAATAATAATTGCTATATTTTTTATTACTACAATTATAAAGACGGGACATCCACTTCAATATATGATAAAATGCCACCATTCACCATGATTTAATCAACTCATCTCATCAGTCGAAGAATTTAATTATCTACCCTTCTAGGATGAAATGTAGTAAAAGACAAACACAAACATTAACCTTAAACTCATTTATTCAGTTTAGGCCCTGATAAGTCACTTAATGAACGTTACAATGGACTCTACCACCACCGGTTCGTAATAAACTTAAACTGAGAAAATTCCGGCAAGAAACTGAGAAAGTCATTTTTTGTAGACCTTTCTTTTGTAATCTTAAAATGAGTAGCTATAATTGTAGTTTGTGTAATACTTAATATAATGTTAATATGGCTTGTGGCTATTACGACAAAATGTTGTGCCGTTTCTCATCTAATTTTAATTTTAAAATTATTTATTCAGTACAGAGTTACACATACTGATATGGACTAAAATATATTATATTAATGGGATAGGTTACATGTACCTATCTCATTAATAATTGTTCATAACGGTACATGTAACGTTTTACATAAAAACAAGAAAAAATAGGTATTATTTTACTTTTTTGCCTAAACAGTGGGCTTAACACCAGGCAATAAATACCTCATTATTTGTTTTAATTCTACGATTAATATATTTTTTAAGTTTTTCTATCATTCACTATCCCTGTATTCTTTTTACAATTAACAAATTTGTGAGCATGAACGTTAAAATGTTATGACTTGTTACAAGCTGGTTAGTTATCAGTTGAGCATAACTTTTGGCTCGATGCCCAAACTGAGTAGGGCACTACCTAAACAACACACCTGGCCTAATAATAACATTCAACCATTTTATGACAATTTTATGTTACAGCAACAGTTTTCTATTTTGGGTAAGTTTTTCCTATCAAAAACATAAATTATGTGAAATAAAGCGTTGTAGACAAGCAAAGTACAGTTAGGTATTTGAGGTCGGCGCAATACCTATGTATGTAAGTATGTTTATTTATCCATTATCTCGGCATTCACTCCATTCTTACTTCGCAATCCATCCTAGGCTACTTCAGACTTCTTTTTTTCATAGATCTCAAAGAGACCTTTGGAAGATGACATGTTTTATAAGCAAATTTTGACCAAAATACTATTGATTCAGTTTTACGTGGTTTATTCTACGAGTATTAAGTTTAAATTTTAATATTCGCAAAAATGAATCACTATCTAGGTATTCACAATTTTAAGGGTTCCGTATATCCAAAGAAAAACGACACCCTAAGTCACTATAATATAAGGTCACTTTTGTGTCTGTCGGTCTCTCCGTCTGTCATAGCTTATATGCAATGCCACAATTTGTGCGGCTTCTTCGAACGAAGTATCCATTTTATTGTACCGAAATTCTTGTTGTTGAGTTAAAAAGACTACCTAACAATTCTATTGGTAATAATAATTCAATTAGCAAATGAAAAAAAAAACAATAATAATCAATTTAAAACTTTATCCTAACAATACGCAAATCTGAGAATACGCGTAATTTTTCTTTACCCAGCTTTATTAATTTGTTTTGCTGCAGTTCCATTTTTAAATTTTGTTTTTTTTTTATGATTAATGATCAGTCTTCACATTTACATTTACATTTACTTATGTAAATCAAAAAGTTTGCATAAGTACTTTTTGAAAATATTCATTTGAAAGTAATCCTGACCTTACATGCAGTTTTATGTGTCCGTCAGTGTATATATAGGTAGATAGAACTGCTGTAGCGATGAATTGTGCAATAATAATTTCATTTTACTTCACTTAAATTGATCTTTGTTTAACAAAACGCCACCGATATTATTCAATAAAACTCACAATACACGATTTAATGAAAATAAAATGGAAACACAACGCCATTTCGCCGCCAAAAGTTTGTGACGTTTGTGTGTGGCGTGTGCGGCAATTGCCGTCTAAAATAGGCGCCAACTTTTGATATTCAATAATCCACTTTACGTCACAGTTTCATATTATAAATTAATTATTATTTGGTAATATAGGTATTTGGTTTTACTGCCACTAACCTATTTGTGTTTCAATCAGGATTCACTTCTTATTTATAAGGCCTATGTCACTTTTCCCATAATAATATACCTACATAATTATAAAACCTAGTTTTTTTTTTTAAATTGGTATAATTAGATTACTTGAAAAATCGTTGCATAAAACTACGATCACTAAGCTATTTCAGATACTAGCTCCCAATATACCCCCTCCAAAATACTAATTCTGAAATATGATAAGGCGTAAGGTGTAAATTAAATAAAAGTTGATAGTAACTGAGCAAAAAAAAGTTCAAATACGAGTCAGGACTCGGGCAATAAGGCGATGATAAATGTAATACTTAATAACTTTCTTTAACTTGGCTTTAACTTGAATTGGTAGGTTTATAGTGTCAGTTGTTTGTCACTTCTTGAAAATACTTCTCATGGTCATACAAAATCTTCAACCCTACTTCAAATTTAACTGATGATTTCTGAAATTTCCTATGGGATATTTACTTTTGGATATGCCCCTAAAACAAGCTTTGAAGGTATTATAAAAATAAATAACTCCTTTACAGCTAATTCCAATGGGTGATTTGTTAATAGCTTGATAAAAATAATAAAACAGATTTATATAGGTTATAATTTATTCTAAGAAGCCCACGTGAGCAAACCCGCTTCCTTTAAATAAAATCAATCAATCAAAACACAAAGAAACCGAACGTAAATAAGTTATATCACCTTGTAGGTCTTCAAAATTACACGCATGCCGAATTCCATTTTATGTGTAACTGACACTAACACATACACGAAATTCACACATCGCATAAATTCAATGTAAATTATGTAAATTGAAACAAATCCGAGTCTAATCGTTATACAAACAAACAAACCGCGAGTTTTAAGATGCTTTTCTTATAAATTTCAAACAAAATTACTCCAAAAGAGATATATGAGACTGGATTTTTTTGTAGGAATGCTAAAAGTCTTAAAATAAATGCGCTATGGGTAATCTATGGACTGTTATTAATGCATATATATATTAGAGATGAGTTCATTATGTAAGTAATATGTACGATTGTTATGCCATTAAATGTAAAACGTAGCAGAACATGTTTGTTTTGAAAAAATGTAATTAAATATTTTTTTTACGAACACTTCACGCATTTTGTATTAGGGTGTATAAATAGAATCGTTACGTAAAAGTTGAAACGTGCCGAAAGGAGTTTGTATTGAAAGAAACACGGTAACTGAATACTTCATAGCTATTAGCTACCTACTGGTACTTAGTTGGAAAACTCAGGGGAAAAATATTATTTTTATTGAATTATACTGCCATTTGAAACTCTACAATATACATTCAGTGACATTTTCGAGTAACTTTTTTTATTTAAGTTCACTTGTTGGTATGTTTATAAGAAAATAAATAGCAAATCTACACAGTCTGGAGGAATCAATTTTAGTGCATACCAAATATACGAGATAATATTGGCAAGAATAAATCAAAGAAACCAGACATCATATTGTAAATTATTCTAGCCCATATTATGTAAACATCAATGTTATATACTATATTTTTGGCAATAAAGTTATTATTATTTTATTTATTAATAACAGAAAAAGTGACTAAATAATGAAAACTGTATGTAACTCGAACATAACGACTCAATCTCACCCATGCATACTCAAATAACAACGATGTACCAGACATCGATTCAATAGCAGCACAGTGGACACCTTACAAAAGGAAAATCATATTGATACACAAGAAAGGGAACTAAAGCGATATAAAAAACTACAGACCAAGTCTTGAGTACAAACATGGACCAACTTTTAATTTAACTCAGCCGGAACTGAATTGTTTTTGCGTCAAAGGACATCAGAATTTTAATGGAAAGAAGCTGACAAAAGTTATATTTTACAAGACAAACATAAAAACAACTCAACTGTGCAAGCATGAACGTATCGATATTTGTGGAAAATTTAACATTTGAAATGTATTTAAAACAAAATCGGGAGCAATTTACTACTTCATTGACGTCTCGATAAATTCGACAGATCTTACTGAAAAATCTATTTTCTCAGCATGGATCATATCAGCAGCGGTTACGAAATTACTAAATAAAAAAATATCTTATATGTATCCAAAATGCTCGATTAGAATTATTTTACACTATGAAATACCTATTTTTTAACGATTACATAATGAAAGCCTAGATGAGAGAGTTTGGAGCGTCGTGAACATTAACCGGAGGTATCGGAGCCTCTCGATCAGAAAAAGGGCTGGTTACCGCATGAATCCATTTGGGGATGATAGATGATAGATTTCGATTCGGTTCGAATTTTACGATGAGCATGTGTTCTCGGTAAAGGAAAAAATCATGCTATGGTTATGGTACTGTATGGCACTATAAAGTACCTGCCAAATGGGGTGGTGTTCCAACAACCCGACTTAGCAGCTAGTTACCGTCTAGCTAGGCTTTATGATTACTATTTACTAGTATAGGCTATATTATCACGTGCAATAATGAGATTACGCTCAAATATGGGTCAAATACAAACCTTTAATAAATATCGTATTTGCCTATTTTTGAGATCGCGCCATGACTGACATAATAATTCAAACAAAATAGTTTTCCTTGGATAATCAACGTAGTACAAAAAAGAAACAATAAACCATTTACTACGATCGAGATTTTGTTATCAATACATTTGACAGGCTCCACCATATTTACAAAATTGTGTCGATTTTGTATAAATTATAAAAATAATTATTTTCTACAATATTTTGAAATCGGTGCCAAGTAAAACATTAAAATTACTAAGTATAATTATTACTTTGTAAACAAAAAAAACCGGCCAAGTGCGAGTCGGACTCGCGCACCGAGGGTTCCGTACAAACTTCGTCCATCAAGGGAAATGCACAATTTTATTTATTTACCTTATTGAGGTTAATGCCAATTAAGCTAGACCTCTAAATTGTATGAGCGCCGATACAACTCAGAGGTCTTTATTAATTGGCGTAACTATGTATGTATGGGGACACCCTTTAATTTTCAACTTTTTTTATTTTTTAGAAATTTTCCTTTATTTGTGCTGTAAGACCTAGCTTTTTGTCATTTTTTTTATGTTTGAGTTGATTGAATGAAAGGTAAATTGCGGTTTACGATTTATGACGTATTAAAAAAAAACTACTTACTAGATCTCGTTCAAACCAATTTTCGGTGGTACATCATATATTTTTTAAGGTTTATCATTCTCTTATTTTAAAAGTTACAGTGGGGGGGGACCAACATTTTACCACTTTGAAAGTGTCTCTCGCGCAAACTATTCAGTTTAGAAGTAAATGATATTAGAAACCTCAATATTATTTTTGAAGACCTATCCATAGATACCCCACACTTATGGGTTTGACGAAAAAAAAATTTTGAGTTTCAGTTCTAAGTATGGGGAACCCCCAAAATTTATTGTTTTTTTTCTATTTTTGTGTAAAAATCTTGATGCGGTTCACAGAATACATCTACTTACCAAGTTTCGACAGTATAGCTCTTATAGTTTCGGAAAAAAGTGACTGTGACATACGGACGGACAGACAGACAGACAGACATGACGAATCTATAAGAGTTCCGTTTTTTGCCATTTGGCTACGTGACCCTAACAATATTAAAACAATCACAAACTCTAAATAGGTATTATCAAAATGTAATTAACCTAAGGACAACAATATGACAACTTAACTATTTAGTTAGTATGTATTTATACTACTTAACTCGCTGAAACAAAACAAATGAAGAAAGTAACCACCAAGTAATTTTAATGTTTTATTTGATGTTATTAAAAAAAACATACCACCGAATTGAGACTTCCTCCTTTTTTATTAAAGTCGGTTAAAAATCTTTTTGACAAATATGGGTCTCGCTAAATGTTGTAATTTTTTGATTTACTTAGTGCATTTTACCTAATATTTTTTTTATTATGAATCCAGTAGCTAAATGCACGAAGAATGTATGCAGGTTTATAAATAAATTAGTATACTTGTCTAAACAATTTCACACGTTAAAGTTGCTGCTGCGGTTATTGGCTGCGGCTATAACTCATTACCAAACACTTGTAGGAGACCGAGTTTTGAGGGCGGCAAGATATTTTGTCAACTTTACTATAGTTAGTGAACTGGATGACTCCTGCTAGCCGTCGTAGTTTTCCTTGCAACAATTTACAAGAGCCCTTCGTACGAGTATACTATTTATCTCATACAAACGACTTCGTTTGTATGAGATAAATAGAGGTTAAAAAAACTAAATAGGTACTTACCTATTTAGTTTTTTTAACCGACTATATTGAAAAACAAGTCCGATTTCAATGAAATATTGTAAGCGTCTAAGAATAATTAACATAGACTTCTTGCTGCACAATAAGGATAATTTGTTTAGTTAATAATAAAATGTATGATTTCCTATTGGAGATCTTTAGGGCAGGCCTATGCAGGCCTATTCAGTGCGGTGCTAGGTGTCGCCCATTTGCACATAGTATAAGCGCAGCGTAATTACATATACAAAGACTGTGGTATAAGCATATTCTTTCCTCTATGATAAGCACGTATGTTTGCCTGAGTGTCCTGCAACAATGTGAGTAGGTGTGTCGCTAGCGCTAATAATATTAATTTGTTTAGTTCATAAGCAGTTTATCGTTTTTTGCGTTGTATTGAGGAATGTGCAGCTCCCATACAAACCAACATTTGGTTTACGGGGGCCAAGAAACAAAACTTATATTTTTGTATGCATTATAGATAAATAAATAAATAATAAAATAATAATGTCAAGCAGTGGACGTCTTGCGGCTGAGATGATGATGATAAATCATTACATTATTGTAAATAATTTTTATTTTCTTTGTTTTTTTCATTTTAGTCTATTATTTTGTTGAGGCTCCAACTAGGTAATTAGATAATTTTTATATCATAATGTCGAATTATGAGCGTCACAGATCTAATAGTTTACGAGTAAAATAGCTGTGACAGTCGGCCAGATGATTGGACATGCATGACTCTAATATGAAATGAATATGACGAAACCCGTCAAATGGTTTTTTGTAATTGTGGTAGCAATGTGCTACGATCATTCTACATAATTCGTAGATGGTTAAAAGTTCCAATAGCTATCATAGCTTACACTAAAAAGTGGACCCTAAAAACAGCCGTAGTGGCACAGTGATGGAGGTGCTGGTTAAATTTGTATTGATAGCTCACATGATATTTTGAGACTTTAAAAAAAGGAGGAGGTTCTATGTTCTCGGAAACGGCCGAACCGATTTTAGTATGTATTTGTATTCTATTTAGGTAGTTCCTAAGGTGGTTCCATATAATTAGGGTTCCGTACCTTAAAAGGTAAAAAAAGGAACCCTTATAAGATCACTTTCTTGTCCGTCTGTCCGTGTGTCACCACCGATTTTCTCAGTGACGGGTGGACCTAGGAAGTTGAAATTTATATCAGATACTGAAGTCTATAGTCCCTATTAGGTGTAAAAAGGTCCTGAGTCCTGAGTCAACACGATAAAAAGATATGAGCAAATTTAGGTTTTCGCGAAAACTACCAAACCAAAATTTACCTTAATTTTCAACTTTTTTATTTTTCGGAATTTTTCCTTTACTTGTGCTGTAAGACCTTGCTTTTAACCAAAATTGCCAATTCTAGGTCAAACGGAAGTACCCTATAGGGTTTGGGTCGCAAACCTATATGGTAGATTCCGTAGACCTAGAATCACGAAATTTGGCAAAAAGCAAGGTCTTATACAGCGTAAGTAACATTCCAAAAAATAAAAAAGGGTGTCCCCATACATACATACTTGACGCCAATTAAGATAGCCCTCTGAGTTGTATGGGTGCTCATACAATTTAGAGGTCTAGCTTAATTGGCACCTACCGCAAACAAGGTAAATAAATAAAATTGTGCATTTCCAGTGATGGACGAACGATGGACGAAGTTGGTACGGAACCGACGGTGCGCGAGTCCGACTCGCACTTGGCCGGTTTATACGGTCCCAGAATGTATATATTTATAAAGATACATATATCTTTATCTACAGCACTAAGAAATGTCATAAAATCATAATTAGTTGAATAAATGGCAGATTTTGCTGTTACTTAGGCTTTTAGTCGGGGTTTTCAGATATTTTTTTTTTATCCTTTTTCGATTACAACGTTAACGTACATCCGTCGTGGGTGAATGCGTGGGCAACTCTGTACTTTAGAACCATTGAAATGAAATAATTTATTATTTTATTTTAAGTCATTTGTCTTAGGAAATAATAATCTCTAAAATATCTCAAAAGTCAAATGTCCGTAGGTACATTGGATGAAAATATGGAGTCCTTACAAGATCACTTACGTATTTCTCCCTCCACTGTGTCTGTCTGTTCGTCTATCACAGCTTATTTGTTATAAATCTACTCAACGCAAAGAATTGAAATTCGGCACATAATTAGTGTTCAATCGGGCTTATAGCGTAAAAAAACTAAATTTCATTTTAGGAATTAAATTTGAGGGACAAATTAGGAAAATTTTGGTTCGTGTGATGAATCAAACGAGAAAAAGATTTAAATTTTTTAAATGCATAGTTTTTAATAGGTAAATTAAAGAAAATATACTAATATCCCCCATAAAAAAGAAATATAGAACCTCCTCATTGATTATAATAAAATCCTAAATCTTACAGTTCTCACGGAAAATGAAAATACAAATAGGTACCTATAATGTGTTGTTAAATTTCACCAGAGACTTAGAAGTTAAATCGGTCTAATAGTTACTTTGGTAAACATCGATATGCCGGGAGTCGGATAACTTTTTTGTAACTTTTTTAGATACCCTTTTACATGATACTTTCAAGGAGGATACGGAACCCTCGGCCTCAGTGCGCGAGTCTGACTCGCAAAAATACCTTACCTTATTGACAGAAAATAATATCAAAATAAAGCATTTAAATTTTCAATATCTTTAAACACTTCAGAAAGTTATGCGTGGGATGTATCGAAATACTGTTATTTTTAAATATTTTATCAGTTTGGATCGAGATGGATGATAACAAAATCACAAGCCCGTCCAAACTACAAACCATTTTCACATCCATCCACTAGGATATAAAGTGGTTAATTCCCGTGCGTTGTTTGAGTCAAAAACGAGTCGATAGCCGCGTTGTTTACATTTCAATCCTAGACGTGAGGCGGAAATCAACCTATGTAAATCACTTGAACCGACCGCAGTGTGGCTCATCATCGCTATTCGGCACGATAATACAGAAGTAGACTCAATCTTACTTGTTTTAAGCTGGTAACGTTTCAATTCAAATACCAATCGGACAGCGAAGTTTATTGGCTGCACGATATTTTTGGTGAACTAAAAAATTCATCGACACTAAATAGTTTTCATCATTAGTTTTAGTTTAAAATTGAAAATCTGTCACCAAACACATACCGGTGTGTTCCTGCAAATACTCTTGTGAAGCAGTTCGCATATATGCTTTGTGTGCTAATCAATATTAGCGACATTATTACTTGTCATATTGATATTATGGAGTTTGAGAAATAAACAAAGGACTATTGATGAAAATACAATGAATCAGACAAAAGCAAATCGCAAAATGCCAATAACAAAGAGTATCATATGGATGGTTGCGTAAATGCATTCCTCGGAACAACGGAAAGTATTTCGAAGCTTTTAATACTTAAGATACCCGTGTTTCGTGAAGAGTACTATTTATTATGTGTTAATATGGGTTTATATTCGTTGTTTTTTTTATATAAATGAATGAATGAATTTTAAGAGGTATTTTAAGATGTATAAATATACAAAATTAATATTACAGGACCATAGCAATTAGCCCTTACAAAATCATAAATTTAATCAAGTAAAATATGATTTTCATTAAAATTGCCTTTAAAAAGGTAATAGGGATTAATGCTAATAGTTATTAGTAAAACAATATTGCAGAATTTGATAAATATTGGAATTGTTCATCCTAGGAATAACATAGTAATATAAAGTATTCTATTTTTAGAAATAATACAAAACGTACCTAAACAATAAAGCAGGGATTTGTGAACCCTTTTTTTAGCCAGATTAGATTTATATATAATCTGGCTCCTATCCATGGTAATAATTAGATCTTAATTTTTTAATGATAAATAGTAAAAGTTTGCATTTCATACGAAATCTAGCTTTTATTTTTAAATTATAGAAAATAATAATTAATGTTACTTCTACAGAAATCTTTACATGCAAGATTCCATATCAAAACTTACTGTTTTTATTTTACATATTTTCTTCACTGAAGAAAATGATTTACTTTACTGTTACTTTATTTTAGTTTTATATCGTGAAATATTATTGGGGCATTTTTTACAATTTTATTCTGGAATATGAAATTTTATGGGACTACAAAGGGAGACCAAAAACTACTATTTTCATTGTTACGAATATTTAATTGATGCAGGAATTTAATAATATTTCATATTCGTTGACGTCCTTTGTTTGTTATGGTTTCATAGGATTTTAATTGGTACAAAGCAATATGAATGCCATATGAACCCTAAGGTTTTAATTGGAAATTCCTGGAAAAACGAGTCAGTAGTTTCTGTAGGCGGATGATAGATACATCAATGACTATAAATACTCCACATCATTTCATTTGTAACTTTCTATTTTCATCGTTTGATCTGAATTTAATTTAAAAAAATACCTACTAATACCTAATTTGTACGAGCCAATATTGCTAATTATCTGTCTATACTAATATTAGAAAGCTGAAGAGTTTGTTTGTTTCTTTTAGTTTTGGATAGCCCATAAATTGAGGAAGGCTTTAGGCTACTTTTTATCCCGGGAAAACATAAGATCCCTCGGGAACGCGGGTGAAACCGCGGGGCGGAAGCTAGTGTAGTCATAAGTAGCTATATGAAAATGTGAATGTGACGAAATTAACTTTGATGGACACAGGATTATGTTTTACTTTATGTAATTAATTTGTTTTGATATTTATTGAAATATTTTTTTTTTATAATAAATATGTAATTTGTGTTATATTAATTAAAAAAGGATTTGATAGGCAGCATCACAATATGAGCCGAACATGAATTATGAAATCATTTTCAAACCGCGGAAAGGTTATTTGACTGCGTATTAGAGCGAAATGTTTTAGTACTGAATGACTGAATGAAGTATTCGGTTTTAGAGTCCGTGGTCAAGCAAGGAACGCTTATAATTTCGCTTCATACTATCTGTCTATCTTTCCCGACATTTAATAAGATACTATGTATTAATAAACTTTTCCCTGAATATTTAATGCCAGCCCGAATATCTGCATGTATAACATTACTCCTACATAGTTATCAAATAAAAATATTAAGCTATTTCACCGCAATCATCACAGCCGTTAATAGCATATATTTTTTTTTAATACTTATTTTTTAAATCTTTTACTGCATACCCATTGTATTTAATTTCCTTTGTACCGGTCCATGGGTTATTGTTAATATCGTTGTTCTCAAGTATGATATCTAGACTATTTACCGTCTTTGAAACGATGGTTATTCATTTATTTTTTTTCTCCTCGAGCGATTCAGATATTCCATATAATTTATTTAAAGAAGATTTTATAAATTAACATAGACTTTTCGTAGCTGTCAAGAGCTTCGAGATTTTTATTTTTCATTTTCCTTTTTAATTGTCTTCTTTTAGCACGATGTTAAACATTTTGTTCTATGAGTGATTTCATCAGAACGCCCATATATACAATTTGTTACAAAATACCCCGTAAAAAATGTAATTAATTATCAAAGCCAAAAATTTTGTCAACCCTAGTAAGCTGTCATGTCATTGTCAGGGAACCAGATTATTTAACAGAAAGGCCTATGTACCTATTTTACCTATTAATTAATAAATAAATATTCTGGGACATTATTCCTCACACACGGCCATCTGACCCCAAACTAAGCAGAGCTTGTACTATGGAAGCCAGATAACTGATATACTACATATACTCCTTTTTCTTTTGAAAATACATACATATATATATATTGTCTACTTTAATCGTTTTTCTATTTTTCATTCATAAATGTTTGCTACCTCAATACAAGGATGTCATTATACTCAAGTACTGGCTTCATAAAATGACAAGTTGGAAAACAAAGATATGTTGTCAATTGAAGATTATTATTTTTGTCGTTCCGTAATTTAGGTAGAAAGGTAGGTACATTCTGCGTAGTTAGCTACTCTTTAATTTTACTGAAATAGGGTTTGCACATCAGTGAAAATAATAATATATTTTTATTTTTTTGGGGTATGTTATACAGCGTTACTACGGTTCTTAAATATTGTGAATGGACTAGTTATAAGGCCCCATTTAACCTCCTTTCGGCTTTACGGGTAGTTTTGTAACATCCTGTATAGATACATTATCAATTATAGTCAGTTCACATTCGCTGGAAGCGCTTAAAATTGACTCAATAAATTTGTTGTGACTATGTTCCTCTAATCTTAAGTCTAATTTCAGTCAGTTACTAAATTATTCACGTAACAGTCGGCCATTAGGCTCTATTATTATTTAATTGAAGTATTTAATCTTAAACAATGTTTTTTTTTTTAATCAGATAGTTATACTTTGCACTTTGTAACTCCATCTAAAACTGACTGAAAAATAACGATTAATTGAAAAAACACATTTCACGCCGTACTAGTACGGCGTGAAATGTGTAATCAGTCTAAATAAAGCGGCCTGTCACATGCAGAAATGTGGGTAGGTACTTGACATGCGGCCTGTATGACACAGCCGTATTATGCGTGCAGCGTATGTGGTCTCAGGCCTACTCCTCCTCACGACTGATTAATTACTACCTTAAATTTTGGAGGTTTGATTTATTAATAAAATGTATTTTTGTAAAATAGTGGGTGAGTTGAATTGAACTTCATTATTGTCTTATTTATTTAAATTCTATAACAATTTGAATCACATGTTGCTTCCGAATGTATAAACAAAGAATACCTATAATTTGTATTATTGATCCAATATAAATTTATTTTCAATCCCACATACACACACAAAGAATATCATGTTATTATTGAACCAATGTAATAAGTGTTGCTAATTATTTATTTTCAATCCCGCGTACCTGCATTACACACATACAAACATTATCAAAACACATTATAAATATTTTATAATGTCCCAGAATATTTATTTATTTATGTATATTTTTTTATAATTAGCAGTTCAGTGAAACATTTTGAAGCCTTCTTTATCTGAATAACTACGATGCGATAGATAGTTTATCCAATAATTAGAATACTGCTAACTACTAAAATACAGGATTGTCCTAGTTTAGAAGTCATCTCTTTGTTGTACATGAACTTGATAAATAAATATTTACTTATTTAATTGTTATTTGTAGGTATCTTTCGTTGTATACAGGGTTATTTTTTATGTATGTATGTATGAAGCAACCGTTTTATTTTACACGATATCAGAGTTAGCCCCATAGTAAAAGTTGTTCACATTGATGAGTACTTCCACCCCTGCAAGTATTGCCAGTGTTAAAAAAATCATTCTGTATATGCATCTTACTACCTAAGGTACGGGTTTTTTTTTTGAGTGAACGTACATGGGGATCCAAATCAAAAACGTAGATGGCTTTTTACGTTAGTGTGTTGGGATATATTATAATATTATATTTAATATACTAGCTGTTCCTCATTGTTTCGCCCGCGTTCCCGGTATAAAAAAACTGCATATTCTGATATTCTACTATTATAATTTTGATAATCTTGGCGGACGGCGACTCACTCAATAAATGGGCCACTCAAAAAATGTTATCGAAAAGTGACAAAGGAAGAGCAACATTAGTGTCAGCAGCCTTAGCTGCTTATAACACCCTTAGGTGTTCACCGGTTTCAGCATCGCAAGTAATGTCGGTGCGAATTTCCCTGATTACGCATATTGAGCACTTCCACTCTTTTGATCAAATAGCTCTCACGCTCCTCTTAGGCCGGCCAGTGAAGGCAACTGGAGGCTGGGGTACAGGTGTAATCCCCGTGAGATCTCGGGTCCTTGGTGTCGCTATTCACCAACAATTCGCCACAAACAGCCCTTTGGCATTATTCAAAGTCAAAGTTACTACTTATCTTATAACTATAAACGAGTAATCTCGGAAACGATTCCAACGATTTGGATCAAATTTTGTATTTAGATAAGGTTTTCATTTTTAAGTTTATCTATATAGGCGTCTGTCCTGAAATAAACGATTTTACAAAAAAAAAAGCTCCGAGCAAAGCTCACTCAGGTAACATAAATATAAAGTTTTATATGGTTAGTTACTTTTCTGTCACGCCGTTAAAAGATGAACATATTTTAATAAAATTTGGTATATTTATAAGTACATCATAATACCCCGTTTTACATCAATACCGCATAAATATTGAGATAATTGTAACCCAGGATAGCCGTGGAGCAGAAACTTGTAGGTATTATTGTTAAAAGCGAAAGTTTGTCAGTTTGCATGTTAGATATTTTTAACGACACACAAACTTATATTATCAGTAGAAGTACCTACTAGTAGAAGAGATTCATAAGATATGAAATAGAATCATAAAATAATACGTGGATCATAGTATCCATGTCTTTGACGTGAATAACAGTTATATGAAGTTTGCAGCGGGAGGATATTCTGGTATAGTGCAATGGAATTCAGTATAAATTTAATGTAGATTAAAAAATAAAACCACGTTTAAATAAATAAAGTTTTTTTCGCTGAAAAATATAATCTAATTAGAATGCATTGTCATCAAGTTGTGAGCTACGCTGAAAGTTTCATACGGATAGCTAATCGGGAAGTGCTTGAAATTTGAGTATGCTCTAGAAAGCTCTATCAATGTGACATTTTAATTAAACCCGTTTATACCTAATGTTGGTAGAATTTGCCATAGCTACTTACTCTATGACATTGCATACACGGTAAATAAATAAAAATAGGTAGTAAAAAGTACGGTCCTTTTGAGGGATGATAGTATATGGTCATAAGTATTCCGAAAATGATAAAATAAAAATATTCGGTCGTAATTTTATGGAAAAAAACCTAATTATAGGTAGGACTTCATCACTACTAAGCATCAATTAAAACCATAATTTTTTTTTTTTTCTTTTTAATAAATAATTTTACCACTGATTATGCTGTTAATGATTATCGCTAGTTAATTTTTTTCCTGCCCGCTGTATCAAGTTAGCTAATATCATATCTATACCTACATATTATACTGGCGTACTTTATTACACAGCTATTGAAAAGTATTGGGTATGATAATTTAATTATTTGATAATTTCATCATTTCTAATACGTAAGTCTGTGGTTATTAGGATCTTGGTCCACTAGATTTACACAATCATGCCAAAATTACTAAACGATTTGATAGATTTTTTCATTTTATTTTTTTAACGCATTACTATTGCTTTATCAGGGTTGGACAAAATATTGCAGGATAATTATTATATTATATAGGTTGCATGGTTATGTCCAAAAATTTGTATTGTAGAAAAAACCAATTATATGAAATGTGGATGAAACTGAATCACGCCGTTGTGGCTAAAGGTTCGAATTCGAATGTAGGTAGGCATTTGAATGGGTAAAAGAGTATCCTCTCATCCTGGGAAAATCTAAGTTCCCTTTATTTTGATCAGCACGAAATTTTATGCAATAGGTACGATTAATATCGGAGTTCTTTTGAAAAGGTTTGAGGATATATTATCATTTAAAAAGGTACCTATATTGTCGTCATTCCTATACATTTTGACCAAACGACCAACAAAAAAGTATAATACAAAATTAATTCAATTAACACGGTTAATCTTAATGATACTATCAATATTTTATTTTTTTTGTTTATGGCTAAATAAAAAAAATAAAGTTGAAAATAATTTATTTTGGATCACTAGTAAAATCGTTTGAAGTTGTAGTTTGCATCCTTTATATTTAACGAAATAAAACTAACTAGGAATAACTTAGCGATTTTTATTTCTTTTTATTGATTGACTTGATAAAAACAAAATCAATAAAAATATTTTTGAAGTTTAAATCAAATTAGCATCAAATGAAATCAAAATCATAAAAATCACAATTCGCAATGCAATTTAAAATAATGGCCTTAACTGTTTAAACTCTTTATTGTATTATTTATTATTGAAACATCAAATATTTTAACTGTCAATGACATTAAAATATTCCCGCAAATTAAAAACAATAATTTAAAAATTTACCTGGTGTCGACGGAGCTGTTCAGATTTGAAAACCGGTAACAATTTGTAACACTCGGGTAATGCGCGCACTCGACAGAGCGAAACTTGAAACTTTCAGGACTCCCGACGCCGTACCGTCCGAACGGTTCTGAAGTCGCAGACTGAATGATTTTTCCCAATTTCGCATGTTCAACCCATGCGAAATGTGTCACAGAGTAGAAGAAAATCTTACAATATACAGTGTACAAATACATTTTCGAGCATCATATAAAATTATAATTATTGCATCTGATAAGTATGCGATACTATAGATTGGCATAGATATTAGATGCAATTTTATAGTCTCAGATATGTAATTAAAATATTCAAATCTACTGGGTGGTAAAAGTTGAAATTTGGCTCATAAATAGAGTTCTGTTTTATGACAAACATGGACGTATAGTGTATTTAAACAAATCTCGATGTTGGAGCAAATTGGAATCGGAAAAACATGGTCTTGTGAGTCTTGAATTTTATGGATTAATCATATAACCATTATCATGTTACACGTGTAGGTTTACATATTGTGGTATACCTGATGGTATGTAGCAACCGTCGCTTATGGACACCTTGTTGTTATTTTCTTTTTACTCATTTGTTTTTATACTTATTATATATTGCTATAGAAATTGTTAAACATTTAATGGAAAATAGCCAACATTGTCAGACTGTCCAAAGAAATATATAAAAAATGTAACCTTGCTGAGTTTCTTGCCAGTTCTTCTCAGTTAAAGGCGATTTTCGAATCGTTGGTAGCTTCAGTAGCTTCGACGTTCATTAATGCCCTTCTAGGGCCTAAACTAAATAAATGGCTTTGACTTTGACTTTGATATTAGCAATACCAGTGAGATTACTAATGTGGCAACATGTTACTGACCTTTTTTAATCCTAAAAGGTAACTTGCTTTCAAGTGCTACTGCTGAAACATACCAGCAGATGCTTGGTCATAGATTTTCAACTTGAAGGTGGTGGCTAACTAGACGGGTACTAAGTACCCTATCACCTTGCTATGGCTTCCTCACGATGTTTTCCTTCACCGAAAACCCATTGTAGGTAAAATATCCGACGTCACTACCAATGAATGATCGCCTCAACTGTGGTCGTCCAAATCAAAAGGTCCATACAGTGGAAACGAGTTATATAACGACAGAAATGTATACAAATATACCTAATCATAGATCTAATGAACCTCCTAACCGTTATGGTTATTTTTTTGTAAATTTGAGAAGCGACCTAAATTGTTATCTTCATCCATCCATCCATCCATCCAAACATTCACATTTATAATATGTAGTAGGATGTATTAAAGATACATTAACTAAAATGTAATTTTAAAGCGACGATAGCTCAGTGGCAGTGAGGTCGATTGCCGCGACGAAAGTCATGGGTTCGATTTCTACAATGAGCTTCAGCTCGGTGAAGGAGTACATCGCGAGAAAACCATAGCACGGTGGTAGGGTACTTTGTAGTAGGTACCTGCCTGGCTGGCTACCACCCTCAAGTTGAAAATCTGCCACTAAACACCTACTGATGTGTTCCGGCGGTTGCACTTACGTGCCAATTCCTTCTAGGCTTTGGCATCTTTAATTATAAGACTGAGACACAGATTGTAGGGAAAAGCTCTTCAGCTTAAATTTATATTTTTAGTGATCGAATACAATCTATATATATATAATGTACTTATCTTCTTATTATAAAACAAAGTCGTGTTAGTTAAACCATAATTTATAATTCAATAACGGTTGGACCGAATTTTTGTTTGTTGATCTTTGATTTGTTGGATTTGTCTCCGCCCCAAATAGCAGAATAACTATTAAAACAAAAGTTACCTATACGCTAATAAATTATAATAAAAAGTAGATGTCAGGATTCTTGTAGCTACCGCGTTATAATAGATTCGTATATAAATACTCCTCAATAATTGTCGATAAGTGCCACATGACAAAAATGCCTTTTGGGAATAAGGATTTCTAGTAAACGAAAAAGGATATAAAACTTTAAACGATTGCCCTAAAAAGTCTTAGTACCTACTTCAACAGAAATAGTGACAACAATAATCAATTCGTGAAAACAATAAAAAGGAACTCCGATTTTTGACACATTTTATAAAACTTTTAAGTATCTCGGAAACTAAATGCCGCCAAGGGACCTTATCCCTTTTGATTTGGACGACCACAACTGATTAATTGTTGTGAATATTTCCCCCCCGCGCCATACTAATCGTGTTTATCTATTTCTATAGATTTCTACCTAAGTACCACTTTTAATTTCTATGTATATTGTAGGTATGTTTGTTATGTAGCAAATGTTTAATCCATTGAATAATGTTGGACTAACATATGGGACGTTCACTTTATATTCACTAAGGTTATGGGCTATCCAGCTTTCTCACGATGTTTTCCTTCCCCAAAGCTCAAGGTCATTGTAGGATTCGAATGACCTTAGCTACGGTTTTCGACCTCACTATCACGGAGTCACCATCGCCTCAATGTTCGCTTTAACTTACTAATATAAACAAAGAGCTAATTATCTTGTTGTGATTTTTCCCTTCTCGTATCATTAATAGTGAAACGAAGAAATGCATTATTTATATGGTCATGACATCTACTTGCAATATTGCAATAAACAATAATATAATTTAGGAAATATAAAATCTTGTTTAAAAAATACTATTCTCTTGTATATTGTTGCTAAGCTGATAAATCAGTAAGAAATTAATCATGACGTTTATTCAAACAAACACAATCTTTCATCGTTCCGTCTGTGGGTAAAAATCAACTGAATACAATTTCATAGTCATTTGACTTTCAATTCTCGCAATCATAAAAAAATATATTACAGGTAGGATCAAATAGCTAAACTATTTCCTAGTGAGTTTCTTAATTAATAATACGTTCTTTTATTACAATTCCTAGTTTGTTTTCAATTTACATTGTTTTCAATTTAAACTACGGGTACCATCATAATGTCAATTATTGTAAGACTTTTTTTTATTACTGCATAACACTTTTAATGAAGACTCTTACATACATAGTGATCCTTATTGTAGTTTGAGAGAAATAAACGAAAATAAACATAAATTTCAGATTAATTTTAAACATCCAAAGAACAAATTAGACAATGATTCTCGTTAGACTAACCATTACACGGAATAGTTGTTCTAAGGTGACACTTATTCATTATAAAGTGATTTTCAATTTAAATTTCAAAGTGCAAAAATTTGCCAAAGAAGAATTTTGTCATATGAATATCTCAAACCTGGAAAAATGTGAATACGAGGTTGTAGCTAAACACGTTTGGAAATATATATTTTTAGTAATGCTACAAAAATCCTCCAGTTTACTAAGTAATATATCTAGCCACTTCATTCCTGTCTGTAACATATGGGATATACACCAAACGGATACATTTTACGTCACCGTATCTACAAGAATAAGGGTGATTGCAGGAATTTAATAATTATTGAGGAATAAAGCTAATATCACTTAGTTTGAAAGTGTGAGAAAGACGATGTCTGGTCACAACGGACTTCATATTGGCACTCCGCTGTTTGTGTGAAATATACAAACGTGGACATAAGAACCTGCACGCGACCTTTGAGAACGCATTTGACCGAATTCCCCGAAGGGTTTTACTGTGGGCATTGAAAGGGAAAGGTTTGCTTGGGAAATGCCTGCAGCCTGCAGCCTGATTGCCTGCAGCTGATCCAAGCTATGTATGTACAGTAGATGCCGTACATACGACTGGTCTGCGGCTGGCTCTACTAAAGGTCGGCTCTGAGCCTTTATCTCTTCCTGCTGATAATTAACGCTTTACTTCGAGCCTGCAGGAGATGCCACTTCAGTGTATGTTGTTTACCAATAACATTGTTCATGTCGCTGAGAATAGATCCAATGTCAAGACCAGGCTAGTGAAATGACAGCAAAAGCTGGAGAATATTGACTTTGAAATCAGCTAAACTAAAACTGAACTAATTCATTTGATGGAGTATCACACTAGTCTGTTCCAACTTCCGGTACTTCGTTTTACTCATTCGGAGCGATTCCGATATTACCCGTGACCAAAACAGAGAATCAGCTAGGGTTGGATAAAATGGTGTCAGGTTACGGGAATAACGTGTGATCCACAAATACCCTGGAGCTAAAGGGGAAAATTTATAAGTCCGTGTTAAGACCTATATTTAGGTAATGTAGTTCAGAATGTTGGGCGCTGGGTAGTCATGAATAAAAGACGATTGCGATGTTAAGATTAGGAATGAGTAGATAGGTAAAGAAAAAAAATTAAAAAGGACCAGTGACTGAAAAGTAGCGTGACAACGGTTTGTCGTAGTATGGATATGTTATGAGGAGGAATGAAAGTTATATCACAAAAAGAGTTAAGAATATGCAGGAAAAGGGAGATCAAAAAAGAGATGAATGGATCGTGTAAAAGATGATATAAGTAAGAAAGGAATGAATGCAGAAATTACGGATATAGGGGGGCTATACATATTACGCTGACATTAATTATTGAGAATAATGCTCTACCTAGTGAGGTAGTGAATTATTCTATTGTTGGTAGTAGTAGTGACTACTACCAATGGCTCAATTTTGATCTTTCTTTTTCAGATTTATTTGACAGCCTTACTGCTATTATTTACATTAGTGCAACCATTGAACATATTGCCTGCAAGAAGAACCGAGGATCTCACAGAACATCGTAAACCAATTATAGATGCATTAGTGAATTATTTGTTGAATACACGTAGAAGCGAGATAGATTCTAAAGCTTTAGCGAAAACTAAAGTGTTGTTAAAAACCTTATCTAAGAAAAGGGCATCTGGCAAAAAACCACTAAGGAATTCTGTTGGTATCCCTACAGAAATTCCAACTCGACAAGCAGATCTTATTGAAATGGAGTTGAAAGATTCCTTGGCTAGTAAGCATTCAGCGCTGCTTGATCGGCCATTTATTGAGAAGAAAGGCAGAAATGATTTTCTCGTGATTAGACCTGATGTAGTAGATCCCTATGTGACAATAATTCCTAATGCGATTTATTACAACATTGAAAAGAAATGCGTCAATTGGCTGGACGACTGCAGTATAAACGGTATAAGGGCTAGGTTGTTAAAAGGTATTCATTCGCCATACAAATAGTTTAGTACATAATTATATAAGCAACAAAAATGTTAAAAATTATATTTTAATAAGTTATTACGGATCTTTTTATAATTAAAAGTTTTTTGATTAGGAATTTTACTGGATAACGGATCGAATTTTTTTTTTTCTTCAATTTGGTAGTAGAATTACGAACGCAACATTTTCGAGCGGAACTATTTTGATTACCACGTTATCGAAAATCTTTATGAAAGTTGCAAATAATGCGAGTAAAAAATAATTTATACTTTAATTCACAGAATAAATAAGTACCTGTCTATATTCATTATAATACATCATAGTGTTTTTATATGCCACCTTTAGTAGGTAAAATCCTGATCTCGGCCTCATTTAATGAACTAATTTATTTTTATTTGATGTAGATGTATTTTTATTGAATGTGGCGGGATGGAACGGAGCTGATTACGGTTGAATGAATTTTCTTGAAAAATATAATAAATATTTAAACTGATATAGAAAATACTGTAAAAATGTATTTTTTAAATAAAATGGTAAACATCTAAACTTTGGACTTCTAGGAAACTCTCGAACCTTTACTTCATTCATAGAGAGGTATCTATAAGTTTGAATTTCACAAAAGATTTTTGAAAGAGTTTTGAATTCTGAACATCAAAAAGTATTGTTTTTGTTCAGTTAAGTTGTTCTTCAGCCAGCTCTATTATAATATAATTCAGTAGATAATGGGAGTAATTTCGTAGCGGTTGAGAGCCCTCAGCGCTCGCCGCAAAGTCCGGGTAACGGTGGAAGAAGGTCCCCTGGACCCACCACCTTTCTGTTCCAGTCAAAAAAAAAAGGGAGTAATTTACTGGTGCTTACTTCAATTGCTAAGATAAATTACACCAAGGACAAACATATATGTTCAATAATGTTCATGCTCACAAATGTTCTGTCCAGTGTGGAAATTTACGATATACATGATAGATAGGGTATCTTACTAACCAGGAAAACTAGCCCGTTTTATGAATGAATCATTATCTATTCTTACCCCGCATAGGCAGGATCAGTACAGCATGTGTTGATCATACATTCATACCGTATCATTTCAAAATATAATTTCCCAAAAATTCACCTTACACACGCACAACTTGGATGGGTTGTGTGTGTGTAAGGTGAATTTTTGAGATGATCCATATTTTCTTTCTCTACTCTTGTGACTAACCTGCTTGTTCAATTCATCTCTCGTCCCGACATGTCCATATTCTCCATATCATAATTATGTAGACTTCTTCTTTTACTCTAGAATATTAATTCCATAATTTATCCATTGTAGTGGAATTACACCACATATCCATCTCAACATTAGCATCTCTACTTTTCATTCGTCTGTTCCTTTGCCTAACCCTTTAATCCATTATCAAACTACCTATGATTACACGATAAGTTCAAGAGCCATTTAGTGGATGCAAGTTGTTTTTTTTGTCAGTAGGTTGAGAAGCAGGCAGACGGTCCACCTGATGGTAAGTGGTCACCGCCGCCTATGAACATTTGCAATACCAGGGGGATTGCAGATGTGTTGCCGACCTCGAAGAGCTCTTTTTACGCCTCTTGAAGTTGTTCCCGTGACACGTCGGTATTTCATCATTTCATAATACTACAACTTTACAGATGCCGTTTATCATAAGGATACTTTTATGTAACCTAGATATCATTTGTTTTTCATTGCAAATAAATTAGCAGTCATAGCTCAGTGGTAGTAACGTCACGGCGAAGGTGTGGGTTTGAATT
The DNA here is from genome assembly GCA_951216915.1 of Tetheella fluctuosa. Classification (NCBI taxonomy): domain Eukaryota; kingdom Metazoa; phylum Arthropoda; class Insecta; order Lepidoptera; family Drepanidae; genus Tetheella; species Tetheella fluctuosa. The sequence continues at coordinate 13,658,355 of OX578213.1, read as the reverse complement.
TTTCCATGAGCTTTCGGTTAACAATAAACATTGTGATAGTCTATAGTCCGGTTGTACTTTGTAGTACCCGCCTGGCTGGCAACAACCCTCAAGTAGATCTATCGTTAGGTACCTAACGGTGTGTTTCAGCAGCTGCACTTGAGAGTCAGTTCTTTCCACTATCGGCCATGTTATCACTTACCATGTCGAGATAGTGGGTAGTTTTTATTTTATTTGATGAGATCAAATATAATATTAGCTGAACAGGAGTAGTATAAAATTGGGGTACCTGGATCCGATGGCTCCAAGTACCCCAATTTTGTGAATGTTCATCTATTCACAAACAAATTCTTATCTATTCAATAACTGGAATTGTCCTTTATTAACTTTTTGAAAAGACATGTTTTATAATGATCATTTATTCAAAAACTAATTCTTATCTATTCAATAACTGAAATTTACTTGATGAAAAGTCATGTTTTCATCTTTGGTTACCTTGTCACCTTTGATCGAGACTCCTCAATTTGAATAGATTACAATTCAAAACCTAATAATTAATATCTATTCAAGAACTAAAATCATTCTCATTTTTTATTGTAATGTAACATTCGATCGAGACACCTCAATTTGAATAGAGTACTACTCAAAACCAAATTAATAGGTATCTATTCAATAACTGAAATTTTATATTGTACTGAGTTAATTATATTTGTTTTGTATTGTTGTTCACCAACATGTACCAGATCAACAAAATGTTGGTGTATTCGAAGCACTTCAGCAAGTTCCAGTTGACCTGTTTGCTTTATTGAGTTGCGAGGTGATAACAATATGCAATTATAATATTCAAAACCAGGAACTTCAGTATCCCATCCTAATACGTTCTATTTTATAGTATATATATATTTTCACAATATCCCCCACTTGTAAAGTCATATTGTTTGTTTATTGTTGTTTCAGATTTTATTTAATTGTCGTACAGTGAAATACATTCCACAATAAAATTTATTCCCTTTACAGCAATCAAATAAGAGCATAGGAAAGTTTATAGCATGCTGTGTCCAAGGGTCATCGTAATCCTCCCATTCTTTGATAGCTCCTCCACATGAAAAACATAAACTTCTATCATTTATCCCATTATCACTATAGAAAAAACCTGCTTCAGCCATTTCCATCACCAATCTTCGTTTTGAATCAACTACTGCCCAATAATGTCTAAACGAATAATATCGCATTTTATATGAATTATAAATTTCATATTTTGGATTATAATTATTTTGCGACATTAAATTATATTTTATAAGTAGCACACTACACACCTTTTTGATGGGTGTATGTACACAAATGAATGATGGTGTAGCGCTTACGCTAGCTACATATAAAGGTCTTATTTACTTACAGTTACTAACATAATGTATGATTGTGAAATAAAACAAAATAAATTATTTGAAGAGTTTATTTTCTTTACACCATTTGCACATACAATATTTTTTAATGCGCACATTGAATTATGATAAATACAACTATAAAAAACATTAGAATTACTACAATATATCTCATACAACTTATTTAAATTAGGACATCCTTTGTCTTCTAAATTACTAACATTATTATTATCTAAAATATATTTCAACCATGACACCTTATCTACCCCTTTGGTATACACATGCTTATCTTTTAAAATATTCACAACGAGACTTTTATAACTCGAATAAGGTAAAAATCCTTCACACAACCGTATTCCTCTATTTCGTTCTATCCATAATACTTGTTTTCTTTCTGTTTTTGTCAAATAACAGAATGAAAATGGTGATTTGATTAATAACACTTGTATTTGATTATTATATAATATAGCAATTTCTTTTAATATAAATTCATTTGCATCTGTTTTAAACCTTGCACATCCACGATAGCGGTCATGTTAGCTTGCGGACGATATTACTTAGAGGTTTATATTCCACAACTCGATCGTTAATAATCAAGCAGTATGCACTCGTCCCTTCTGGTATAGCAACTGAACATTCAATCTCTAAGCGGACGTCTACTGGTCCTGTTTTCAAACAGTCATTTTGCCTTGAACAGTCTATGATAAAGAGCGGAGACGTCTTCTTAAAAGCTATCAGATCGAGCAACGGGTCAGTGGGAAAGTTGTAATAAGACTGACGAAATTTTACATACATTTCATATAATATATTGTATTTATTTTCCGAGAATTTTAGATTAAGGGGTTCATACGGGTAATATTGAGAATTCAAAAATAGTGTCACGTTACTAACTTCACAATGATCGAATAATGAGCAATCTTTGGTTTTGCAATTTTTCGATTAGTTTGTAAGCCAAAAATTACATATCTTGGTTTTTCTAACTGCTGCATCACAGCATCTTGACTGACCAAGAGTGCTTTGTAGTTTTAGGTAGCAAAGGATACTAGTACAGATCCCAGTTTCTAAACGCTATTTGAATCGGCTTATCTTTTTCTAGATGCTTAAGAAGAGTCAGTCTCTCACGATCTGAAATTTTTATGTGCGGTACACGCCATTGCACTCTCTGTAAATCGAATTCAAAATTTACAACTTCATCACTAAGTATGACACTATTTAGGTTGGAGTAACTTCTATTTAATATAAGTTCATGTTTACAATTCATGATAATTTTATTATCATCATCATCATCTCAGCCGCAAGACGCCCACTGCTGGACATAGGCCTCCCCTAATGATCTCCAATAGGACCGGTCTTGGAGAATTTTATTATAATCCTCAGCAAATCCTAAGATCTTATTTAAAGGTATAACGAAACTAACACGACCACTACTTTTAATTCCATCTAAATTCCACCCTCACAAGGCAGCAACTTTATTATCTCCATCGTTCATAGAAACATATGATTTTATAGTTGAGGTTATACCAGCATTTTTAATACGATCTATTTCGATACCGTTTATTTCGTATCTGATGTCTTGAAACAAAAACATAAAAGGGTTTTTAGTAAACGTAATAAATACTCTTCTTAACCTGACTTCCATCTTTGGTAAAGAACTTTGCTTGACCTTCGATGTAAATAGTGCTCGCTGATGGTAGCACATATATGTCTTGTTGGTGTATGGGAATTCTAATTTCATCATTTTCTTTAAAGCTGTTATTATAGGGGTTGTAAGAATGGATTTCAATTGAGGAATCGTGCTGTGGTAACTCGGCTAGTTGTAGCATATTCATATTGTTTGAAACCAAGAACTTTAAGAAAAACTTTATTAGTTTTTGACAACTTCTTCACTTTTTTCACACGTCTTCGCGTTGATGTAGTTGCGTAAGGAATAAAACGTTTTACGTCTGGAACTTTATAATGTATAATCATTTTTGTTTTCGCAAATGAAGACGAAGATAAATATTTTCCTCTCTGAAGTTAATACAATTACTGTTTTTGTCAACAATTTTTACAGCTATAGATGAAATGGGCTTTTTATTAACCGGAAAGTATATAACGTTCTGTGGTGATTCTATGTACAATTGTCCCGCGGGCACGTTGGGGAAAATTTCATGAATTATATGAGTTGCTAATCCGTTAGAGTACGATCCATGCACAAGATCACATTCAATTCTGATGACAGACAAAGGAAGAATGTTAATAGGATTCATAGATTCATTCAATTTATTTGCTTCTAGCTTTATTTTCGAGAATCCTAGTAGACTGCCTATGCTATTAATTACATCGAAATTAATTGTCCTAGTACAAAATAGTGAACACTTCAATGTATTATTATTCGGATTAATTTTAATCTCACAATCTTTTAATTTACTCTGTAGAAATTCATATATGTCACTAATATTGTATGTGCCGAATGGAATTTTTATCTGCTCATTATTTTCTCCATATGAGAAAATATTGTTTTTACAATGTACATTTGGTATAGAGTTGAGTGCTGATAAATACAAAAGGCCGCACTTATATTGACCAGATAAGCTCAAAGATGGTTGAAAGTGTGATTCTAACTATGATTTATTCCCAGAGATGGTTACTGTGATAGACATACTCACATACTAAAAGATTCTCTATGTTCACAAACATTTTATTTACTAAGATTACACCAAAAATTCATTAAGAACTTTAAACAAAGATGCCCGCAGTTGAAGGGATGAACCACGTTGAATGTTATCATAGTTATAATGGACATCTGAGCCGATGTATTTAATAAATTCTTTTGGAGGTTTTAAATTTCCATAGCTATCAAAGTATTCAATATAGTTATTATATTTGACATAGGCTACCCAATGAGATCCAGGATTTTTTGAACTATCTAAGTTTATCACTCCACATTCTTTTTTAAAAGGGAGCTTCGGCAGTTCATTTCTCATAAATACACCTCGAAAATAAGGAATAGAACTAGCATAGTTCAAAATATCGATATTTGTTAAAACTCGTTTGGGTAGCCGATTTATTAGTTTTTTTCTTTCGATACACAAATCCCTAAACCACCTCTATGAGGCTTAAGTTGTAGTCCCTTCCCAATGCAAAGTGCTTCCATTTTTCATTATGTCTATAAAACGCTTTCTAGCAGCCATAAACTCATTAATAACTTTTGCTATTCCCGATGCACCGCCAACTAAACTTCCTGCTGCCGATAAGCCAGCAAAAATCGGTATCAACGGTAAAACTCCACCAGTTTTTGGTATTGGAATGATACGAGGAAGTTTAACAGATGAATCTCCAGCTAACTCTCTTGCAGCAGCTACAGCTAGTTCTATAGCCATTTTTTCACCCTTTGGTTTTAACTTTTGCATGTGTTTTTCGTTTTGACAATAACGTTTTTTAAATGTTTTTTTATACCCATTCCAGATCTTAATTTTTTCAACCTCGTCTTATTAAAATGTTCATACCAGCACCCGTTTTAACTTTTGTTAACATTGCATTGTTTACTAAACGGGCAGCTAACTTTTCCCCCATACTTGCATCAGAGGCACAAGCAAGCTTTGCAGCCATTTTCATCAATATTAAATCTGCTTTATGACGATCTCTTATGTTAGATGAATTGTGATAGGCAATATCGTGATTTTTACAATATTCATCCAACTTATTTATACCTTTATATCCACGTGAAAGCCTTTCAATCAACTTTGTTCCAGGCCCACAGTATTTGTAGCCGGGTAAGTGTAGTTACACATCATAAGACTGATTAGAAATAGAGTTTACACATAGTAAATATACAAATTTCTGCGTAAAGAGGTAATATTTCTTATGCTATAATATTAAATTTGACTTATCAATCCAACTATTTTCAACGCTAGATAATCCTTACCATTTTACTAAAACTTTATTTCCCTTTTTCTTTAATACTTTTTGAACTAAGTACACGTTTGGGTGTTTAGTTTACTGAAGTTCTTCTGTATAAAATGCTCAATTAAATAAGTAACCGGAGTTGTATTTTGTACTTTACAGATTTTAAATATTTCCGTTGACCAGTTGGGCGTGTAACCCTTTTCAAATGTGCTCATATATTTACTGATACGTACAAAATCTCCCACTTTGAACTTGCTTAATTTTTTGAGCTTCTGAAGAGATACTGCATATCGTTTTAATATAGAATTTTTGTTATTTTTATTGACATTTGCGGGGATTTCATCTATTGTTCGATGATAAGTATGATTGTATTCATACATTATTATGTAATCTTGATCTTGATGATATTTCATCAAGAGTATTATCCACCCATCTGTAGTTACCTTTTAAACTAAATTCCTTATACAATTTCGACTTCAATGTTCTGATAAAGCGTTCAACTATTGAAGCTTTTTTTATCGAAAATGTTGAATGGTGATTAATATGGTAATGTTTCATTAGTTTATCAAATTTTTTGTTATAAAATTCTGTCCCGCGGTCAGTTTG